>CM029794.1:15647927-16118411 GCA_017562165.1 Ectropis grisescens | reverse complement strand
GATGCCCGATATTTTTATATTCTTTATTATTATCTATCTACAAATGTATTCTCACAATATTAAGGTATTGAAATTGTTATAAGGCGTCTTGTTGTGAATGATCACAGATGAATGCATTGTGATTTTGACAAAGTTTAGTAATAAACAATTACTTAATAAGATAAAAAAAAATTAAGCTCCTATTTATGAGATTTTTACACCAATAATCGCAGGTATTATCTAAAATAACAAGCATAAATGTACAGATTAAATTACATTACAAGTACATGTTTGTTTAGTCATATTTTTTTAGCTTTGCTTAGTTTGGGGTCAGATGGTGTTGTGTGTGAATTGTCCACCAATATTTATTTATTTATTTTTTATTAATTTAAGACAAGTAGGTTTTTTTTTAAATAAAGAGTGACGAGACGATCAGGACATGTGCCTGATGGTAAGCAACATGCCTGACACATAACAGCACAGTGACACGCAGCTATTGGAACATGAAGAGTCCAAATTATTACCTAGCACTGCACTGCGCTCGTCACCCAGAGATCTAAGATCTTATATCTCTAAGCCCTGTAATTTCTCTGGAAACATTGCCCTTCAAACCGGAACACAGTAATGTTTGCACATTACTGCTTGGCGGTAGAATAACTGGCAAAGGTGTGGTACTTCCCCAGGCAGACTCTGCCAAGAGTCTTACCACTACAATAGGTACGTAATAACCTCATTTGTGGATCAACACAAATGTAAATAAGATAAAATCGGGATTGTATCCTGACATGGACTGAACCAATATTATATACAGACGTCCAATGTAATATACGGACGTCCAATATGATATACGGACGTCCAATATCTATATACGGACGCCTAATAGTTATATACGGATGTTCAATAGCCTGGCCACTTTAATTATAAAAATACGGCGTTATATAGTTATGTTTGGCAACGAGCTACTGTATGGTAGAAATACTGCTGCCAATCGTGTTGCGCCATACTGGATTATTCCCATTTGTTTCCACATTTATCCCTAGTAGAAACAAACGGGTGCTGAGTTTCTGAGAGTGGGTGGAAAACGGTTACTTAAAGTCCTTCAGGAGCTGTTCTACTCCGTCATACTTGACGGTAATACGCCAGAAGCGTGGAGCTGAAGTGTGGTTGTGCTCTTCTACAAAAAAGGTGACATCACTTTGTTGAAGAAATACATACCCATCTCACTTCTGAGCCACGTTTATAAGTAATCACGAATTGTCTCGCACGCAGGTTTGACGACTTCCAGCCACCATACAAGCCGGTTTCCAAAAATATTGGTAGACACCACCCACAACACCATCTGACCCCAAACTAAGCAAAGCTTGTACTATGGCGGCCAGATAGCTGATATAATACTTATAAAATTTACTTACTTATAAAATACTATAGTACGAGTACCACAGACCATATCCATACACTTCGGCAGATTATACAGAAAACCGACGAGTATAATCGGCTACTATGTATAGCGTAGGTATATCGAAGTGTTGAAGTGTTTATCCAACAAAGCCATCATGTCTATCCGTCTTCAGGACCAATGCACAAATCCGATCCAAATGCAAAAAGGGGAGACAGGGAGACGTTATCTCTCCGAAACTGTTCACCTCTGCATTGGAGGATATTTTTAAGCTTTTAAACTACAACGGATATGGTATCAACATTAATGGCAAATACATCACCCAACTTCGATTTGCCGACGATGTAGTCATTATGACTTTGGCTCAGTGCTCAGAGACCGGTCCATGTTTGAAACGGCAGTATCGAAAGTGGCGACCATTACGCTTATCTAGGTCAGATGATCCAGTTAGGCAGATCAAACTTTGACAAGGAGGTCAGCCGACGAATCCAACTCGGATGGGCAGTGTTTGGCATCACATCTTCTCGCCAGAAATATCACAAACTCTCATGGCGAAAGTTTACAACCAGTGTGTGTTACCAGTGATGATATATGGTACTGAGACGTTGTCGCCAACTATTGCATATTGGCATGATATGCAAACTCAAAGTTGCGCAACGGGCAATGGAGAAAGCTGTGCTTAGAATATCACTGCGTGACAAAACCCGCAACTAGGAAATCCGCAGACGAATGAAGGTCATCATCATAGCTTTTAAAATTAGCAAGTTGAAATGGCAATGGGCAGGCTGCAGATAATGATGTATAGCGTATATGGGCTATGAGAAAGCCTTCGATTTCATCGAAACCTAGGCAGTGCTTCAGTTTTTCCAGCGTTGAAGTGTATAACAGCAAAGCCACAATGTCTGTTCGATTACAGGATCAGTGCACAAAACATATCCAGCTACAGAAAGGCGTGAGGCAGGGAGATGTTATATCTCCGAAACTGTTCACACCTGTACCGGTTATTGTTGGCAATACAACAATCGAAGTTATTGGCGAATACGTTTACCTAGGTCAAAAGATCTAAATAGGTAGATCCAACTTCGACAAAGAGGTCCAGCGAAGGATCCAACTCGGATGGGCAGCGTTCGGGAAACTTCGGCCCATCTTTGAGTCCAAAATACCCCAATTCCTAAAGACAAAAGTATTTAAGTAGTGCTTGTTGCCCGTGATGGCTTATGGAACTGAGACGTGGTCCTTAACTGTAGGCCTCAACACGAAACTCAAAGTTACACAGGGAGCTTTGGAGAGAGCTATGTTTAGAGTCTCTCTACGCGACAGAATCCGTAATGAGGATGTTCGCAAAAGAACGAAAGTGGCCGACATAGCTCAGAATAAGAAAGCTGAAGTGGCAATGGGCTGGCTACATCGCTCGCAAAACTGGTTAACCGATGGGGAAGAAAGTTTCTCGAAAGGCGACGACGAACCGGAAGACGCAGTGTTGGACGGACTCCCACTATATGGACAGATGACCTCACAAAGGTCGCTGGAAACCGCTGGTTGCAGGTTGCGCAGGACCGTTTGTTGTGGAAATCTAGAGGGGAGGGCTATGTTCAGCAGTGGACGTCTTGCGGCTGATGATGATGAGAGATGACGAGGGACAAATGGGAATTACTGGCAGTATGAAGAAATATTTTTAAACAACTTCTCTTGACGTCCCCGGTGGGAAAATATCTCACTGGATTTGAATTGGACATCTATATATAGCAATTGGACGTCCGTATAAAGCTATTGAGCGTCCGTTTATAGCAATTGGACGTCCGTATATAGCTATTGAGCGTCCGTATATAGTAATTCGACGTCCGTATATAGCTATTGAGCGTCCGTATAATATAGTAATTGAACGTCCGTATGTAGCTATTGAGCGTCCGTATATAGCAATTGGACGTCCGTATATAGCTATTGAGCGTCCATATATTTCTTCTCTTTATCGTCGACGCTCAATTTTAGCACGTATATTAAGTCTAAGGCTAAATTAGCCACCAAAAACTAGGTATTCTTTCAAAGGTGCGAAGATACCATTCAGATAGACATACAGATTCAATTCTGAATAGTTGCTCACGTTAAATAAAGCACAGATACGCTCCTGTATGGAGTACTGTTCGCACCTTCGGGATGGATCGGCTAAGCATCAGCTGGAGACTTTGGAATCGATTGAGAGACGTGCCGAAAGGCTCATAGGTAATGACACTATTGTGCGTAAAAGAATCCAAAGTCTTGATCATCGCCGCAAAATTGCTAGCTTATCGGTTTTATACCGGTTATACTTCGGAGAGTGTGCAATTGATCTACATGATCTAATACCACCTTGTCCTTTTTTCTATCAGACTTCTCGTATCTCAAAAAAGCGACATCGTTCCATGGTTGATGTTCCGAAAACACCAACGAAGAGATTTGACTCCAAGTTTGTGACAAGAACGTCTAGGTTGTGGAATGCGTTGCCTCAGTGGGTTTTCCCTTATAGTTACAATATTGGTGTCTTCAAATCGAGAGTGAATCGTTTTCTTCTAGGTAAGCACGCTCCATTGTAGATTGCATCGTCACTTAACATCAGGCGAGATGGTGGTCAAGTGCAAACCTATTAAATAATCAAATAAATGGCAATTGGACGTCCGTATATAGCTATTAAGCATCCGTATATGATATTATTTTTCTTCCTCCGGAATCCTCGATAATTCATCTTCTATCCACATCTAATACATTCCAATAACACATCATTTATTTTTTGCAACTTTTTGAAAGTTTAAATGAAGTCGGACTTCTACGCAATACGCAATACGCAACGCGTACAACGCCACCTACGGCGAATATAATTTTTTTGATTTCAGTCCGTGATAAATATTATGTGATCTATTGTTGCGAGCTGGCAACGTCGCAATTGCGGACGCCAAATACGCGGATCCATAGTCAGGAAATCTCCGAGTTATACGGCTGTGAATATACGCGCGACAGCAGCGCCTCACCTGCGCTGAGATTTCGTCACGAACTTTTTAATATATTATTGAATCCATTTTAGAGTTTTTTTGGCTTCTATCGATATTTGTCCTACGGCTAGTCAGGACCGATAGGACGTAAATGGCAATGGCTATAAAAGTGGCGTCCAGTATGCGGACGCCAAAAGCAGGTGGACGCCAGTTTAAATGCACTTTTTTCTTCAGAGGACGGCTAATTGTTTGAGGATGTAAATATATATATATATATATATATATATATATATATATATATATATATATCTCTGCACAAAATGTTCTACCATTACATATATATATATATATATCTCTGCACAAAATGTTCTACCATTACACCAATCTAGAAAAGGTCTTATGTACTTCTATGTATTATTATTTTTTTGCGATAATAACCTCCAGGCTTTGGAATGTTTTTCCCGAGTGGGGTTTTTCCGGTGGTTGCAATCTTGGTGTCTTCGAATCGAGAGTGAATCGGTTTTTCAAGGTATTTATCCACTGTGGTAGATTATGGCATTGACATAACATGGAACAGAAAGCACCGTATCTTAGGAGCAAGAACAAAAATTGGGCTACTTAAGTCATGTATTTTACTAGTACCCCGTAAATAGATGCCGTAAGTAAGCAACACCTCCAAACATTACCGAGTAAACAAAAACTAAAGTGCTACCATAAATATTTTTAGGTGTATTTTACTACAAGTAATAAATTCTTTTATTTTTTGTAGATGTTCCTAATTTCTGTAAGTTGTGCTTTCTTAATAGTTAGTACTGAATTTATTGATGCTATGAACTTTGATTTCGCCCTATAAATTTTACTACGTAATTTAAGATTTACTGGTGTAGAAGTTTGTGTATACTAGGTGTTAGGTCATAATACGATTTATAGGACTAAGTTATTACGAGTTTTAGATTAGGTTTGGGGACGCTAAGGCTTAAACAGAATATAATACAATACAGCCCGTTTTCAATTGGACTACTTAGGGGTCGTTAAGGTGACATCGTTAGAGGGTTCTGAGACTCGATGCAAAGTTTGATGCTATTTTTGTTGTGTTGATAGCTATTGAAATGCGTTGGAGTAGATCAGAGTAGATAGTAAGTAGTTTAGTATTCAAAGACACTAATATTGTTTATGGTGTCGTGAGTAAATTTTTCAATTGACTTCATCGAGATAAACACACACCATCGAAGACGCATCGTCGATAAAAAAACAGACGTAATATAGGACCAATAAAATTTTAAGTTTAACAATGAGTATCTTATACCTTTAAACGACCAATTCTTGTAGGCATCAAACCAAATCTCGGAAACGGCTCGAACGATTTTCATGAAATTATGTATACATGGGGTTTCAGAGACGATAAATCGATCTAGCTAAGTTTTATTTTTTAATAACATCATTTTATGCGCGTTTTTAGACAATGAAAAACTCCTACAATGTCATTAGAATACGATAACTTATTTCGCCACTGTTCTTTAAAAGTCTAAATGGCTCAGACGGACTATGCTCGCCCTCGGAGTCAACAGGCTCCGGTGCGAATCCTGATGGTTACACTCGGGTTTTTGTTCTTTTTTTTCTGAGAAAATCTTATACTTAGCGCCTTTTAGTAGGTCTAAGTAAGTCATCACTTCGTAATTCGTTCCTGCCTTAATATATTATCATTTAAAAAAACCGAGCAAAGCTCGGTCAACCAGGTACTTTTATTTATTGAGCATATTACCGCGTTTGATGAACAACTGCCCAGATGGTAAGTGGATCATCTTTTCTTGAGCGATGAGCAGTATGATAGAAAAAAAAGTAAGATGGAATTAGATTATGCAGACCAGGTACACGCTCTCTAAAATGTAACCAATAAAATTACGACTTTGCGGCGATCTTCAAGACTTTGACGTTTTTTACGAATACTCAATAATTTATTGCTAACCTTATGATACATCTGTTGGTCTTATTTAAACATACAATATTGAGTATTGAATAAGTATTATATATACATAACTTACTTAAATAATAATACTTAAATATAACTATGAGTCATTTGGCTTGTCAATATGAAACTGCTTCAATCTGAAGAGCATCTAGTTACGTAACAAATTTCAGGCCATTTAGGAGCCACCAGTCCGCACTGAGCTAGCCAAAATGAAAATTTAAGTATGACGGACGTTTCATCGTTTATTCCCGGGGCGGGCATCCAGATTTTATAAAAATAAATTGTTTACCTAATTGCCCCCAATGTGACCGCGCTCTGAAGCCTCTATGTAACGATGGCTATTTTCGAAGAGCAGTGTTTTAACCACAGCTGTGTAATGTGTGAATATTAAATTACGTGTTTACATTATAATATTAGTTAATATTACTGTGTTCCGGTTTGAAGGGCAATGTTTCCAGAGAAATTACAGGGCTTAGAAATATAACACCTTAGATCTCTGGGTGACGAGTGCAGTGCAGTGCTAGGTAATGATTTGGAATCATTACCTAGCACTGTTCCAATAGCTGCGTGTCACTGTGCTGCTATGTGGCAGGCATGTTGCTTACCATCAGGCACATGTCCTGCATGTCACGTCACTTTTCATTAAAAAATGCATATTAAAGTAGTTATACACTTCCAAACTAACTTTCATCCCTTTTCGTATTTAAAGTAACACATATGTCCTTTCTCAGACTACAAATAACCTTTGTATCAAATACCATCTAAATTGTGTTAGTAGTTTAGGCATGGAAATGTCACAGACAAACAGCACTTCTTTAAGAATTAATAATTAGTAAAGGGATAAGTTGAGCAATAAAAAATTTAATTGAAGGAAATAAGGATAAGGATTTAACTGTGATCACACAAAAAATCTCATCACAAAAAATTTTACGCTTTTGTGTCACGTAAGCTTATTTTTGTATTTTTTCATAAATTGCTTTTTCATAGTTAATATTTGAAAAAGGTTGTTTGTCCCTGCATCGGCTTGGAGGGACAATACTGTGGGAACATGGACGTTGATTTTCATACGTCCATGTGTGGGAATGAATTTTGTGTCCCCGGTTCTGTGTGCAAGCGAGAATTATCAAAGGCGCTAGGCCAGTTACTGCGCCCCAGCCAGCGAACGCTTATCTGAGACTTGAAAAATATTGTGTTAGTGTAAATCTTTAAGTAATCTAGCGTTTTATTCAACGCCAATGCTTGTAACACCGGTATAGAAAACTCTCCAATACATGAGTAAAATCGAGTGATACTAGTAATCCAATTCATAATGTAAATATCAATGTTTGAATATTTGTATGTTTTTTATGTGTGTTGTGCTCAATCATGTCGTAACGTATGAAGAGTTCGGGCTGAAATTTGGAAAACAATTAGAACATAATCTGGCAGAACGCAAAGGCTACTTTTTATTCCGAGAAAACAACGGAAATGGGAACTACGTGGGTAAAACCACGGGCTCTGCTGCGCTATAATTATAATTATATTATGTACGTCTCGTCCTCAAAGGCGACACGCACTTACAAGCTCTATTCTCAATAATCGTATAAAGAATATAGAAATGTTTCCATCCATCCATCCATCTATCACTTTCTGTATTTCAGTAAATACTTAGTAAAAAAAGACAAAATATTTAGATGTTATTTGCGGACATTATAACTATTTACGTATCTTTTACTGCAGTAAATCACTCTCAAAATAAAGAGGCTTATCTCGAGGACTCATCGTAAGCTCTCTTCGCTTCGTATTTTGGATATCTATTACTATAAATAACATTGATGAGTTAACTGAGGCTGAGTAGGGATGACAAACTAAGCAGGCATTCTCAACCGTTTGCTTATTGGGGCCGCAAATATGTTGAAACGCCGTATTGCTCACGTAAAAAAACGTAAATTTTAGTCCCCATTATCATTACCTTTATTGTATAGTACTCGATAATACTATAATCTCTTAGCTGCAAGCTTTAATTTGGAGCTAAACTACGTTGTAAAAAAAAGTCGAGGATTGGTATTAATTACGATGTTATTACAAAAAGATTAATGGGTAAAACACACTCGCACACACACGCACACTATACACGCTATTTGCTGTTTTATGAATAAAATAAATAAAATATATTTGTTGATTGATAAACGTTTTTTTAAGATTTTTTTAATAACTAATCATATAATATAGGTTACATGAACAACTCTTACACGAAATTTTATCGCACTACAAATTTTATTGAGTACATCCTAATATTAATTATAAGTAAAATCGTCTCTATTTTGTCGTTTTTCAAAGAACAATACATTTATGACATACAAGGCCAGAGACAAACACACATTCAATGCAAATACCAAAAACATTTTTGGCAAAACCCTTCCAAATCATTATTACACTACGCTATTTCAAACACACTTTGAAAAAGGTGGAGGTTCTCTATTCGGCTGTATGTTTTTTTATCTTCGTCTAGTTATGTCTTCTTCGTCTAGTTTGTAGTGGTAGGACTCTTGGCAGAGTCCGTCTGGGGAGGTACCACACCTATGCCAGTTATTCTACCGCTAAGCAGTAATGTGCAAACATTACTGTGTTCCGGTTTGAAGGGCAATGTTTCCAGAGAAATTACAGGGCTTAGAGATATAAGATCATAGATCTCTGGGTGACGAGCGCAGTGCAGTGCTAGGTAATTATTTGGATACTTCATGATCCAATAGCTATGTGTCACTGTGGTATTATGTGTCAGGCATGTTGCTTACCATCAGGCACATCTCCTGATTGTCTCGTCACTCTTTATTTAAACAAAAAAAGGTATGCTCTAGATCATCTTACAAAACTCGATGCGAAATCAAGTTGAGAAGAAGTGAACTAAAGCACCTACATTTTCGGGTGTGTGTGGGTTGATAGCGAATAATTTTATCTTAACACCTACGAAACCTTTATGTCGATCCACTTTCAAATTATGGTAGTTGATATGAGATCAAAATATGAGAAGTCTTTGAAAATAGGTTGCTATTTTTGTCTATCTTCCTATTGCAGATATTGCCAAAGGCTTATTTATTATTGTACTTGTGGATATATCTAAGATATCCTACCATATTGTTTTGCCCAAACATTTTTTTATTGGCATAATAAAGTGCTGCGTTTGTCCGGCCCTGGTCGAAGATCCAGAGGCTGACCCAAAACAATGTGGAGGACTGTAGTGCAGAGGGGCGTCAGAGAATGCGAGTTATCCGCAAAGTGGAGAAAAAAAAGCAGACAGGCTGACCCCACTACTATGTAGATATATTATAGCTAGGAAGGGAGAGAGATAAAAAAGGGAGTACAATATCATAATCGTATTATTTATAACGGTATACTAGTTTTTCGCGGTTTCACAAGCAAAGTTTCTTATGGGCTGCTTAGTATAAAGCCAAGTTTATATTATAAATAAATAAATAAACATTGGTGGACAATTCACATACAGCACTATCTGACCCCAAACTAAGCAAAGCTTGTACATTTCAATAAATACTTTTATTATACAGTAGCGAGCCAACTTGCGTCATTGGCGAGTTAAGTTGTTAATGTTGTTCGAACGGCAAAAGCGAGTTAAGTAGTAAGTTGTTGATTAAGTCGTATTGAATAGATCGTTGTAATAGTTGTTGATTAAGTTGAATTGAATAGGTTGTCGTAGAATTAAGTTACGGCTGGTCTAGTCGGGAGAACGGCGCCTGCCGATCCGGAGACCCCGGGTTCAAACCCCACACGCACCACTGTCTTTTCGAAGTCATGTGCGTAATACCGCTAACTTAAAACGGCGAAGGAAACATCGTGAGGAAATCGACATGTACCTAGAATCTTACGAAGTCATATGTCATCCACCAACCCGCACTGGGCCAGCGTGGTGGATTACGGCCTTAACTCTCTCCTTGCGAGAGAAGGCTCGAGTCCCAGCAGTGGGAACATTTAGTGGGCTGTTGATGATGAATAGATCGGGATCCTATTTTTTGGCGAGTCCAGTCCAATTTAACCCCTCACCAACTTAACTTAACTCACCAACTTAAATGTAGACAGGCGAGTTTAGTAATTACTATCCATTTTCTGGATTTAAGCAATGCGAAACGCGACTAGTCTTCTTCTTGGCAACTTATGACTACTCACTCCACCCGTTTGGACGCTACTTACTACTTATTACTTAACTGTCTGAGTTCCTAACTCGCTAATGTCCTTATTGAAGTGTAATAGAGTAAGATCCCAGAGCCGCCAGACGTCACGTATTTTCTGATGGATGAAATGTGAACGATTGAGTAGAGTTAGTACGTACTAAGAAAACGTGCTTACCCGCTAACTTGCTTAGACGGCCAATTTTGGTCCAGAAGAAACATTACTTACTTCACGGATTTTCTGATAACTGATTTTCACGTATGTTACAGGCAATATCTTTAAAAATCAGGCCCCAATACTCCCAGGCACTTTTCGTTGGCCGTTTTGCTTAACAGACGCTTTAAAACTCTATTATTTTGGGAGTTAACCATCTTGAGCTTTTGGACGTTTCTTTGTCATCGACGCTCACCTTTGGCACTATATTGAGTCTAAGGCTAAATTAGCCGCCAAAAAATTAGGTGTCCTCTCAAAGCTGCGAAGACATTTCAATTCTGCTCACGCTATACAAAGCACAGATTCGCTCCTGTATGCAGTACTGTTCGCACCTTTGGGATGGATCGGCTAAGTATCAGCTGGAGACTCTGTTGATTGATTAAAAGACGTGCCAAAAGGCTCATAGGCAATGACACTCGTGTGCGTAAAAGACTTCAAAGTCTTGATCACCGCCGCAAAATTGCAAGTTTTTTATCGGATATACTTCGGAGAGTGTGCAACTGATCTACATGATCTAATACCACCTTACCCTTTCTTTTATCGGGCTTCTCGTATCTCAAAAAAGCGACATCGCTTCATGGTTGATGTTCCAAAAACACGAACGAAGAGATTTGACTCCACGTTTGTGTTAAGAACGTCTCGCTCCATCGTAGATCGCATCATCGCTTGACATCAGGCGAGATGGCGGTCAAGTGCAAACCAATTACAGTTCAAAAAAAAACGTGTTCTTAGTACGTACTAGCTCTACTCAATCGTCCACATTTCATTCATCAGAAAATACGTGACGCCTGGCGGCTCTGGGATCGTGGACTATAAATGTCATCATGTCATCAACTCATACAACATATTAAACTCATTATTACACATGTCACAGCGCGCGCCATAAATTAAGAAAAAAAAGTTATTACATGTTGATCAAGGAGTCACCGTAAACATTTCCTGGAATACTAGAGACCTTTTTAGTATTAATAGCATTATACCGAACCCTGTTCTAAATTCTAGCCAGCTCCTTCAAGAACGTAGTAATCTCGGCGACGAGAAAGATTTCAAATTTCCATTAAACATAAGACATAAGCCATTATTTGTTTCTTTATATTTGCTAGGCGTTGCCGAGTTCTAACCCGACTCAGTGACAGTTTATCTGCTTTGAAAAAAGGTGTGAATTTATTTTAGCGGCCAGAGATGGGAAAATGTCGATAGAATACAAATTAAAGAAGCATTTAACCTTTTTATTTAACTTATATGTATTTATATAATGTTTATAATGTACAGGACTTAATCACGATTTAATTCATTGTTTAAATACCTCGACGTTTCGGCAGCGTTACAACCGCCGTGGTCACGAGAAGCGGTTGTAACGCTGCCGAAACGTCGAGGTATTTAAACAATGAATTAAATCGTGATTAAGTCCTGTACATTATAAACATTATGTGTCCAAATCGCGAAAGCTTAAAAACAATATTATATGTATTTACACTTGACCACTAGTCTCTTAAAAACAATATTATATGTATTTACACTTGACCACTAGTCTCTTAAAAACAATATTATATGTATTTACACTTGACCACTAGTCTATCTCGTGTTATGTTAAGCGACGATGCAGTCTACAATGGAGCGTGCGGTTTACTCTCGATTTGAATACACCAAAGTTGTAACCAGCGGGAAAAATACACACAGGCATCGTATTCCAAAGAATTTATTTCCTAGAAGTTCTTATCACAATAATACACTCAAACCTCTTCGTTCAAGTCTATGGAATATCAACCATGAAATGAAATTTAGATTTCAAATTACAAACAGTCTGATAGAAATAATTCAGATTTTTTCCGAAAAGCTTGGCGAAAAGGCTTTACTTACTTGCCTTACATTTAGTATAGGCTAGGCAAGTAATTAAACATCAACGATCAAAGTTTTTTACCTAGCTGTTTAATCATAAGGCTGAATATCGTTCAGGCCGCTAGTTAAATAGTGCTATTTCGTGGACAGAAGTGGTCGTCAGAAGAGACACATGACGAATTGCAAAATCGATCCTTCTCATTGCGAAAGCAAAGCTGAGAATCGTTCTGAGTGGAGGCGTCTTTTGCACGATCGCGTTCATGCATTTGAAGACGAAAGAAAGAAGGAGCTAGATCGTAAGCGTAATGAGCTCAATAATAGGCTTCCTTCAAGTCAAACTTGTAATTATGTGGATGGCATCCTAACTTGCCTTGACTGTTCGCGAACTTTCACTGCAAAAATAGGTTATATAAGTCATTTGGGAGTAAACCAACCACGTTAAATGTAGTAAAAAAAAAACAGAAGCAGTCGCCGTAGCCGAAATCGGCTGGAAGACATCATCATCATCGCTATTTCGTGGCTAGGCTGTTAATTGAATTGTTAATTAAGGTAGTTTGCTGTGAGGCTGTGACATGTAGATAAACATATCCAGCTTCCTTGTCTACGATCATTATGGTAAATTATTGGGGCGAGAGCCCACCGGTGGGCCGGTCGAAAAGTAACGCAACTTCGCTAACGTAAGTTGATGAAAACTCGAGCTGCACTCTATGGTCCCCTCACTAAAAAGGTTTGAATCTTGTCGCCATTCTGAAAAAGCCACCGGATTACGTGAGTATTTGGTTAACGCAAATCGTTTGCATTTTTGCCTCGACCCCTCTGTTTGGGGTTCCATTACTTTAAAAGGAAAACGGTTGCCGTTGCGCTTCGTTTGGTAAGAATGTTTTATTTCAGGAAGATTATACGTCGCATGCACGATAACAGCAGGGCTACGGCGTTTTTTCCTCGTTATCTATATCTTCTTATATTATAAATAAATATTCTGGGGGCATGATATTTCTGGTCATAGCATGTATCATTCGAAACTGATATTTTACATAAGCGGCCCGTCCCAACTTCATTTGGGTTGACCAATTAATTTATACAGCGATCAATTTTCATAATACGACAAAAAAAACATAATATACCTACATTCTTGATACAATACACATATTATAAATCAGTAAGATATTGTTCGCCTTCTATAAACTACTAACTTCATTTGTATTTAACAATAAATAACCTGTCCGAGAAATCAACATGAATAATCAGTTTATTGTTGATCATAAATGATTAAGACCAAACTATCTTATCGACGCATTAACTATCCTATCCTCGGCCGAAAAAATATGTCTGCGTCCAAAAGCCCAGTGAGAAAGGCTAAAAGGTAAATAGCTTTGACAGGTGTACACACATAGGTCACAACTAGCTTAGACCAAATAATATAATAGAATATACGTTGTGAGCCTATACCTAATTACATTTTATTACATACCTAACACAAAACTTATTAATCTCGAGCAATAATTACCTCGAACGATCGGCAGCGTTACGACAAAGTTTTCTCATGAAGAACACGTGAGCTGACCTTATTATTATGTTATTAAATAATATTAATTTAGAACGCGGACGACGCGACGAAGTACTGTGATTATTTTACTTTCAATGAGCTCAAATCATAAAAATTTAAAACCTTATAGTCTTTAAACTCAATCCGCGTTACATTTCCTACGGAACCTTCATCCACACAAGTACCTACGTCCATTCCCCACATTTCTGTATCTCTCATTATAAAGGTTAAAAGAACGAAAACCCTACATTATGCGAAGTAAAAATAACAATTGCGGTGTAAATAACACGAAGTATCCTCATAATTTAAACATGATCTTTGTGATAACTTTGGTGGCGACATTTTTTGTGATATAACGCTTTGTGACCCTTTGTTTTAGAGGAGCGAGCGTGTGTAAGACCGTTTTGTGTAAAAGGTTGCTCTTCATTTAATTTGAATTGTAAATACTCCGACTTTTGTGCTTTACGAGTAACTCAGTTATGAATGAAAGGACTTACTTCGGGGGCGTATGAAAGCCGCTACGTGTTTGGGCGTTTTCAGATCCTCATTGTTAAGGATGTGAATTAATGGAAACTAGGAACGAACGTTTACTTTGTAGTTTGAAATGTAATACGTTACTTGAGAAGAATAGGCGTGGGGGTCCGGTGGCGAAAACATTAAATTCTGAATTAAGAAGTTCTGAGTTCATCCTGCCTGCAGTTAGGTATTAAGTATTTTCCCAAATATAGATGTATACCCTAATAATTAACACTGGTTTTAACAATGAAAGAAAACATTGTGAAGAAATGAACATATTCCAAAAAGACTTCTTCAAAAACGTCACAAATGTAGATTTTTTTTACAATTTAGAGTGATGAGACGAGCTGAACATGTGCCTGATGGTTAGCAAAACGCCAGCCACATAACAACACAGTGACACGCAGCTATTGGAACATGAAGATTCCAAATCATTACCTAGCATTGCACTGCGCTCGTCATCCAGAGATCTACGATATTATATCTCTAAGCCCTGTTATTTCTCTGGAAACATTGCCCTTCAAACCGGAACACAGGAATGTTTGCACAATTTGCGAATTTCGGCATTTTTATAGAAACTGTGACAAACAAGCCTACAGTTCACCAAACGGTAACGCTAGTTAAATAAATAAGTGTCAGAATCGTTTGTTTTCTCCCAAAAAATTTAAAACCAACTTCAATTTATAATAAACTCAGTCGCTCGTCTTAATTTCAGAGAAAACTATGAAAAGACACGAGTAAATTAAAGCAAATTTTGTTTTTTATTGGTATTTAAAAAAGCACCACAAAAAGCAAAATAATCGCCAAAATCGATTTATAATTAGCGGAACAATCGCGTAACATAGGTACTTACAAAACATAAAACCGAATTAAACCCCTTCTCTTTTTATGAATTCGGTTAAAAAGTGATGGAAACCTCATCTTCTATTGGATCAAAATTAATTAAAACATAATTATTTATTCATGGATCATTCCTGACATCTTAGGAATTGCGCACCAGCAAGCCTAAAACCTTTTGACTCATAGGTATAGCAAAGAGCCAGTCAATTCATTGCCAGTTTCAAGCTCTCCGACAAATTAGATACACTTAGTCTTCGAAGGGACTTTTTTTCTTATATTGATTATTTTTTTACGAATGCTCAGAGAAGCTTTTAATCTAATTTATAATCATAGAACAAGCATCCCACAAATTGTTCCCACTTCTGGGACCCTTCTCATGCGAAGATAAAGTCAGTGCTGCCCCAGTGCGGGTTGGTGTATACGCGCGACTTTGAAAGATTCTTAGAAAATGTTGGTTTTCTCACGATTTCTCCCTCACTGTTAAACCCAGTTTCGATGACAAACGAGTACATCTGCACTTTGATAAGTAGTCAAAGGAGCAACTGAAACTCAAACCTATGGCCTCTTGATTGTGAATTGAAATTTACTAGCGACAAGGCCAACACGACATCGATCGTATTTTTCAGAGCAAAATAAAAAATGTTCGTTGACATTTCACACAACACCATCCAACCCTATCAACGCAAAGTTTGTATTATGGGACCCAATAGATAGCTGATATAATACTTAGGTATCTAGTTCTAAATACATAATTTGATATAATATACAGAAACACCCAGCTACAGAACAAATCTTCGGATTTACCGCACAAATATTCGCACTGCGTGGGAATCGAACCCACGAACCACGGTTTTGCAAGGAGACTTGGCAACGGACAGACCATAGAAGTCACAAGGCTAATGACTAGTAACTGTCGCATTTGAACGAATAACGTAGACCAGCCCTTCTACCGCCTAACTAAATCGACTTTCGCTTTGCTATTGCGGTCTTTATCATTTCAAGGGAAAGAAGTTGCATCTGATTGTACATGTCCCGTCAGACATAATGATTATCGGACATTAGACATCAAAGACATTTCGAAAATCAGTCATTATGGGAAAAGGTCATTTTAAGATTTCATTACGGTTTTAGTACAATATAACATTCAGTCCAAATAGACCGCAACCCTCGTTCCACAAAAGGGCGACATCGTTTCATGGTTGATGTTCCAAAAACGCGAACGAAGCGATTTGACTCCACGTTTGTGATAAGAACGTCTAGGTTTTGGAATGCGTTGCCTGAGTGGGTTTTCCCCGATGGTTACAATCTTGGTGTCTTCAAATCGAGAGTGAATCGGTTTCTTCTAGGTAAGCACGCTCCATCGTAGATCGCATCGTTTAACATCAGGCGAGATGGTGGTCAAGTGCGAACCTATTCTAGTTAAAAAAAAAGTCTATTCTTATTCTCTTTCTACAAAAATCGTAATTTTGGAATAAACTTGCAACTTTTCTACTCCAGTTCTGTCTCCGTCGTTTCGTCCGTTTAAAATCGTCTACTTTAATTAGAGTAGGCTTAAAACGTTTAAAAGTGAAACAAAAATGTTCGATCGGACCGACGAAGTGGAACCCAAGTAGGCGAGTTCATTTCGAAATTACGTTTTTCGTAGAAAGAGAGTAGACGTTCTGATTTCTATTTAAAATATTTTGTAATACAAACATGTCCAAGAAAGGTCTAGTTAAGATGGCTTCAAGATATTTATAATGACATCGGTTGTTAGGCCGCGATCTACAATAGAGCGTAGCGGTAAGCGGCTTACCGTCGAACCATTGACGTGTTCCGCTAATTTGTGAAATATTCTTACAAAAAAATTGCTTGAATTTCATGGAAAAATAACGCTACGAAGGAATAAATATTTAAAATAATTTAAGACGAAGGCTTAAAGTCATTGGTGTTACGCGTAGACTGTTAATATTACAGAATGTCTTTCGTGGTGGATTTACTAAAGTAGTAGAAAATACTTCCACATAGCAATCTTATTAACAGAAAATATACAATTCATTGTGTAGGACTTTTCTAAAGTCCACCTATAGTGCTACATTTTGCGTAAAGAGATAAGGCTTCCTATTTATCTGGGCTACAAGATTGTTATTTATTTAACAACAATATAGTTAATGCACAATAAGAACACATAATGCCAGGACATATTTCTTACTTACTGTGTCGAATAGTAAGTAAGAATACGTAAATACATGGTAAGTAGGTAAAGTTTGACAGAAAATACAATATACATATAAGAAAAAGTATAATAATTGTATAGTAGAATTTTACTGAAATAATTATTTATACACTTTAAAAAGGGCAAGCAAATTTTCACCTTTTTTTCATTTATCTAACTCATGGTACAAATCAGCCTTGCCCTGTTCAATGTGTAAATTTTCCTTTTATCAATAGAAAACTGTATATTTTCCTACATGTTAAAAACTCAAAGGAAAAATTTGACTTCACTTTCGTAAGGTAGTAATATCTGAACTTTTAAAAGCATTTCCTGGTTGGGTGTTTGATTGAAAGTACGAGTCAATTGTGTATTTTAGGCGAGTACGTGCAAACCTGCAGACGATGCAAAATACATACTCAAATAATTAGACTTAAAATAATGAATCCTACTTGCTACTAATACTCATTATAAATGTCAATATTTGGATGTTTGTTGTTCAATCACGTCGTGGAATACAGATACATCATGGAGGTGGATAGATAATGGAAGAACACAGGCTACTTTTTGTCCCGAAAAAATAACGAAAACAGGAACTACGCTAATAAAACTGTGAAACGCTACTAGTATTATCATATTGAGTAATAATAAAATACAGGGTGTTCTGTAGAGGGTTAGACAAACTTAAAGGTTGTGTTCAGGGACCCATTTGGAGAATACAAGTTGGCTAAAAAAAATCCCTGACCTCCTATTTTTTTTTTAATATTTTTTTTTGTGATTTTCGCTGTTTTCGCCGAAATGTTTGCTTTTAACCACCATACATTTTGTAAAATCTGTTTTAGACCGGAGATTTTTATTTGAATTTGGTCTTTGATACATCTACAGGTTATGCAAATCAGAGTTAAATACACATCAGGGCTAAATAACTGATTTGGAGCTCATGAAGTGACAAAATGAAAGGAATTTTACATGAAAGGTCAACTTTCACAATAAATTTAAAAAAAACACTTAACATTTTTGGAAGTAATATGCTTACTTATGCTACTAAAAGCTATAAAACTTATTCTACTAATATAACAAATGCGAAAACATAACATCGCCGCAAAATTGCTAGCTTATCGGTTTTTTATCGGATACACTGCGGTGAGTGTGCAACTGATCTGCATGATCTAATTCCACCTTGCCCTTTCTTCTATCGGACTTCTCGTTCCACAAAAGGGCGACATCGTTTCATGGTCGATATTCCAAAAACGTGAACGAAGAGATTTGATTCAAATTTTGTGATAAGAACGTCAAGACTGTGGAATACGTTGCCTGAGAGGGTTTTTCCCGATAGTTACAACCTATGTGTCTTCAAATCAAGAGTGAATCGGTTTCTTCTAGGTAGCCAAACTGATCAAGTGTAAACCTATAAATGTTAAAATAAATGCATTTATAATATTAATAGAGGTTTTCTTTCAAAAAGATCTAACTCTATACGTAGTATATGTAAACTCTTAACGCAGAAGCTTTTTTACTACATTTCTCTGTGCCAATTTAAAGAGAGATAATAAATCGCCACAATACCCGTAGTCTAAGCCATTAATTGTGTCTCACAAGCAGTTGCCACACAGAGTACAACAAAGACCTTATAATTGTCACGATACAATATACTCTGTTTGGCTGAGCGTCGTATACGGAGTAATTACAATTCAGTTGACGCCCGTATGATTACTTTGCTGAAAATTCTAATTCGAAAACTTACGAAAATGCGAAGACGGTTTGACCCTTATTTCACATTAAGACTGTGTAAACTTTGAAATGCGTTGCCTAATTCAGTATTTCCTGTTTTTTTTACGTGGAAGAAATGCATTCACGCATCGATATAAACCTTTAGATGTGCCCTTCCAAACCTCATGCGCACGGTATTATGTCATCGTTGGGAAGAGTGAGCTGACTCTTTCCCTTCTAGTCGGTTGCAGGAAGTTGTGAACGTCGCGTCGGACGTTTTTACCTACGAGTATCACTATTCATTGTCAACAACCAAAATAAATAGAACCACAGCACATATCGCGGCTAGCGATTTTAGGGGTCAAGTAAATTGGTACTGTGTAAATCACTTAGGCTAGATACACAGACGCAGCTTATTACCAATTTCAAGGTGCTCAGGGCACATCTATGGTGTATATTGATGCATTTACGCGTACCCGTCCGCCTGCCGACCGGGCCCTCTACCGCCTAACGAAATCGTCTTAGGCTTTGCTATTGCTGTCTCTATAATTTCAAGCGAAAAGAAAAAAGAGAGCAATGTCAAAGCTAAGACAAAACTTTTAGTTTAGTTTAGTTTAGGTAGACCCTCGGGGGAGACGGTCGGGCTACATCGGACTCGACACCATGAATTTACTTGTATATGGTGTCCCTACTGACTAAATAAAACCTTAACGGGGTTCCATCTCTCCGCTGGCGGAGTGAGTATATCCTGATGCAGTGGTAGGACCCTTTGTAGAGTCCGTCTGGGTAAGTACCACACCTTTGCCAGTTATTCTGCCGCCAAGCAGTAATTTTTTTTTTTTTTTTTAACTTTAATAGGTTTACACTTGACCGCCATCTCGCCTGATGTTAAGCGACGATGCGGTCTACGATGGAGCGTGCTTACCCAGAATAAACCGATTCACTCTCGATTTGAAGACACCAAGATTATAACTATCGGGAAAACCCCACTCAGGCAACTCATTCCACAGCCTAGACGTTCTTATCACAAACGTAGAGTCAAACCTCTTTGTCCGTGTCTTTGGAATATCCTCCATGAAACGGTGCCGCTTCTTCGAGTTACGAGAAGTACGATAGTAAAAAGGGCAAGGTGGTATAAGATCATGCAGATCAGTTGCACACTCTCCGAAGTGTATCCGATAAAAAACCGATAAGCTAGCAATTTTGCGGCGATGTTCAAGACTTTGAAGTCTTTTTCGCACTAGAACGCACTAGTAATGTGCAAGTATTACTGTATTCCGGTTTGGAGGGCGATATTTTCAGTCAAACTAAATAGAGATAAAAAGATATATCTGGGTACTGAGCGCATTGCACTTGGTATTGATTTGGACTATTCATGTTCCAATAGCTGGGGTCACCGTATTGGTATAAGCCGCTATACCAGCCTACACTCTTACATCCAGCCCACATCCTACAACCTGATGGTAAGCAACAGTATGTAGTTCAGTTCTCATTTTATTTAGTTTTGTTAATAACAGCCTTTCTATGCCTCTTAAAAAAAGACATTATCTAAGTTATCAAATTATTATCAAATTAGTATAATTATAAACACCGCTCCCACGATAGTTTTTCGCATTACCTATATATGTATAAATGTAGGACAAAAATGAGGTATACGAATACTTATACTTGTAGTTTAACTTCTGTGCACATGTAGACTATTTTCTCATCTGTGCTTATAGTTTTATGAGAGCAAGTGAAAAAATCCTACTACCTTCAAAATCGTTATTTACCAAAACCTAGTGATACTCGAGTAAGGCAAACAAATTTATCAGTATAATTCGATAGCACTTAATATCAAATAGATACTTTGTTATTCTAAAATTGTTATACCCAATTTCGCAGACGAAACATTTTAATAGATAGGTAGATACCAATTTTCACGACATTTGAGAATCTCAAGTGCCTCTAGAACAGCCTTTCCCAAAGTGGGCGATAACGCCCCCTAGTGGGCGTTGGTGACCTAAAAAAGGGAGGTACGAGTAAGAGACCCAGAAAAAAATATTGGGGCGTTGTGTAGAAACTTGGAGTCCGTTGTATACATATATACTACCTACTGGTCTCTTCCGGTTTATAGTAACATTCTCGTTTAGATTGAATATAGCTCAAAATATTTCATTGATTTAATTTGAAGTTACATGCCGGTGGTTTTTTAGTATGTGAAAAAATAGGGGCGCTAAAAATAATGTATACTCAAAGTGGGCAGCAGACAAAATAACTTTGGGAACCCCTGCTCTAGAATAAATAGGTAAAGGTTTATAATTTTCATTACAGCAGTAACACAGACAATTATTACATTATTTTAACACGCTACAGCTATGGAACATTCTGTTTTTGCGTACAATTATGTACGTTTTTAATTAAAATGAATTAAGCAAAGAATTTCAATGACAGACCGTTTTTTTTACTATTATTACTGTTATATCTAAAACATAAAGTGCAGAACTCACACCAACTATTCTTACGTGCAGCGTAAAGAATTTGCATTCATTAATTCAAATAGTGAACTTAGCAAGGTAATACAAAACAACCATTACCGCCATATAGATTGTTTTTGGTTTTTGGAAATAGCTCATTGCAAACGAGTCCTCCAAAACAATATACATAATAGTAGGTCAACCCAACTAAATGTTCAAACAGCCGGACCCATATTCACACATACGTCATTCGAAAACAGATGCACACAAAATTCCCCGTCCGCGACCATTCACTCCAGGGAAGTAATGAAAGTGTTCGTTGGCAAGAAATGGCGAAGGTACTCAGCCAGAACGAACTTCACAAAGATAGCCACAGAAAAAGTGAAACGGTAAGACTTTTTCAACGTTTGAGTGTGTTAACTTATAATTTACTAGCTTTGCACGGGTGCAATGCTGATACTAAATATAAGTAATAATAAAAAATATTATTGTGGGTTATTTCTAAGAGATATTCATATGCATATACTATTGGAGACTTTTTTGTCGACGTTTTGAAGGGGTACACTATTGATGTACATCAGTTTGCAGTGCAACCGCATTTAATGTGTTTATGCGCTATCGTGTAACACGTTCCGGCTTCGCTCGGATATTGTCATATGTATAGACAAATAATCGGAATAAAAACTATCCTCTCTATATCTTTCAAGTTGGATCAAACTGCATACGGTGTGCAAGTTTTATTGAAATCGGCTCAGTAGTTTAGGAGCCCATCGCGGACAAACAATGTGACGCGTAATTTATGTATACTAAGATTATGCTGTTAAAATGTAGCTTATATGACACGTTCGTAGAGTTACCATAGCAGCGCCATCTATTGATTACTTACTCAACCCAGTCGAAAGGTAATAATAATAAATAATAATAAATATTGGTGGACGATTCACACACAACACCATCTGACCCCAAACTAAGCAAAGCTTGTGTGATAGCAGCCAGATAGCTGATATAATACTTATATCGTTTTAAATACATACTTATTATACATAGAAACACCCAGACACAGTGCAAACATTTGAATTCATCACACAAATATTTGCACTGGGTGGGGATCGAACCCACGACCCTCGGCTTCGCAGGCAGAGCTACTAAGGTATCGACATCTGTTAGAATCATTTGGAGTTAACAGATAATTGTGACTGTCAAATAATAACAGACAAATAATTAGCAATAAATTAAAATTGCGACTATAATTTGAGATTTAAACTATCCTATCTCTCAAGTTGGATCGAACTGCACATGGTGTGCGAATTTTATTCTAATCGGTTAAGTGGTTTAGGAGTCCATTGAGGACAAACATTGTGACACGAGATTTATATATATTAAGATTATAAAGCTGAAGAGTTTGGTTGTTTGTTTGAACGCTAGGATCTCGGGAAGTACTGGTTCAAATTTAATTGAAAAAATATTTTTCTATTGGATAGTTCATTTATCGACAAAGGCTATAGGCTATAGAACATAACGCTACTATTAATAGAAACGGAGCATGAATCAAGAATGTAACAAAAACGGGAAAAAATATTCCTTTTTGAGAGTTTTCGTACCTACCGTGCTTTGACATGACACCATGACAACATAATATGTGTCTAAGATTGCATCATTGAAACTTTGCTAATCAAATTTGTTTCTAAATGTGAGTTGGTCGACCAATTTCCGACAGGTAGCATAGCAGATAGCAGGTAGTTTTTGTTCGAAAGCGATATTCTCAGGAATGACTGAACCGATTTCAAAAATTCTTTCAACGTTGGATATATACGGGATCCTGAAGAGTACTATATAATATGTACCACGGGCGAAGCCGGGGCAGACATCTAGTAATATATATGTAAAGGTACATCGTAGACCGCAATATACAAAAAACATCCAACGTAATAGAACCGCCTTCTTTTTTGAAGTCGCTTAAAAATTATAGACATTTTTATAGTATAGTATAGCATCGATATAAATCAAAAGATGTGTCCTGAGCACTTTAAAGTTGTTAACAAACTTCGTCTGCGTGTGTAGCATTAGTGGTTTACAACTACCAATCTACTTGACCCCTAAAATCGCTAGCGGCGAGGTATGTTGTGGTTCTACTTACCGGCGGCGTCCGGCATTCACTGCTTCCTACAGCTGACTAGTACGGAAAGAGTGAGCTCACTCTTCCCAACGATAACATAATTCCGTGTGCCTGAAGTTTGGGAGGGCTCATCCATTGATTTATATCATTGGTGATCATTCACTGGCGAAACGAACAAAACACATTCCCGATGGCAAGCAACACGCCTGCCCAAAACAGTGCAATGTCACACAGCCCTTGGAGCAAGAAGAGACCATATCAAACCCTAGCATAATCGTCACGCTCGTCACCCAGAGATGTAAGATGATTTTTCTCTATACCCTCTTATTTTTTTGGAAATATTTTTTAAGTCTTGAATGCAATTTACAATTAGCTCTGAAGACTCCAAATTTATCATCCACATCTAGACATAGAGTCAGAATACCATCTCAAGAAATCAAGTAATCTCAGAATCAAGTAATACCATCTTTACTTTTTTCTATTGGACTGCTCGTTACTTCAAATAGCTACATGGTTTCATGGTTGATGTTCCAAAGCCTCGAACGAGATCGTTTAGTAGCTTCGAATCCTGCTGCTCCCATGTGAACTCATTTACCAGCTGACCTTATTTACGCTCACTAATTCTCACCTTTTTCAAAAGAGGTTCATATCAGACGAGTGTATATTACAGACATTTATATAAAATTACTTTGAGGAGAATGGTGAGAATCAGCTGAAAGGAAATGAAGAGCAATGAAGAAGTTTTGAAGATGGTAGAGATAAGATGGAGTAGAGGAGAAAAGAATTTTAATGGAAACAATAGAAAACAGAAGAGGGAAGATGTTGGGACATCTGATACGACACGACAACTTCATTAGAACAATAATGGAAGGTAAATTAGAAGGGAGGAGGAAGAGAGATAGACCTAGGAGAAATTACATGAACCAAGTGTAGGAGAAGATAAATGTAGTGTCGTATCAGGAACTCAAGTAGAAGGCGGAGTGTAGAAGTACATGGAAGGAACTCCACCGACAAGAGCGTCGCTCTTAGATTATGCATGAATGAATATAAAATTACAAGAAAATTATGAATGGCATTAACTGCAATTATCTTTTTACACAATTGCGAATTATGTAATTTTAATTGGAATATCTAAGCAATTGGATTAATCGTACTTTGTAATTATTTTTTTAAATGACATGTAACTTTGGAGCTGTTAATAAATATATTGTATTGTATTGTCAAAAATTTGTGGGAGATTGAGAAGTACGTTATTAATTAAAGTTCTTCTACCGGTTTCATTGCACTGTGGCAAGCTCGTGTGATGAGAGACGCCATTGTCCGTGATGGGTATCAGGTGACAATGGTACTACTTACTATGTCTCTTGGCAAAAATCTGGTGCCAGATTTTCTCGCGTTTTAGCCTGGGTATGGGTTTTTTAAGTTTATTAGTTCGTCTAACCAACGTTTCTCAAACATTAGTTCAAGGCAGGCCTTGAGCTAATTTGTTTAGTTCATGTACCTACCAAATGAAAACACTATAATTTTCACCTAAAACTACCTTAATTACGATAAGAACCCAATTCTACGATCAATAAATGTTGATTTTGGCTTGAATTGGCATGATGACTACAAGTACCAATTGTTCCGTCAGCCACATTATTAAAAATATTGTACAAGTATTTTTCGTTTGTTGCACAATCAAAACAAGATTGGCAGTCATAGGAACTGCCGATAGAAGTTTGATAGCTTACTTTGGAAACTACGCGGGTGAAATCGGAGGGCGGGGCCATGATCATAACCATCTAGAAATGCGTCAACCATAGCGAATGGAAAATTCTGACGCATTTCTCGATGGCCAATAGCCATGGTCCCAAGTTTACCCGAGGATTTCTTATCATTCCCGAGCTTGACGCTAGAATTCAATTCACAGTCTACGAAAAATCATACACAGAGAAGACAGACTAATTATAATGGTATATTTTTTTACCAGCGATCATCCCAAATGATTGAATATATTTTTTAATTTGTCTAATTCCACTATTATAATCCAGACGTTTTTATAGCAGACTAATCAATCTTTGTAGAATGTTAACGGCTGATCTAGAAAAAGTAATTTACAAGAGCCATTACTTTTTAATTTTCCCAACACTAATTAAGCAACCATAAAGTACGCTTCAACAGTTATTCAATTTAGTGATTGCTAAGAAAACGTTACGGTGGACACAGACGGTCGTATTATGAACTTAGGACGGCCCAATGAAGCATCGACTAAAAATATTATTGTTTGATCCAATTATTGTTGACTAATAATCCTTAGGTAGAAAATTGTGATCACCATCTTGTTTTTTTTTACTATGTTAGCTACCTATAACTCAAATTAATATTAATAACTGTCGTATTATTTAATCAAAGTTGGTTTGAACTTGACGTTATCCCATTGAAGGTTAAATGATGATGTGGTCTGCGATGGGGCGTATTTATCTCGAAGAAATTGATATACTTGAAAACAAGATAGTAGACTACAAACAGGGCTTCATCACGAATAATTCATTGTTTAAATACTTCGACGCGATGAAGTCCTGTAGTATATAAACATTATGTATTCAAATCGCGAAAGTTTAAAAACAATATGATGAGATGTGATGTGATGAGAGTAAAAACATTGAGAAAAATCCATTAATGCAACGCATTTTACAGCTTTGACATTCTTATAACTATAGTTTAGTACTTAATATGACAAACCAGTGTCAAGACTTTCGAGAACTGAATTTTTGACGTGACAACGTCTAATAAATCGATGAACGCCGGATGCATACACGAAAAACTGTATCGTTATGTCCCGTTACGCTCGTTGTACGCTTGCACCGCATCTGCCATTTGCATGCATTTTGCTATGACGTTGTCATGTTAAACTATCATCCGTAAACAAAACGACTTTGCAAACAACCAATTTTTTTTTAACTGGCAAAGATGTGGTACTTTTCTAGACGGTCTCTACGCAAAAAGCCTTACCATATGTAATAAAACACCAATATTAAATGTCTGTATTCCAATTACCTACATATGTGGAACTAGCAATCGATTGTCAGGTATCTGAACCCTCTTTTGTAAATTTCTATTTTTAAAAATATCATTCATGTGTATTCGCTTTTGACGATATTGCCGCCAGATGTATCACTAGTCTTACTATTTTATTAAATTGTATGTATCAGACATTACAACAACATACAATTTTCATCAATTATTCATTTAAAAAAAAATGTCAACATCCAAAATTATCCATTCTGTCGAAACCGCATAATAGGAATTGCTTACCGTCTATGGATACCTTTAAGCATCAAACTTTATCCCTCAGAGGAAAATAAACCAAATTTTCGGGAGCCACTTTGAAATTAACTCGAGAAAAATCCCAAACGACTTTTTAAGAACAGCCGACAGGATAAACTGAGAATCTTAATATAATTTTTACCGGAACAGAAAAGGATTAAAACCCTTTGCGTAAACATTAAGTCTTTCATTTTACTTAAGGAGTTCTGTATGTATTAACAGTATGGGGGAACATTGACTTACTCTAACAACTTATAAAATACTTATATAAGTTGTTAGAGTAAGTCAATGTTCAGTAGTGATAGGGCTCTTTGCAGAGACCTCTTGAGGAAGTACCACACCAGTTATTCTTCCGTCAAGGAAGTATTATAAAAACTTTACTGTGTTCCGGTTTGAAGGGTAATGTTGTCAGAGAAATTACAGGGCATAGAGGTAAATTGCCTTATGTATCTGGGCGACGACCGCATTACCGCAGCGCAGTGCTAGATGTAATGATTTGGACTCTTCATGTTCTTATTGCTTACCATCAGGCACACACCTGCGATGTGTATTTTTTGGATAAGCGTGTGGTATTGAGTGTTACATGTTTAAATTAAAGTTAATGTATATGTAGTTATCAGGCCAATGCCCACTAACTGTAAACGACGAATTAAATTAGTTCAACACTCACTTGATATTGAGTGAGCTGATGTTCGCCTTTAGTTCGCAAATAATACCAAATTACTCGGAAAGTTCCAGCAACCTTAATTTCAGTACCTAAGCAATATTGATTTTTAGCAGAGTTTTTACTCGCAAAAGTAATGTACAATGAAAATTGTATCATTTTACATATTTAGTTAACAATTTAAATTTAGCTTATATGAAGCAGCCGTAGACCAGTGAAGGTTGAAGAAGGATAATTAAGATGGTTGAAACCATTGTTTAGGCCCATGGCGATGGCTAACTTGGCTTGTTTAAGTTTGAACCTAGATAAATGCTCAGAGTTATTGGAGGGATTCGAAACTAATAGCTCACGATTGTGAATTACACGTTCGAACCACTAGGCTACTACAGCTTCGAAATAATATAAATATTTATTTTCAATACACTTACTCATAAAGTGGCTCTAGTAAATATCACCGCAATTAGACACATAATGGCGCCTACCACCAAACTGTGACTTTTTAATGCTATTATCCACGAGTGAGTTACATATTTTTTTGTAATGATTGAATTATAAGGTTGAATTGAAAAAGTTTCGATACAAAAAAGATCGTGTTTAATAGAACAAATAAAGTAATGTATTGTTTGCTTATTTCGTGCGATTTCAACTTGAACGTGTTTAAAAAATAAGAAAAATGTTCATTCAAATATAACTTTAGTTTTCTCTGTATTAAGACAACTTTAAATTTCCCGTTTCTTACAAGGATAAATCGCTATCCACGGAATACCAAAAAAATGAAACCTCATTCCTCTATTCTATGGTCGATCGCCTTTGTGAGAAGCGTGGCCATGTAAAAACTGATTATTTTTTCCCGCCACAACGAACATTTTTTCACAGCTCCTTTTCAATGTTGATTTTTTTATTATTATTTTATCACTACTATGTTGGTGATAAAACGTCGTATAATACACGTCTCTATTGATGATTACAAACAGTCCTCGCTCACGGCTCAGGTCTCAATGGCGCCTCAACGGTAATCCCCAAGATTACACACTTGTATAGTACAATTGTGACAACAACAGATTACAGTATGTACAATGTACATTTATAACCATAACTGGAACAGGTTGCCTGATGATGGTATTTCGGCGAAATTCTTAAACTCTTTCACGAACAAACTGAACAAATAAACTAGATAGTGACAACTATCAGTTTGATAGGGAATTGGACATCATTTATTTTTTCAACACTAAAAGATCAGCACATGTATTAATGCTGCTCATGTATTATTTCGCAAATCAAAACATCTAAGAGCAAAGAGACGAACTCAAGTTTCACGTGATGCCCTTTTGTAGCGCAAAGAGTTTATCCCGAGAGCTGGAACCAAATTTTGGGTAGGTATTTGGGGAGAAACGACCTGTCTGGTGATCTAAATTGAGGGATTCAGTTGGGAGGATACCCTGCTACTCACCAGCCAGGTCTCCTCCATGTTGGGAAATAGGAGAGATAATTATGTGCCAAATTTTCAGCTTGCCTCAAATACTTATCCAAAATTTGATCTCTTTTTTTTTAAATTTCACCTCTCGAAATATTTCGCCAATGAAAGGTGCAATGAACGTTGTTGGACGTAACCTGAATGCGTAATTTTGATACAAATTGTCTGCTCGTCAAATAACTTTAGCTTGCCAAATGCTGCAACCTGAATGCAGGGGTTTCTAAAGGTCGAAATTATTAAGCAGCTTTATGACAATGTGGCTCTGTGGGTTGTTATAACGATGTGGCTCAGAACATTGGTCTCGATTACAGGCCAGACACCCTTACAGAGTTTTTAACGTGATTTGGACTCATATTGAAAGCACTGCCGAAACGTCAAGATAATGAAATGATCATTTAGATCGAGTTTAATAATAATATGTAATCTTTTCAGTATTTCACCCATATGACGTAAACTTTGGTAAAATCTTTAAGTAACACTTACAAAAGATCTTTTTGTTTGTACCGCAAACGAATGAAATCTCTATCTATCTATCTTAGTCTTGGTGTTTCCTGAAAAATATTATCGAGCTCTCTTGAAGGCTACAGTAAAAAGGTTCCTCATGGACAAGCGTTTTCTATTAAAATCACATTGTCTTTTTCAAGCAAGTTGTGGACAAAAGATGGCTTATTTAGCAGTACAAAAATATGAATTCATTTATTCACGTTGATAAATGACTCGACATACATGAAATGATAATCGTTTTAAAACAGTCTTACACTCTTAGAACTCTCCTGCTTTCTTTAAATCTACAAAAAAAATCGTTTGTGTTCGCCGTTTTATGATTTTTCTATATTATTAAACAAATTAAAATTGTCGTTCATTGGCGTAAATTCAAGTACTTTCACTCAAATTATTCTGTTGACAATTTTAAAGGCAAAGCAACGTTTACAGGGTTTTAGCTACACAAAAGCTCTTGGAGTGAAATTTATATCATTCATAACACTTTTTATGTCTCACCCGTACTGTTTTACCCTAGCCTTGTTAAGCCTCCTTGAGCGGTTAGAAAATTACACGAAATTTCTAATTAGAATTTCATAAGCTATGTAACACAAATGTTAGGGAAATGTTACTTCGAAAACGCCCGTAATGTTCCTAAACTTTGGGATAACATGACAATTGGGAGGAACGGGAAGTCGTTTGAATCGGAATGGGGCAGGAAAGATGGCCTTTCAACCTGCTGTTCCACTTTCAATGGGCTATCGTAATGGCACGCTTTTTATCAGTGTTATTGTACTCTGAGGATTTTTTAATCGAGTCTAACGTTTGTATTGATACTGATAAGGATGGTATTTGCATAATGGAAAATTTTGTTAGAGTGCCCATATCGACATATAAAATTTATTAAAAAAATGTAACTATATCATCTTTATATTATAGATATTTCTACTTTATAAATGTGTATATCACTGAACTCCCGTGAAATGAAATGCGTTTCAAAATTTACAAACCAGCCCGATATATGCCGCTGCTGTCTGTATCTAGGTTATTTATCCGAGCGAACCCGGAATGGGCCGCTAATATATTATTATATTTTTACAAAATACAAATTAACAAACTGACATCCGAACCGGGCTTTTATCCAGACTCATTCACGCTTTTAAATTATGCCATTTATATCGCGAGAACAAAAGTGTCCGCACAATGGCCAAATCTGAATACTAATGATACGTAAAACCGTAGTAAAATTGACGGTTGAATCATTTCTTTGTAACGGAAGTAATGTAAAACACATATCAACTCATTTACATATAAATGCTGAGCTTTGATCGGTGCTTTATAATCAACTTCAAACAAGTAGAAAAATAATATTGTTTATTGTTTAATTGCACATATACAACACATTTAAAATACTTGTACAAACCCTGCATTAAGGGTGTTGCAAACAGTAGTTTCTCTTGAATCTAGGTACCTAGTTTGACAAAGTTACAGTTATAAGAAAATTAACAATTAAGGTCTTTAAATATTTGGTTTGCATAAATTATTATTACAAGAATCTATATTAAGTATTCGACTTGTTTACAACATACTTAGTATTAACAATATAAAATCTAGTAGTTCTTATCCTCAATGACATAATAAGCAAAGCAAAGTTAGGTCTAAATATCGCGTGAAAAAAAATCTTTTAGATCATAGTAACATTGTTGTAGTAGATAGTGATGTAGTTTATTTTGGAAGTTAGTGTTACTTGTTTCTTTCCTTATGACTACTGGAATATTATTGTAGATTTTAATTGACGTGTATAAAGGACCATTTTTGTACATTTCGAGACGTGGTTCTGGTAATTTTAGGTTGTATTGTCTGCGTGGATTTGTCATAGTAAGTACCGATAGAAGTTATAGTCATAACTTAGAATTTGATAGCTTACTTTGAAAACTACGCGGGTGAAACTACGCGGGTGAAACTACGCGGGTGAAACTACGCGGGTGAAACCGGGGGGGCGTGGTCATGAGCACGGCCATGGTCCCGAGTTTACCCGAAGATTTCTTATCATTCCAGAGCGTGACGCTAGAATTCACAGCCCACAAAAAATCTGTCTGTGGCGCGCCATTCTAAAATTTCAGCTCGATCGGTGCAGAACTTTTTGAGTTTTTGAAGCGTACACAAACCAACATAACGTTTTAATAAATAGAGATGGTCTGAAATGACAAATAGGCTATTTTTTGTCACTGACAATTAACAGGACTAAAAATTATGCGGGTGAAACCGCAGGGCGTTGCTTGTGAATTACAATTTTATTTACTCCATAACTTCGCTGCGTCATTGATGCAGTGCGTTGGCATAATATTAATTTGGTTTTACAAATTGTATTACAATTTAAAGGGAGTGAGTTTTTTTTAATTTTTTGGTTGTTTGGTGTTTGAGAGAAACCTTCTACTAATATTATATTTAAATGCGAACGCATTTTTTTATTTGAACGTGCTACTAGAACTCGCAGGAACTTAACTTAACTTAACTTAACTGGACCGATTTTAAAAAAAATATTGCACTGTTGGCTATTCACGTGGTTCTTGAGTACTAGTATAGGCTTTATAATTACCACGGGCGAAGCCAGGGTGAACAGCTAGTGTTATTATATATACCTTAGGATCAATCCCATAGTACTCAACTAGAGTGCTTATAGTTCGGTATGTATGTATGAGTTAGGTAGTTCTCTCCTATTTAGTTCGATTTTTCTTACAGGTCAGATTCGTAAGTATGTTAGGAACGTCAGGTTAGGTTAATGTGAATCCTGCGCCTCCGGCGCTAACTCAATAGTCAGATAGGTAGTAGGAGCTTACACAATCTAGCTACAGTTAGTCAGGTTCTAATAAAAAAAAGAGCATCTTAGCAGACTCCGAGCAAAGCATCTCTCTTTGCAAGTTATCCTACAACGGAGCAACTTTCTAAAAACATTTCTTTTTATTACACTACGGCCTCGGTTCGCAAGTATTCGTTAGATATCTTAGATTTGATTTCGAGTTGTATATTTTTCAATGTAAGCGCGCATTTGAATACAAGCTTATAGTTTGATGTATCTTCAGATGTAATACATTTTAAAATACCTACATATTAAAGAAACAACTACTAGACTACCGCTAGACGCATGCTTATCCCACGACATTTCTAATGTATTTAATTGTAAAATTTCTAAATCCTACATGTTATACCAACTTAGCCCAAACATCAATATAAATACATAATTTAACGGTACAACGTAATTGAAGATTAATCGTAATTTTTTAGCACAAAATCTCACCGAAAAGTCATAAGAATATGATTGTGACACTTCTAACTTGTCTCGGTCTATCGCCACTCTATAAATCTTGATGGACCAGTCTATCCTCACTCTATAAATCTCAGGCTCTTCAGAAGCATGACTAACGTCTATTCAAGGTCGTCACATAACATACCATAGCATAAATACTATATCACATAAATAGGTACATTTCTTCAAAAACATAGCGCATCTAAATAGTGATCATACTATTATAGTTCTCCAAGGGTTATTCAACTTCATTTTTAATCCTCTCGCTCGCTGCATTCACAGAACTCGATTTGCAGCTTATTTAAGAGCAAAAATACTTCATTTTAAGCGTAAATACGATGATTTACAACGACATTTCGCTGTGGAATAATAATTAAATGCGTGAGCTTTTGTAGAATTTAATTATATCGAAATGTGGAGAGTTAATCTGTGATGAATTATTGTTAAGTGGGTTGGGTGATAATAGTACACATATTTCACGTATATTTTTATAACTAGCGATTCGCCCCGGTTTTGCCAGTGGCACATAATACATAGTCGTATAGCACTCAAAGGTCAAAAACATACCCAATGGTAAAGGATTTTTGAAATAGGTGCAATAGTTAGGTTAGGTAGGTTTTTGTAGTGGTAGAACTCTTGGCAGAGTCCGCCTGGGGAAGTACCACACCTTTGCCAGTTATTCTGCCGACAAACAGTAATGTGCAAACATTACTGTGTTCCGGTTTGAAGGGCAATGTTTCCAGAGAAATTACAGGGCTTAGAGGTATAAGATCTTAGATCTCTGGGTGACGAGCGCAGTGCAGTGCTAGGTAATGATTTGGACTCTTCGTGTTCCAATAGCTGCGTGTCAATGTGGTGTTATGTGTCAGGCATGTTGCTTACCATCAGGCACATGTCCTGATCGTCTCGTCAGTCTTTATTTAAAAAAAATGTTTCTGCGCGTTCAAACGATATTAGTAAAATAATATTAGTATAGATAATGTCTAGTAACTAGTCTGTGAAGTTGAAGGTCGTGGGGTCGTGATACTGCGCTCGTCCTTCTAGAGCTTGAGGATCTTAGCCCGGTGATTTCACTGGCAAAATTGCTCTTCCAAGTGGAACAAAATAATGTTTTTGCATTATTGATTGGCGGTAGAATAACTACTATCAAGTTACGGCTAGTCTAGTAAGTCACGGCTAGTCTAGTAAGTCACGGCTAGTCTAGTAAGTCACGGCTAGTCTAGTAAGTCTAGTAAGTTGCAGCTAGTCTAGTCGGCTAGTAAGTCAGCTAGTCTAGTAAGTTACGGCTAGTCTAGTAAACGGTTAAGTCTGGTCTAGTAGTCTAGTAAGTTACGGCTAGTCTAGTAAGTTACTAGTCTAGTAAGTCACAGCTAGTCTAGTAAGTTACAGCTAGTCTAGTAAGTTACGGCTAGTCTAGTGTTACGGCTAGTCTAGTAAGTTACGGCTAGTAGTCTAGTAAGTTACGGCTAGTCTAGTAAGTTACAGCTAGTCTAGTAAGTTGTCTAGTAGTTACAGCTAGTCTAGTAGTCTAGTCTAGTAAGTTACGGCTGGTCTAGTAAGTTACGGCTAGTCTAGTAAGTTACAGCTGGTCTAGTAAGTTACAGCTGGTCTAGTGGGGTTGGCTGGTCTAGTAAGTTACGCTGGTCTAGTCTGTTGAGTCACAGCTGGTCTAGTAAGTTACGGCTGGTCTAGTAAGTTACGGCTGGTCTAGTAAGTTACAGCTGGTCTAAGTTACGGTCTAGCTCTAGTTACGGCTAGCTAGTAAGTTACGGCTAGTCTAGTAAGTTACGGTCTAGTAAGTTACTAGTCTAGTAAGTTACGGCTAGTCTAGTAAGTTACGGCTAGTCTAGTAAGTTACGGCTAGTCTAGTAAGTTACGGCTAGTCTAGTAAGTTACGGCTAGTCTAGTAAGTTACGGCTAGTCTAGTAAGTTACGGCTAGTCTAGTAAGTTACGGCTAGTCTAGTAAGTTACGGCTAGTCTAGCTGGTCTAGTAAGTCACGGCTAGTCTAGTAAGTTACTAGTCTAGTGTTACGGCTAGTCTAGTAAGTCACGCTAGCTAGGTCTAGTGAGTTTACAGCTGGTCTAGTAGTAAGTCACGGCTGGTCTAGTCTAGTAAGTTTGCGGCTAGTCTAGTAAGTTACGGCTAGTCTAGTAAGTCACGGCTAGTCTAGTAAGTTACGGCTAGTCTAGTAAGTTACGGCTAGTCTAGTAAGTCACGGCTAGTCTAGTAAGTCACGGCTAGTCTAGTAAGTTACGGCTAGTCTAGTAAATTACGGCTAGTCTAGTAAATTACGGCTGATCTATCAAGCTATGGCTGGTCTAGTCGCGAGAACGACGACTCCCGATCCGATTAAATCGGTCGGGGGTACATTTGGTCGGGGGTTAAAAATACATACGTTTAACAGTTGATATCGAATGAAAACAACTTCAATTAGGAGTGTACCTGATATCTTAATCTTGAATTACTCATTCTTTGACTGAAATTTCAATATAAATTGTGTTGAAAAGCTACCTAAACCAGGGAATAGAAATGAAGCAACTATATTTAATACAAACAATTTCTTCACACAAAAATGAACCTGTCAGTGGCCTCCATCTATAATTTACAGAGTGATAAATAAACTTAGAAAATGTTATTTTCTTTCCTTCAAGCCAAGCAAAGTAACAAAACAATCCATTTCAATATTTTATAACCTTTCTAAAATACAATATCTGTACTAAAATAAGATTAATAGTGGAAAATGTTTTTGAATCAATTTATTCGGTTCTTTCTCGCTCTGCTTCTTAGTCGTAATATACCAATTTGACTAATCATTACCTACTGTTTGGAATATTTAAACACTAAAATCATATGAGTAAAAACTAACAACATTGTCTACAACTAAAAAAATACTAAATTAAATTGTAAAGGTGAGAGATTTTGCAGAGTCCACCCGAGTAAAGAGTAAAGTGCCCGAGCGACACGAGGCTAGTTTTTCAAGCTAGTGTTAGTAAGCTAGCAAGCTATTAGTACTTCTAGCTTCGTGTAGACAACGCTACGCAACGCCAGTTCTGTCTACACAGATAAAAGTACTATTATACATAGCTTATCTATCTGTCAATTCATTCAGCGTACTGGTAGATCGAAACGAAAAATCTTCGCTATAAGAGTTCGTAGTATGGTCACTGGAATGAATTATTTCGACACGTTCCCATTTATCACAAGGGTAGTTATACAAGTAAACAGTCTAATAAATTTAGTACGTCATCGTTCATATTTGACAGTACCCAGTATTATGATCAACTGAACAAACTGATCGTTAACTACGGTAAATTACTACGTTGGTCCGTTAAATTAACCGTTGAGCAAACTTGTTCTAAACGATTAAGCGAACACAAATTTTGCTGTTTACTTTCGTTTTACAAACATTTACTGGAGCTTTAGATTAAGGTTTTCAGTTATTTATTTATTTAAACAATTATCGCTATTCATTCAGAGTTTATCGTTATTCATCGGTCAGTCGACGCCAGGATCTACCTCCAAAGCGATGGAAGGATGTGCGGATTGCTTAAAAAGATTGGACGATGGAAGCTCAAAATTTGATAAAGTGGAGGGAATAGACCTTTTCTTAGCAGTGGGCAACTGAGGTTAGTTAAAAAAAGGGTGCAATTCACAATATTATTAAGAAAAAATACTTTTGTAAAAAGGATTTTTTATGTACTGCCGTAATTTATGTTTTCAAATATATGTTAATTTTTATATTGTAGCTTTACATTTGACAGCTTATCATGCCTGATTTTAAGCGACGATAACATCCACGATAGAGTGTGCATACCTATAAGAAAGCGATGCACTCTCGATTCGAAGACACAAAAATTATTTTGCCATTAGGGAAAATCCACACAGGCAACGCATTCCAAAGCGTAGACGTTCTTATCGCAAAAGTAGAGTCAAACCTCTTCTTTCGAGTCTTTGAAACGTAAACCAGTTATTCTACCGCCAAGCAGTAATGTGCAAACATGTGTTCCGGTTAGAAGGGCAATGTTTCCAGAGGAATTACAGGGCTTAGAGATATAACATCTTAGATCTATGGGTGACGAGCGCAGTGCAGTGCTAGGTAATGATTTGGATTCTTCATGTTCCAATAGCTGCGTGTTACTGTGCTGTTATGTGGCAGGCATGTTACTTACTATCAGGCACATGTCCTGCTCGTCTTGTCACTTTTTATTAAAAAAAAAAGTATAAGTACCATACTTTTACACCATACTTAAATAGCTACGTAAAAGTCACAGAAGAAGCTACTATTCATGTGAAACATATGTATTTTACGTAAACTAATATAAACAAGTAAATATTTATGATAGCAATGTGGTACCAAAACTATACTAAGTAATACATATAAACCTCAGAAATTTTCTCTAATTACCCCTGAACAATGCAAAACAATAATACAATGAATATAACTAAATATCTCTCTTTCATTCACTTACTAAATTGCATATACAAGTACAAGTCATTAATTATTGCTTTAATAACATTTCTTGCTATTACAATTCTTAAGAGAAGAATTTAATCAACGCTTATTATTAAATAGATAAACTAGTACACGTAATATACGTTGATAAAGACCTGGTCCCAGGTATATAGGTCGTAACAATAGATACGCGCCGTAATAGCAGTATCATAAATTCAACAATAAACATGGTGCGTCAAATTTAAAAACATTGCGTGGAATTTAATTACGACCTAAATTATTATTATTCAATTACTTCGAATTTTCGTAGTGGTAGGACTCTTGGCAGAGTCCGCCTGGGGAAGTACCACACCTTTGCCAGCTATTCTACCGCCAAGCAGTAATGTGCAAACATCACTGTGTTCCGGTTTGAAGGGCAATGTTTCCAGAGAAATTACAGGGCTTAGAGATATAACATCTTAAATCTCTGGGTGACGAGCGCAGTGCAGTGCTGGGTAATGATTTGGACTCTTCATGTTCCAATAGCTGCGTGTCACTGTGCTGTTATGTGTCAGGCATGTTGCTTACCATCAGGCACATGTCCTGATCGTCTCGTCACTCATTATTAAAAAAAAAAAATTGCATGCCCAATGTGGCATCGGTTCACTCACGCGAAAGAGGTAGACTATACTGGTCTCAATGATACCATGTGCAGTCCGAAGGGGGTAGGGGTTACAAGGGATCGTTTTAAAAAATATGTAAATAGTACATAGATTACTTTTTAATGCGGGAAAACAACTGGAACGGGAACCACGCGGGTAAAATCGTGGGGCGCTACTAGTAAAATATCTTTACTCGATTTATTGTACTTCCACTGGTGACCCCCCAAAATCTGAGGCTGCGTACTGGTGGCCGCTCTCAAATTTCAGGCTGGGACCGCGCCTGAATGATACCTATAGAAAAATAACAGACTGCTTTCAACCTTCTCATCATAACTTACTCTATCCCCTAGCCGGTATAGCTCCACCAGAAGTTCGTAGAAGTGTTACACACTCAATTGAGTAACGCAAACAAGAAACCGACAATAGGCATCACTTTATTATGCATATATTCCGAAAACACGGCTTAAGAGCCGTGAAAATTTCAGTTTCATATTGGCCTTGTCTGACCCACCCAGAGAGATTAGATCTAAACAGTGGAATACCAGTTTCTCCTCACCCCAAAAGTATGAGGTTCCTGCCTAAGAGCCTGGCAGTGACTTAGCATAGTTCACGTAAAAGTCACTTAACTTATTTCGGACTAATGTGGGCCGCTGCAGTTAACATGGCGAAATGGGGATACTCCGATGTAAAATCTATCTCTTGCGACTGTGGTACGACACAAACCATGCAACATTTGCTGTCCTGCCAATGTCCTGTCAATTGCATCACAATTGTTGGATAGACGCCTCCCTTCCCGGGATTGCATTTGCTGAATATTGGGGGGCGTTCATTAAAATTAAAAACCTCTTTCTAAATGTTTAATTTTAATTATTTCACAGATTTCAATACAAAAAAAAACTAAAAATAACACAATTACATTTACAAAAAAATGTACCTATTAGACTATTTAGAAGTAGAAGTATACTTACTATTACTTTAAAGTAATTTAGGTTTAAAAATAAATTCATGTTATGGACACGAAGAAAACAAAAGAAAAAAAGGCGTACTGGCAGTTATAACGGTTGCGGTCATGAGCAGGCCTCGTCTTTTATTGTAGAGTCCTCTCTCGTAAAATTAGCGGTCTATCTCCTTAAACGGCATTATAAACAGTTCACTTTACACTATACTGGTGTATCTACTACATACAATTTTGCAGTCAGTTCAGTATAACAGAAACTTGAAGGAATAAAAGCAATAACAAAGTATTTGTGGTTACTAATACACTAAAAGTAATAGTATTAATTACTAGTATTAAAAGTAATACAATAAAAGTAATAGTATTAGTAACCACTAATACTATAAAAAGTATTAAAAACCAAGCGATTCGGATCAGCAGTTGTCGTTTTCTTGACTAAACCAGTTATAAAACAATAGAATTCATGATAACAAGATGTTTTAATATAATACAATTTACTTCAAAAATGTAATATCCAACAGACTCATACTGCGATTGAAATGTAGAAGTGTACTCCAGATAGGCGCTATAGAACTGTGACCCAGAACGGTCTATTGAGCTAGGCTTTACTTGAAGCACTAGAAAAGTTTGCAAAGAGCCCAGGTGGAAATGGAAAGCATTTAATACCCGCCCTTTGAACTAGTTCTGTAAATTCAATAAAATGTTTTTTTATTATCCATTCAATAGCATTCGGTCCTAGCTTCATAAGTACATATTTTGTCTCCAAAAAAAATGATTTTCAAATTAAACTTAAACTGAGACATTTGTCTTTTATTCTTGTTATTATTTTTTACTCAACTAAACACATCATTCCATTGAAACAGCGTATTTGTACTGTGGGGCTGCTTCTACTTGTTATCAAATGATAGGAGACATTTAATGAAAAATCATCATAATATTATAAAAAAATAGCATTTATATACGGCGTGTACGCAGTATTCACTGTAAATTCTGAAATTAAATTTTAAAATGAACCGGCACTAGCCCGAGCCGATGTCGAGCCGTCTGAGGCGCCCTCGTGGTAGCAGCCGTAACGCGGCCCAGGTATCATCCCATGCTATAACACTAGCATATCAATAGGTTTTACATAGGTTAGGTTCTTTTTTGGGTCCTGCTAACCCGAATAGTCAGCTTGGTAGTATAGGCGACTTGCGTCCAGTTGCCATAGGTTAATTTAAAAAAAAGCGATTGCCTCAATCGTTAGTAGTCGTCGGCGCGTTGCTGTAGATGCGCGTGCGATGCACATACATAATTATGTTTCTTCCGCAGCTCATTACAAACGTACTGTGCATGTACTGTGTAGTAACTACAGTACGATACGTCATCGAGGTTAGCAGATTTTGATTTTCGTTCGTACCAATACTCGCTACACCAATTTCGTCGTAAACTCGCTACACCGATTTCTCTGAAAGTTAAATGGGATCACCTCTAGAGGTAATGTATGATAAAGACAAAAAACCAATCATCAAACTCTATTCTGGACCGTAAAATGTTCCTACGAGTAGGTATAATTTTTGCAATATTCCGTATACAATAGGTTTCGTCTTACTATGTTTTTTTTTTAATTTTTTTGCTGTCAGAAATATTGACGCTGTTCCATTCGCAATTGACGGAGCTTTTGCGTAACATACATACAAAAAATCGATTGTATAATTGAATTGAGAAGCTCCACGGCTGTCAGCGAACGGTCTGCTAACTTGTGCTGCCAATATAATCTATATCTTAACAGGCATGACATAAAGCCCATATTTGAGTGTATTTTATTTTTGGGTGGGAGCGGAGTTGTAGGTATAAGTGGGCACCTTTAGACGCTTTTTGTATCTTAACGTGCATAACATAAAGCCCATATTTGAGTGTATTTTATTTTTCGAGTGGTAGCCGAGTCGTATAAGTCGGCACAGACCTTAACGCGAACGTTCCGCTCCGCTGCTCCGCCGCTGCTCCACCGCCGCACCGACGGTACGCCGCTACATCAGAATGTCGGTGACGCGAGCCCACAATATCAAAAAGTGATCAAAGCGGCTTAAAAACTTTTCCGTTTAAAAACAAAAACTTTGATGAAGCAAATTGTAGAATACGACGTACAATATTTTCAGAACGAATTCCGTCGAAATCGTAGAAAACTTCCAAGAAAAAAGGTCGTCATGATTACGATATTTAAAATTAACCCTAAAATCGTCAAATTGGTAGGGAAAGCCTAGTCATTAAATATAGTCACTGATTCAAGCCGAGGAGTTAACCGTCTTAATTGGACGTAGATTACTTTGAAAACCTTTTTATACATAAAAGAATCTATTTCAATTATCACTGGAACACCTTTTCATCTGAATAAACTTTACAGGTCGAAATCACCTCGGGAAATTCGAAATTCTCAACGAAATTCTAAATTCAAATTTCCCAGTAAAATTCTAATATTCCGCGCAAAATTCAAATTTCTGAAGTTTATATTGACTCACGTTAGTTGTTATTTTTATCAGGAATATTGAATAACTAGATGTCCGCCCCGGCGTTGCCCGTGGTACATTATATAGTACGCATCAGGATCCCGTAGATATACAACGGTGAATGAATTACTGAAATCGGTTCAGTCATTCTTGAGAATATCACTTTCAAACAAAACACCTCTTCAGCTACCTGCTACGCCACCTGTCGGAAATTGTTTGTACCAACTCAGAGTTAGAAAAAAAATTTGATTAGCAAAGGTTTTATATTCAAGGGGTATGTAATCTATAATATTCAATGACGCAATCTTAGACACATGCTGTCATGTGTCATGTCAAAGCATGAAACGTACGAAAACTCTCAAAAAGGAATATTTTTTTCCCGATTTTGTTACATTCTTGATTCATGCTCCTCTTCTATTATAGTAGCGTTATTTTCTATAGCCTTCCTCGATAAATGGACTATCCGATAGAAAAAGAATATTTCAATCCGGACCAGTACTTCCCGAGATCCTAGCGTTCAAACAAACAAACAAACAAACAAACTCTTCAGCTTTATAATATTAGTATAATACTATTCGGATTAACGGTTTGTCGGAAATTCATTCTAATTTAGGAGGAAAAGGGCTGAAATTTGATTAAAAGTTAACTTAATTGAAATTGTATTCGAACTTTACATACGTTATTTTAAATTATATACCTACATAATGGGTAAAAAATAGAATTTGAAAATGAAATTTAAATTTTTAAGAAATAATAAGACAACGACTCCCATGTTCGAAAAGACTTCAAAGGTTTATTATATACCTATAGCTGTAAAGTTACAAGGCTATCGATTATGCTCGGATACATTTTGCAGAGCGTGCAGGTGATCTGCATTTTAACACAACCTTACATTTTTATCGGACTGCTCGAAACTTGGAAAAGCGACATCGTTTCATGATTGGCGTTCCAAAGGTTCAAACTAAGTCTGGCTCCACTCTTACATCTACCACGGTACGTCTAGGCTGAGCACTATTTGGGATTTTAAAACTACAAATTTCTTTAGATCTCTCTGAACTTTCATTAAAAATCCTTTCTGCCAAATTGCTACTAATGTAAAAGATAGTAGAATTGAGAATTTTCAAATTAGATTAAAGTAGGGTTTTGTAGATTTAAGGGAATCTTGAAAAGAAAATTATTTTCTATTCAAATTTTAATAAGCTAATTGGACGGGAAAAGAATATAGGTACGCGTTTGAAAATAAATTCAGTAGAGATACTATAACAAACTGTCTATTTAATTGGGTACACAATTATGTAATATAGACGGAAATCTATACAAATATATTGGAATACAAAAATTAAAAAAAAAACCATAAAAATAATTTTGCTATAACTGTAACTTGCCTAATTAAAACTTAAGTGCTAGCTAGATCTTCAGGTGATAAGTTTAATTGAGATGTCCACTGGCAATTACTAAGCAACTACACAGTACTCAAGAAAATTATCCTTCAATAGCAAAACATCATTTTATATAACTGCTTTATTTCAATAAAACTAAATCATAATGAGAACTACACTACCACATACCAAATTAACTACTACTTACAATAATAAGCATCTCATCTATAAAAGAATAAGAAGAATAATTAGAATAATTTATTTCCAGAAACATGGTAACACACTTTAACAGAATTAAAATCAGAATTTACTAAACAATATACATTTGTTGATTAGCAGTGAGCTCCAAACTAAGTGCAAGACTTGTATCCGGTGTATCCCACTATTTCTATTTTGTATTTCTATTGATAGAAATACTGGGCCTGATTAAGACTGATTGTCCCACTATTTCTATTGCTGTCCGCTGCGACAAAAAACACTGCATTAGCTCGTATGACTGCGTGCACTTAGAAACTATTTATTTATTTCCTCTTTAGATAAAACCTCTTGTTGTCTCATAGTTGTAATTAACTGTTATTGATTGATAGACAGCTGTCATAGCTATTATTGCTTTACGGGATAGGCGTTGGTTTTGAATTATTTAAATATTGTTAAATAATGGAGTTAATAAAAGGGGAAGGGTGTTATACTGTTGTACGAGGGTTATGAATACACTAGGCAGATAGTTTATAAGAATAACAATACGTTATGGAAATGCAATAAGCGCCACAAAACTAATTGTAAAGGTTCGATGACAGTGTCCCCGGTAAGTTTCTATCACTATAACAGAGGCTGTAAGTTGGCCATTTATTTTGTATAGGTACTGTATGTTTTATTAATATACTTATTTGAAATTTTATAGGATAACACTATAGTGAGAACCATTGAGCACTCTTCTCACTGTATTTCCGACAGCAACCAATCCGCGATCGAAGTTGCAATGAGTTGTAGTTTTGATCAAGCTGCAATGGGCAAAATAACAATACCTAAAGCTTTCAATAACGCTATAAATTCTTTAGTTGACAAAGGAATTCCATTACTTGGTAAACCATTGCCACAATACACCTCTAAAAAGTCTTCCATGTACAGACGTCGTAACAAAGTACTAAATATTAAAAAGGTGTGTTGCAAGACCGTTCAAGAAGTACAAATTCCAGTAATATTTGAAGACTTTGTTCTTGCTGATTATCTTGACACTGATTTAAGAATAATAATATTTTGTCGTGAAAAAACTAGATGTGAATTAAAAAGCGGTAATTATTTCATTGACGGGACATTCTTTGCGTATCCAGCACCATTTACACAATTATTGTCAATCCACGCTGATTTTGGCAGTGACTTGAATCAAAGCAAAGTGGTACCAGTGATTTATGCGCTTTTATCGAGTAAATCACGGAAAGCGTATTGCACTTTATTTTATCTTATTAAAAGATGGTTACCTGAATGGAGACCTGCTAAATTTACCGTTGATTTTGAAAGAGCTTTGATTTCTGCATTAACAACAAGTTTTCCTACGGTTCAAATAAAGGGCTGCTATTTTCATTTTGTGAAATCATTAGCTAAGAAAGCTAAATCTCTTGGCATGAATAAATCCATCCGCATGAAATTGATAATTCAACTTTCCTTCAGACTTCCACTTTTGCCCAAAAATAAAATACAAGATGGTTGGAATTATGTCTTAGCAGAGATGGGTGACAGTGAAGCCGAACATAAATTTAAAAACTACATAGAGAACTACTGGATGAAAAATGATTTTTCAAGGGTGTGGTGTGTGTTTGGAGAACGTCACCGCACTAATAATGCGGTGGAATCTTGGAATAGGAAATTAAATAGACTGGTGCCAAAAAATGTTAATATTGTTCAACTTTTGCATATATTAAGAGATGGTGATAAATCAAACGAATACTATGTATCAAATAATTCCCGAAAACGAGTAATAGCCGAAGTGCAAAAAGATGAGATGATATTAGATGAACAAATGAAATTTCTCCAAGGCGATGTAACACCTGGACAATTTTTATTAAAGATGGTCCTTATATTTAAACTAAGCTGAAATTTGGAATGGAGATAGGTGTAAAACTGGAATAACACATAGACTACTTTTTATTCTGGTAGCATGTTTTATATAAAACCTTCATGTTGGAAATTTTGATACTGCTTGGTGGAATACAAAAATCGGTTACAGTCAATTGTTTCAAAAATTTAAAACAACATGTTAAAATTTAAAATCTATAATCCAATAGGTACAATAAAAATCAATTTTGTATAATGGATGAAATTGTGAAAAAATTTTTACAAAGACTCCAAAGACACTTTATGAAATAGCTTTATCGAATGTGTTAAACATTTTACATTCACAAATAGATGGAAACTTACAAAGTTATGAAAACTCGGTGCTGGAAAATGTAACAAGTCATACGACCATGTTTTTCAAGTATGTTGAAATTATTCTATTTCTAATATTATATCGTCTTGTTTACAGCTACTTAAAATACGATTATTGTTTTATAACCTTAAACTACCGACAACAATATGGGTTGATTTATTTTTTAAAGTAATACCAGACGGAGTAATATCGTTAAGCGATGAAGAAATAATGCCAACGGAAAAATGTGAGGAATACAATCACAAACAATCATCCACACATCTGTGTAGTGACGAGGTGGCTTTGTGTGATTTATACTGTCGAGAATGTGGTGGAGAATTATTTAATAAAACTGCAGATTATTAAGTATTTGTTCTTGTATTTGTAATTGTTCTTCATTTTTTTTAATACCGGGAAGTCATATTTCAATTTTAATCTATTCGATAAAAGTGGTACTTTTCAAATAATACAAATTCTTCTGCGTTTTTTTGTCGCAATAGAAATAATGGGATACAATTTTTATAAAATGTTAGTCCCACTATTTCCATTTTGTATTTCTATGGAAATAGTGGGATACACTCCTTGTATCTTGGAGCTCGAGTGCGAAATTTCGAACAATAAATTCGTTACAGTTAGACTATAAATTATTTATGATTAAAAAGAACACTTTTAGGCAGTTATTATAATGTGAAACAAACGTCTAAATAGAAAACATTTTTTTTTCTTAAATAAAATTATATACCATTAAAAGATCTCAAAGAATTGGTGGGACGCATGGTTAGATGGATTACTAGTCTAGATTAGTAGTCTAGAATGACAATGCTTATACGTTAGAACAAATAAACGCCAGAATGTTGAAATGAGATGGCCTCCCAGCACCCACTGGTCCAATGTTACAACACCAAACTTTTTATTTGACTAACCCTTTTATCTACTCGCTTCGCACAACTCGAGAAGACGGAGCCCTAATGCAAAATTTCACTTAATTTCTTTCGCCAATTTCCCAGCCAGAATCTATCTGAAAATTAAGTAAAGTACCGATAAAATCCGCAATTCGAATGAGACAGCTGACTGAAGCACCGGCTATCGATTGCAGGCTGAAAGACTCTGGAATCGAATAAAAGAAATCGATATCGTCCCGTCTCTTGAATGCAATCGAATCCTCTCATTGTGACACTCTGCACTTTTAAAAGATCTTTGCTGGATGTGGAATTTAATATCGTGTGCGGTAGGTGCGTGGTGAAACGAGGGATGTAATGAAACTCCGGCAAGTTTTATCTAATTCGAAATATTATTAAGGTTTCGGCTGAAATTCGGTGAAATTAAATTAATGATTGATAGCGATATTTTGTCTTAGCAAAACATAATTTCAGTGACATTCAAATACGTTGAGCTTTTTTTTCTTATTAGCTGTAATAAGTGATAGCATAATGATTTGATTCTGATCCTTAATGTCGTTATCAATAATAATTCGATCGATCGATACATCGATGTATGTTTATATATGTATGTCGAATGATTAAATTACATAGTAATTATATTACAACATGTCAGTCAGTCCTCTGTCATGATTCTCATTTCTTCAGAAAATGGTCATTTGATAATACACTCTGTTATTGAGGCAGTAGATTGCAAAGAGTGTTTTTGGGCTCATACAGGCGGGATCAGTACGCGTTAGTATTTTTACCTAATGCGAATTATATTTTGACATTTAACTCATAATAATATTTCAATATTGTTGCTATCCATTATTTATTTTTAGTCACGTTGAGAACTTTTAATACGGGAACATTTTATGGGCTTATAATAACATTTACATGCTAATGTAGGGGCATAGCAGCGTATTGTTGATGTGGCAGCGGAGTAGTGGAGTTTAGTTAGATTAGCGCGTAATATACATTTTGGATGAATGAAATCTTCTGAGTTTTCATCACCGACATGCCTAATAGCTGTAGGTCCCTAAATCTATATAAATATATATATATATATATATATAGAGATGTATTGTGCAATATCAATGCGGTTAAATAATACGGTTTGTAGTGGTAGGACTCTAGCAGAGTCCGCCTGGGAAATACCACACTTTTCCCGTTAATCTAACGCCAAACAGTAATGTGAAAACATTACTGTGTTTCGGTTTCAAGGGCAAAGTTTCCAGATAAATTACAGGACTTAAGATATAAATCTTAGATCTCTGGGTCACAGATTTCTAAAACAAAAGGCAGATGGAACGTGCAGAACACAGATCCTTAGGTCCAGAAAGCAAATATCAAACGCCAAAGCAAATACAAACTCCAGTCAGTACGAAACGGACTTCCGTCTCGTACGGGAGTCCCGTGTGATTTTAAGTTTTGTTTAAGATTATGCCGTCTTGTACCTTCAAACATTGCAAACATTGTTCCCAAAAATAAGAAAAGGAAAGAGGAATATCATTTCATAGGAAAGTTTGAATATTTTTACTGCTTACTCTGGAATCGAATAAAAGAAATCGATATCGTCCCGTCTCTTGAATGCAATCGAATCCTCTCATTGTGACACTCTGCACTTTTAAAAGATCTTTGCTGGATGTGGAATTTAATATCGTGTGCGGTAGGTGCGTGGTGAAACGAGGGATGTAATGAAACTCCGGCAAGTTTTATCTAATTCGAAATATTATTAAGGTTTCGGCTGAAATTCGGTGAAATTAAATTAATGATTGATAGCGATATTTTGTCTTAGCAAAACATAATTTCAGTGACATTCAAATACGTTGAGCTTTTTTTTTTATTATTAGCTGTGATAAGTGATAGCATAATGATTTGATTCTGATCCTTAATGTCGTTATCAATAATAATTCGATCGATCGATACATCGATGTATGTTTATATATGTATGTCGAATGATTAAATTACATAGTAATTATATTACAACATGTCAGTCAGTCCTCTGTCATGATTCTCATTTCTTCAGAAAATGGTCATTTGATAATACACTCTGTTATTGAGGCAGTAGATTGCAAAGAGTGTTTTTGGGCTCATACAGGCGGGATCAGTACGCGTTAGTATTTTTACCTAATGCGAATTATATTTTGACATTTAACTCATAATAATATTTCAATATTGTTGCTATCCATTATTTATTTTTAGTCACGTTGAGAACTTTTTAATACGGGAACATTTTATGGGCTTATAATAACATTTACATGCTAATGTAGGGGCATAGCAGCGTATTGTTGATGTGGCAGCGGAGTAGTGGAGTTTAGTTAGATTAGCGCGTAATATACATTTTGGATGAATGAAATCTTCTGAGTTTTCATCACCGACATGCCTAATAGCTGTAGGTCCCTAAATCTATATAAATATATATATATATATAGGAGATGTATTGTGCAATATCAATGCGGTTAAATAATACGGTTTGTAGTGGTAGGACTCCTAGCAGAGTCCGCCTGGGGAAGTACCACACCTTTTCCCGTTAATCTAACGCCAAACAGTAATGTGAAAACATTACTGTGTTTCGGTTTCAAGGGCAAAGTTTCCAGATAAATTACAGGACTTAAGATATAAATCTTAGATCTCTGGGTCACAGATTTCTAAAACAAAAGGCAGATGGAACGTGCAGAACACAGATCCTTAGGTCCAGAAAGCAAATATCAAACGCCAAAGCAAATACAAACTCCAGTCAGTACGAAACGGACTTCCGTCTCGTACGGGGAGTCCCGTGTGATTTTAAGTTTTGTTTAAGATTATGCCGTCTTGTACCTTCAAACATTGCAAACATTGTTCCCAAAAATAAGAAAAGGAAAGAGGAATATCATTTCATAGGAAAGTTTGAATATTTTACTGCTTACTCTGGAATCGAATAAAAGAAATCGATATCGTCCCGTCTCTTGAATGCAATCGAATCCTCTCATTGTGACACTCTGCACTTTTAAAAGATCTTTGCTGGATGTGGAATTTAATATCGTGTGCGGTAGGTGCGTGGTGAAACGAGGGATGTAATGAAACTCCGGCAAGTTTTATCTAATTCGAAATATTATTAAGGTTTCGGCTGAAATTCGGTGAAATTAAATTAATGATTGATAGCGATATTTTGTCTTAGCAAAACATAATTTCAGTGACATTCAAATACGTTGAGCTTTTTTTTCTTATTAGCTGTAATAAGTGATAGCATAATGATTTGATTCTGATCCTTAATGTCGTTATCAATAATAATTCGATCGATCGATACATCGATGTATGTTTATATATGTATGTCGAATGATTAAATTACATAGTAATTATATTACAACATGTCAGTCAGTCCTCTGTCATGATTCTCATTTCTTCAGAAAATGGTCATTTGATAATACACTCTGTTATTGAGGCAGTAGATTGCAAAGAGTGTTTTGGGCTCATACAGGCGGGATCAGTACGCGTTAGTATTTTTACCTAATGCGAATTATATTTTGACATTTAACTCATAATAATATTTCAATATTGTTGCTATCCATTATTTATTTTTAGTCACGTTGAGAACTTTTAATACGGGAACATTTTATGGGCTTATAATAACATTTACATGCTAATGTAGGGGCATAGCAGCGTATTGTTGATGTGGCAGCGGAGTAGTGGAGTTTAGTTAGATTAGCGCGTAATATACATTTTGGATGAATGAAATCTTCTGAGTTTTCATCACCGACATGCCTAATAGCTGTAGGTCCCTAAATCTATATAAATATATATATATATATAGGAGATGTATTGTGCAATATCAATGCGGTTAAATAATACGGTTTGTAGTGGTAGGACTCCTAGCAGAGTCCGCCTGGGGAAGTACCACACCTTTTCCCGTTAATCTAACGCCAAACAGTAATGTGAAAACATTACTGTGTTTCGGTTTCAAGGGCAAAGTTTCCAGATAAATTACAGGACTTAAGATATAAATCTTAGATCTCTGGGTCACAGATTTCTAAAACAAAAGGCAGATGGAACGTGCAGAACACAGATCCTTAGGTCCAGAAAGCAAATATCAAACGCCAAAGCAAATACAAACTCCAGTCAGTACGAAACGGACTTCCGTCTCGTACGGGAGTCCCGTGTGATTTTAAGTTTTGTTTAAGATTATGCCGTCTTGTACCTTCAAACATTGCAAACATTGTTCCCAAAAATAAGAAAAGGAAAGAGGAATATCATTTCATAGGAAAGTTTGAATATTTTTACTGCTTTTTATATAATTTAGGCGATTTTATTTCGATGGATGAATAGGAACACAACACCTCAACGAAAATTGGTTAGTGTTGCTATACTTAATTGAAATTATTTTCCCTAAAGTTAAGGTAAAATATAGATTATGGTTTTTTGAAGATACTCGTAGACCAAATTATTTATGTAGATTGTATTATTCTATTTTAAACCTTATTTTTATAATCGTAATTTTTTAATTTAATGTGAATAGATGCCTAGCACAGATTCACGTCATTACTAGTGTTTATAAAAATACTAATAGTGTTAATGAAAACTATAGTTATGAAGCAAGTTTTTAATACTTGTAAGTAGGTATAGTGGAGCTTAAAAAAGTAGGCGAGTTCTTTTGAGAGATCTAATCGTTTTAATCAACCTCATGTTATCTGGTCGAGTCAGTAGTGACATTGTCGAAGTTTTATACGGTGCTAATTTGTGCATGCATACTTATCCAAAAAAGATGTTGGGATCAGGCTAATCGCTGTTGGCACCACACATACTGGCCTTGCTGCCATGGTGGGTTGTAGGTATAAAACGTTGCACTTTTGAGCTCCCTGTCCCAACAAATTTGATTTTGGTTCTCTGGGGTGGACGTGAGGCTGCTGTTCATTCTGTCCTGACTTTCTTTGTCCAAAATTGGGGAGAGGGCTGTTAAAGGAGGACGTCAAAAACGTCTTTAATTTGGTTGATCGTGGAGCCCCGTTGTCCGAAGTGAAGAATAAAGTTCTTGACTTCTACAATTTTCTTTGGCAATGTTATGGCAGACCCACAAAATTATCAAAACAATCCTATGCTATCTTCCATTGGCTATCAACTTGGTGAACCTTCGGCCACGCGACCTTCGCCCTGGCCATTCGCTCTATCATTTAACGTCTCCAGTCCAATTTAAACGTTTGGTACTTGGACGACGGAACTTTGGGTGGCGATGTCAATAATGTTCAACTGATTTACAAAAACTCTTAGACGGTTTTCGTTGGTTTGTATCAACATTTTTGAAAAGGTGAACTTTTCGTTTGCGACACGCGTCCAGATAAAGATTGGATAATAAACAAATTGAATGATCTGCCCCCCATCAGTTGACAAAAATTCTCTGCACCTCTTGTGTTCACCGATATTAAATGAGTAGTTGCCACCTTTTGTCAAGCATAATATTCAAAATTTTACAAGAAGCTCCGATAGAATACTCAAAATAAACACACACATGACTTTTACTAATATTCGGCGTTGTCTTTTTATTCCGAATTTTCTGTATGAATATTCGAATTTTTAGTTGCAAGCAAAATCAAAATTCTTAACTTCATCGGATGGAAATAGTAATAACAAGAAATCCTTGCATAATATATAATCGGTGTAATAAAAAAATATTTTAACATTATAATATATGTGTATATTATACGCGAAGATTTCCGAAGCTAAGACAACAATAGTGGGATTTTTTTCTTAAGACTGGGAACATTACACGCACACCAACGTGAGTGAATTTGACAACGTCGGTGAGAGCTGTCACGCATACAAAACTAATTACTGGCCTCACAGAGTCGTTCACGAAGGTTTCATCTGTTTAGAAATCTGTGCTCTGGGTAATGAGCGCAGTGCAGTGCTAGGTAATGATTTGGACTCTTTATGTTCCAATAGCTGCGTGTCACTGTGCTGTTATGTGGCAGGCATGTTGCTTACCATCAGGCACATGTCCTGCTCGCCTCTTATTTAAAAAAAACTACTAAAATTGTATTTTATAAGTTTTAACTTCTATCGACAATCCTTAAGACTGCGTTTTTTTTCCTCTTTTGTACTGAATCTTAAACATAAAACATTCCGACATAACCATCGACATAACAGTTATCCGGTATATCATTACGTTGTTTCACATCCCTAGCGTAACGTTATTGAAATACGGGTGATCCTCAGGGATTGTGGCCGCTATAAGACTGCCTTGCTGAAGAATATACGAGAGTTTAAAGATCCCTCGTTATTCGATACTGTTATCGGTTGATATCGGGCTACGCGTAAACAATAAAGTAAGCCCAAAGAGTCCATAAAGTGTCTTTGTTTTGTGCTAAGTTTCGCCCGAGTACCCGATCTCGTTATATTACTGGGATAAAAGTAACCACCGTTACTTCTAATACCTCAAGAGTATGTGTACAAAACTTTGTGATGATCGGTGAAGTAGTAGTTTTCGCGTGATAATATTAGCAGTACCTACATGTATGTAGTAAGTATGAAAGTCTTTGTGATTTATATTTAGTAGTGGTAGGACTCTTAGCAAAGTCCGCCTCGGGAAATAGCACACATTTGCCAGTTATTCTACCGCCAAGCAGTAATGTGCAAACATTACTGTATTCCGGTTTGAAGGGCAATGTTCCCAGAAAAATTACAGGGCTTCGGGATATAACATCTAAGATCTCTGGGTGACGAGCGCAGTGCAGTGCTAGGTAATGATTTGGACTCTTCATGTTCCATTAGCTGCGTGCCATTGTGCTGTTATGTGGCAGGCATGTCGCTTCTTATCAGGCACATGTCTTGCTCGTCTCGTCACTATTTAGAAAATTTTTTTTAGCAGATTTTAAAAACATTCGTCTACGTTTTTTTAAGTGTTTTCGCCGATTTCTCGAGAACGCCTGAATTGATTTTCATAACTATTTTTTGTTCGAAAGTTTTATCGAAATTGGTGAAGTGTGGTTTTTGAAATATGAACAAAAACTGAATTTTGCTTTTATACCTGGATGACTAAAGGCCGAATTTGCGTGAGGCGGTTGCCCGCGCGCGGTCCATACTCCATACAAAAACGACTCGGGTGTGTGCACGCGCCGGCTAGTTCTGAATGTTTGTGATGGCTTATATTAATTTTTTTATTACTATTGTGATGGCTTGTAATGAAATTTGGTCGATTATCTGAATTTAATTTGAAATTGAATTTAATTTGAAATTAGTAGGTAGTAACTCTGCCTGCGAAGCCGAAGGTCGTAGGTTCGATTCCCAGCCAGTGCAAATACTTGTGTGATGAATTCAAATATTTGTACTGTTTTGGGGTGTTTATATGTATAATAAGTATGTATTTACAACCATTTATATGAGTGTTATATTAGCTATCTGGCCGCCATGTTACAAGCTTTGCTTGGTTTGGGGTCTGACGGTGGTGTGCGTGAATTGTCCACCAATATTTTAAACAAGAACAAAATTAAATATTTTGATTAACCCCCGACTGCCTCGGATTTATTATCTGTACAATATTCTACTAGTCATGCCCTTTCATTTGATACCCATATTAAGGGAGTTGTGAAAAAAGAAATGTATTTCGCCATTTTGTGGTAGCGGTCAACTTAGATTTGATTTTTTTTTAATACTGTATAGTATTTTACTAGTCAAGCCCTTTCGTTTGATACCTATATTGAGGTAATAGTGTAAAAAATAATATAATTCGCCATTTTGTGGTGGCGGCCATCTTGGATTTGATTTTTTTTTGAAATGCATAGCATTTTACTAGTGAAGCCCTTTCATTTGATACCCATATTGAGGTAGGGTGTGAAGAAATATTTTGTCCGCCATTTTGTGGAGGCGGCCATCTTGAATCGATATTAACCAAACATAGCTAAGAACATCCGCACGGATATTAACCTTCGAATAAAAAAATCGCATCGAAATAGGCCCATCCGTTTGAGCTCTACAGTGCCACAGACAGACAGACAGACATCGACGTCAAACTATAACACCCCTTTTTTTGGTCGGGGGTTAAAAAGGCAGAGACTATAAAGAGTCTTGCCACTACAAATCCCTTCTGTCTTAGCATATCCTTACCGCATAACCTCACGGAGCTATTATCTCCAGCTATAAAGCCAGAAGTAACGTTAGTATGATGCGATATGACACGATATGATAGTCTATAGCAGTAGCTTTGATAAGGTTTAGGGCTTCCTTAAACAAGAAATAAGTCGTTTTAGATTGCGATGGTTAACTGACATATATTTTTATGTATTTGAAAACAACTATACTAGAGGTACTTACAACCGACTGGCAGTGGGCACGATCATCTTGATCATCTATACTTAGACCTTAGAGGCGGACTATTCTTAAGGCAAACTATTCATGTGCCTAATGCGGGTATAAATGAGCGCGCCAACTGGAGTTGTACAACTCAGAATTTCATAGCTCAATTTGGAAACAACGCGGGAGAAACCGGAGGGCGTGGCCATGAAATGCTGATGCTTTTGTAGACAGCCTATGGCCATGGTCCCGATTTTACTCGAAGATTTCTTTAAAACCTGGCTGTGGTGCGCCAAAAGAAGTTATCAATTCAAAAATTTAATATAGCATAAATTAGTTACATGTTGTGTATTAAAGTAACATCTACATAGCCTCTAGTATAGTAACGCCAACTAGTCCTCAAATTTGTAACACTACTACTATTCGTTATTTTCAGTACAGGGACACCAAGACAATAACCCATTTGACTGATCCTACAACTGCCCCTCCTTAGCGTTTTATAAGCATAAGTGCACTATATCTGTTGCGAGTTCGGTCAGTCAGGTTTTTGATTTCGACTGAAAGAGTGCTGCAAAAAAACCTTAAAAAATAAAAAGTGGGTTCCTGCTCAATAAAATGGTACGGAAAGAATAGCAGGACATCCAGCTTTACAAAGGACGGTATATCATTATACACAAGTAAGTAATTTAATGCAATAATTAGAAAAACATAACATCATCAATCTACAAAATGAAAACGAACAATAAAAATTCAAACCTCCTTTTCTGTTAGTCTTTGAAACGTCATATATGAAACAATGTAGCTTTTCCGAGCTACAACCAGACCGATACAAAAAAAGGAAGGGGGATATTAGTTCATGTAGTTCCACTGCATACTCTCCGAAACGTGTCCGATAAATAAATAAATATTGGAGAGAGTCAAGGTCTTAACCCACCACGATGGCCCAGTTACGGTTGGTGTATGAATTATTACATGAATTCGAAAGATTCTAGGTTTATGTCTGTTTCTTCACAATGTTTTTCTTCTTCGTTTTTAAGTTAGCGGCATTACGCACATAGCCTCAAAAAGCCAGTGTTGTCAACAGTCGCCGTTCTCTCGCCGAGATCAGTCGTAACTTAATAAATACTTAATCAGACCAAAATTTTACCTACAGACCTGAGTAGGTACCTCGCTACATCTTATGGCGCCATTGAGACAGTCGACTGATTTAGAATTGCGCAAAACCCAGCAAATGCATCAACATCTGCAGTCTGCTGAGTTCAAATGGCATTTTTTAATTGTGAAGAACTCAGTCACAGTTGGTATTACGAGGGAAGTAGTAATTATCACATAACAGAAGTGTGTATTCAATTAATTAGTCCAAATATTCATATATGTACGAAGTTTACTGTCGGCACATAAGTTGACAAGTGGGAATCCCTATGGGTATTTCGAACTACTGTAATTAAACAAACTTTGGAGGGTAGTTGCGAAAATTGTTTAATTTATAATGTAGAGTTAGATACCTTGAAACTATCCAAGTCGTGGTTGATTAAGGCCGGCAGGTAAGGTGTTGAATTCAGTGGCAGGATCAAGATATGGGGTCAAATTGTTAGTGCGTAGGCATATATCACACACAGTATTATAATATCATGGATCTGGTTTTCATACAAGCTTTGCTTAGTTTGAGGCAAGATGTTTGATGCCAACAACGCAATGACGCGTGTAAGGCTGTGACAAATAAAAAATAGCTTTTAATATATATTTTTTAAGTTAATTTATTATCACTGTCATTGAATAGTATCAGCAATTACATTATTAGCAACATAAATATTACTATAAATAAATATTATTTGTCAACAATAACTATGAATAAAATAAAATCAAAACATTAGTAAAAAGTCAGCCCTGAACCACGCTCCCAAACTACTGCAATGGTCATGTTCATAGTTTGGGAGCAAGCTTTCCGCATCTCGCCCCGCACACCCTGCACGATTGAAAAAACAGTAATTTATTTTATTTTTAATGACATTCATCTGATTGTTTTATTTATGGTATTTGTCGATTTGTTTAAATTTAGATGCAGTTTAAATTTTGAATACAACTCGCTGCGTTATGTCCTCCGTAATACTACTCAATTTATGAACACGAAAGCTCGTTTGTGACGCTCTCATGCAAAAATTACGAAACCGACAATCATGAAACTTAATTCTTATATTATTGGAGTTATTAATAAGCCACTTATTATCCCCAGAAAATAACAGCGACGGACACTACGCGGGCAAAACCGCGGGTGAATTTTGGGTTCGAGAATACGGCCTTACGCTCGTCTAGTTACACCAGGACCCTTCGTCACTGATCCAACTCGCTTGACAAAACCATACTGAAAAAGCCCCCATGTCATGAAACCGGATGTTATTATCTTTTATATTGTTTATCGTGGCCCGAACGCCCTGTAGCGTTATTTTGTTATTAACATCGTAATTCCCACATGACATAGATAACGATTCTTGACAAAAATATATTTATCAAAGTCTCGTGGCTGTCGGGCCTGAATAATGGCCTGTGACGGGCGACAAAAAGCGATATTGTGTGAAAAGAAGGGAAGCGATTTTCGGGTTCCGTATTAAAACCGCTTGAGATATTAGATGTGTCAATGATGAGGAGAATGCGGGACAGCATCCATATTAGCAATTATATCACAATGTTTGGAAATACAATCCTACTAATATTGTAGAAAAAATTGGCAGTAACTACCTAAAGAAGTTAATACTTCTATAATTAAGAATTTGATAACTAACTACGCGATAAAACCGGCGGGCGTGGCCATTGGCAACACCGTGTAAAAATGCTGACGCATTTTTAGGCAGCCAATGGGAAATGCTGACGCATTTCTAGATAGCCGATGACCATTGGTCCCTAGTTTACCCGAAAATTTCTCATAAATCCCGAACGTATCGCTAGAATTCAATTCACAGCCCACGAAAAATCTGTATGTGGCCCGCCAAAAGAAGTTTTCGCTTCAAAAATGTTAATGGTTGGATATTTTGATGTTTGTTGCTTCATCACATCGTAACGTATGAATGAATCGGGCTGAAATTTGAAACACAGTAAAATTATTGTAAGACTACACAGTCTCTTTTTTATCCCGAAATAATAACGGGAGCGGGAGGTATCGCCTAACTGTCTTAACTTTGACTGTCTATCTTAACTATTGCTCTCTTTTCTTTTCGCTTGAAATGATTAAGACAGCAATAGCAAAGCGAAAGCAGATTTATTTAGCCGGTAGAAGGGCGGGAATAGTGCGGGTAAAGGCGTGGGGCACTGCTAGTATGGAATACGTCAGATAAACAGTAACATTAGTTTTTTAAGAACAAAGTTACGACACGAACAGGATATGTACCTAGTAAGTAACACTTCCTCACACACGCAAGAATCTTAAAATTTCGCGTCACCTACATGCGTATTAACAGTATATCTGTATCTACTATGTGACGTATCTTGCAACAGTAGTTCTGTTTAACCCTAAAATCTATACTGAAACAGGATCTATGTGAGGTATCTTGCAACAGTAGTCCTATTTAACCCTAAAATCTATAATTTCTAATATTAGAAAGCTTAAAAGGTCTTTTATTAAAAAAAATACGGAATAAAAAAATATTTCACTGTTAGATATGTACATGGTCCCTGAGTTCTATAGGTTTTATATTACGTATCACGGGCGAAGTCCTAGTAAAAATATAAGTATTTACCTCTATCGGTAGTCCCTATGACTGCCATTTTGATTTATATTGCCTGTTTACACAGCATAAAATAAAATATATTTTTTTCCCCATATTTATATTTTTCTTGCATTTGTCCCATTCAAGAGCCCCAAACACAACTTTTCTAAATGTTTTTCTTCTCTGAAATCTAACATCAAGATATCGCGTTGACAGAACGGAAATGAATGAATCCGCGCTGATAGAGGTCGTTTAAGATGCTATTTTTACGTCAGCTTTTGTTTTTCTCCAATCTCTGGTCCATGTATTTTATTTTGCTATTTATTTTATAAAATTTTTATTATTTGCTTAGGACACTTTGGAGAGTGTGCAACTAATCTACATGTTCTAATACCACCTTGCCTTTTTTTTCAATCGAACGTAGCTCGAAAAAATTACATCGTTCCATGGTTGACGTTACAGTGACTCGAACGAAGATGTTTGACTCTATTTTTATGATAAGAACGTCTAGGCTGTGGAATGTGTCGACTGAGTAGGTTTGTCACCGATAGTTGGAGTCTTCAAATCGAAAGTGAATCGGTTTCTTCTAAGTAAACACGCTCCATCTCAAACCGCATCATTGCTTAACATCCGGCGATATGGTGGTCAATGGCAAACCGAAAATAGCTAAAGAAGATTTTTTATAGTGCCTCAATCAGGACAAATGAACTTACAGGAATTCATGCTAAAAACGCATAATAAATACCTTTATTCTCCAACTGAAAAGTTAAGTTTGTTGATTTTTCAGTTTGGGCACTTTATTACACGCCGGTACCTCGAACTATCAGGGTGTTCTGTTCAACATTACATTTCCCGATTTGGGGTCTCAGCTTCAGACTACGTCAACGGTTGTCGTCTGCTATCGGTACTTGAGCATCTAGATTATTTCTAAACCCTAATGTATATAGGTAGATAATTCCGAAATGCTTAGTTCATGTAATTTGTAGTCTGGCTACTGCATGGTAATTTTGTCTCAACCATCATTCGACACAAAAAAACATGTACCAGAACACTAATATCATAAATAAAAATCTTTGTATGTTTAGATCTGTGTTGCTCAATCATGTTGGAATGGCTAAAAATTTCAGATAGAAAATTTCAGATAAAAAATAGACAATTTTAGATAGTTTATAATCTGAAATATATCTGACTATAACTAATTTTGATTTTATAATTTTCAAATTGTATTTATTAATCATTTTATTCTTTTGATATTAGTTAATCAATTTAATTTAATATTTTTGTTATTGTTTTATCCCATTTGTAATATGGATTGTTTTAATCTGGATTAAACTACTTTAATTTCATTTCATTTCATAACTATAAGTATAATAATCTTAGCATAGAGGCCGTGATTTTTAAAGCGGGAAAATTTATGAAAATGAGAAATAAACAGAGAAACCCCAGGGCGCTACTAGTAATAACATCCTACTAATATTAAAAACGCGAAAGTTTGTCTGTATGGATGGATGTTTGTTACTCTTTCACGTAAAAACTACTGAACGGATCGGGCTGAAATTTGGTACATAGATATCGGGAAAAACACATAGGCTACTTTATATCCTAAAAAAAGGGAAAGAAGGGAAAGGGTGAAACCTCGGGAGTTCGTGTATGATATAACCACACCTGACATTGAGAGAATCTATGTACTTGTCGGATTCGTCATGAAGTTTTTCTACACCATTTTTAAGTTAGTGGCCTTACGTACAGGACTTCGAAAAGATAGTGGTATGCGTGAGATTTGAACCCGGGGCTCCGGATCGGCAGTCGCCGTTCTCCCGACTAGACTTTTTTTTAAATAAAGAGTGACGAGACGGTCAGTACATGTGCCTGATGGTAAGCAACATGCCTGACGCATAACAGCACAGTGACACGCAGCTATTGGAACATGAAAAGTCCAAATCATTACCTAGCACTGCACTGCGCTCGTCATCCAGACATCTAAGATCTTATATCTCTAAGCCCTGTAATTTCTCTGGAAACATGGCCCTTCAAACCGGAACAAAGTTATGTTTGCACACTGTTGCTTGGCGGTAGAATAACTGGCAAAGGTTTGGTACTTCCCCAGGCGGACTCTGCCAAGAGTCCTACCACTACAAAAACTAGTAGACTAACCGCAACTTAGTAATAACATACTATGTTTACCTCAAATTCTTCATACTCACTCAATTGTAACTACGATTCCCCCCAAAAGTTGTTTACGACCAGTGAACAGACTTTTACGACTGTAGAAGTGTTTTTCCGTAATAGGCACCAGACAGTCAATATTATTGTCTCCTTCATATTTTATTGCCTTCAGAGACGCATGAGAATGGCGCGTAAAATATTGTTTATGTCGGAATAAAATATATTTTACTATGGAAAAGGTAAATTAATAATGGATCCATGTCTCTAAAAGCATCTTAGAATAGATTATACAGAAAAGTGAGAAGTTGATGTGTTACTTTGTTTTTTATGATAAAGTGACGTGATAAATTGGAGAAGCACCTGATAGTAAGTAAAACACCAGTTTGTAACTTGTACTCAGAATTTTTAAGATGAAGATCAAATCCATATTTATTTCAACTAGCATCTGCCAGTGATTTTGTCCGCGCAGCGAATATGTTGCTCTGTAGATATGTTTTTACCCGCGTAGTTAGTTTCTCGCAATAAAAAGTAATATAATGTACTTTTAGAGACTACAATCTAACTGCATTTCAAATTTTAATTCGATCCGTTCGTTCCGACGTTATTGAGCAAGAAACATCAAAACATTGAAACTTTCTCACTTACTCATTAATATTAGTAGAAAGTAGGAAGTTGCACACTCATAACCAATATCCATATAATTTTAGTAAAAAAAAAACTAATTTCTAGACAACTTTACATTTTTCGGGATAGCAAATAGTCTATACACGATGGGTTTACAAATTACGACGTGCTTGAGCAACGAAAATAAAAATATTGACATTTATAACATAAGTAGTTAATAATAAATATTCGCCAATAATAAAAGTAAGCACAAAATAAAAAAAGAAAGAGCATAAATATCAGCTAGCATAAATGTCAGCTAGAATAAGTAGGTACGAGTACCTACCTCATATACAGCATGATATAGAGGAAACCTCTCTTTTTAAATTAATTCCACTCAATACACCGAACCGAAGCGAATAAATACATACTCGTAGTTGTCCGATGAAGGTATTGTTCTAAGGAGCAAACAAGAAATGTTCAAAGCTCATATTCTATGACTGGCGCTGTCCAAGAACTCGACAGAACTTTGATCTTTGCTTTGATCAACTTTTTCATCCGTTTTGATATCACGATACGACGAAACGCGATAAAATCCAGTTCTCTTTTAAGTTTATTTTGTAAAGCCAAAGTAGATTATGAGATAGGATATGATTGGTGATTTATGCTGCGATGTAGGCTCCGACCCACTACGTTTTGTCATTTCCTCTGATTTTAGGACTCGTGTGTGGAGCGTTTTAGGAACACTAGAAAAAAAACAAGTGCGATTCGTAATTACGCACCGGGTTCCGTACATACCTGTAGGTATATAAGTAAAGGCTATGGTAGTTATAATTTTAACATTATTTTTGTTACATGAATTAACTAAAATGTTTGCTTTTCGCAAATACTCATTTATTTGTGCCATAAGACGTTGGTTTGTATCAAATTTAAGGTTCTAAGTGTACAGAAAGTACCTTAAAGTTTCAGATTTTTTGGGAGCGTCGAAAATTTGCAACATAAACTATATATTTAGATTGCGTTTGGTAAAAGTTTTTTTTTTCAAAGCTTCAAGAAACAGCAGACAAGAGAAAAACGGCCTTGACAGACGGATAGAGTTACATTTTTTTCCTTTTAAGGTACGTAACTCTAAAACATAGTGTATGTGTACGTTGAAAAGAAGAAGAGAATAAGTTATTTGTATCTCTTTAATTTTTAAGAGGTAGCGTAGTACTAACGCTAATGGACAAATAACGCTCCTTCTGTAATATCTAAGCGTTGGCTAGCCATTGGAAACCACATGAGGCATAGGTCTCTTAAAAATGCTTAAATAACTTCAGTGTGTCGAATTTATGTGTCGGTGCGTGCGTCTTAGAAACCCACTCTCATCATTTATTCCAAGTGCACCAAGAGAAGTATTTTTACTTCAGAAACGTCTAGGCTGTGGAATGCGTAGCCTGGGTAGGATTTTCCCGAATATTACAATATTCATGTCTTCAAGTCGAGAGAAAATCAGTATTTTGGTAAGCACGCTCCATCGTAGACCGCATCGTCGCTTAACATCAGGCGAGACCGCGGTCAAGTGTAAACCTATAAAAGTCAAAGAAGAAAAACAACAAAAGCTTGTAAAGCTAAACATATCTATCTCTTATCACATTGCTAAGCTAACAAGATAGGTAACACTCACGCTACGGTGACTTTAGTTAGAGCAAAGTTTAAATCGTTGTCCATTACACAACGACTGACGATTTCAACGTGTTGATCGAATGACTTTAAATCGAGTCCTAAGACATTGCACTAACTGAAGTCTCACTCTTGAACTCACACTTTTGTTGGCACAAAAAGGTGGTTTGTTTTTATCACTACAAATATGCAATCACTACCTATTGTAACTTTATTTCAAAATACGTAAAATTAACAGGAACAACAGACTATTCGAAATGAAAAGTCCAAATCTCTACACAGCACTCATCACCCAGAGACATAAAATGGCTCATCTTCTGGCCAAAAACGAGAACTTTAAAAACTTAATACACTTATCTCCTACCTGAGTCTCCTAAGCAAAGAAGACGACGTTAATACTCTTATATCCTTTGACAGAACTAAGCAAACAAGACGACAGGCACGCTTCAGTGACTTTAGTTAAAGCAAAGCTAAAATCGTCATCCATTACACAACTAGGGATTGCAACGTGTTAATCGAATGCAAATGTAAATTGAGTCAGTGCAATATCTTGCACTAGCTGAAGCCTCATTCCTGAACTCACACTTCTGTTGGCACAAAAACAGCAGTTTGAATTCAGTACCACTTCCAAAACAGCAAAATAATCTGTTGAATGTGGGATAATATGGAATACCGCCACGATCGGAAAGTCTTGACACCTATTACAAAATTAGACAACTTCTGTGTTATTTAATACCCGTATCACATTAGTTCTAGTTCTACTTTTGGCCGTTTTATAGCTAAGGTGGTGGCTCTGTACAGCCTCACTACCAATACATACTTGTTTCTTTTTAAAATTAAAATACGTACATTGAACGGTAACAATACTCGTAGATGGTTCCATGACTTTGGCCTTTTAGGCATAATGATGAGTAAAATCAAAGAGAGATGACATCAGAAACCTAGATTTTTTTAACTATTGTAGGTTTAAACTTCACCACTATCATTCAGAGCCTTATAAAATTTTTCATAACAGATCAGATGTCAGATCGGTTATGATTTTTAATCTTTGTCGGGTCTCCGAACAGCTCGTTGGCATTTGGTCACATAACTATAAATATAAATATTGGTGGACAATTCACACACAACACCATCTGACCCCAAACTAAGCAAAGCTTGAAAGATGACATCCAAATAGCTGATATAATACCTATATAGTTCTAAATACATACTTATTATACGTAGAAATACCGCAAACTGCATCCCCTTCTTTTATTAGTTAATGGAAAACACAAACATGTCTCAACAGAAACTGCAAACAAAACTGCAATTCGGTGGAGTTCTGTTTTGAGTATAGAAGACTGTTTTGCCAGGACCAAGTTCGTCTAGAAAATGGTTTCAATTGTTACTCGTAAATGGGACTTATTGAAAATTAATAAATTTGAATAATGTTATTTAAAAAAAAGCAGTAACAGGAATATTGTTAGTTTATTTTTTTTAGTTTTTTGAATGACAGTTAATGAAGATGGTGGATAGCTGTAAAACTATTTTAATTAATTGTCATTGACGTATATATACTTCTCCATTTTCTGTAGTAAAATGAAAAATGAACGCGACCTGTGGCGCAAGTAAGAAACCATTTTGACAGGTTTTAATATCCTTGAAACGTCTTATTGAATGTATTCAACAGTACAATGTATTACGACAAAACCGAATAAGTATTAAAGATATTAATGAATGTAATCGAAAACATTTTAAAAAAGATCTAATTATTAAAATACACACAATTTACAACAAATAAACTAACAAAACAAAGAAGAAAACGAAATAATTGATGTAAAAAAAATCAGCCATTACATTTCGGATTTCAAATAATAAACTAACCCACAATTTCGAACTCAGTCAACCTATAAACCAATTTAAATTCCCTAAACTTTTCTATTTCCTCGATTACACATTAGGTTCACAATTGAGCTGTCAATTTCGTCACCAAAATGGAGCTACAATACCCGCACCCATCTAACTTCCGCTTGATTTCCGTCTCCAAATGTAGCTTCGGTATAAATGTACCCTCAACTAGCGATGCGTTCAGGCGGCAACTTTACAATGTACCCTCAACTTTGGATGACGGCCAACTATCATTCGATTTTCGAACGTGTAACACTTGACATAGCTATAGATATGTGTAATACTTGGGAGGCGCTATTTATGGATCTATATATTATAGACTTTAGATTGATGGATTTAGATTTGGTAAGTAGGTAGGTGTGATAGATTAATTTGTGAATTATGTTCGTTTAAGAATATAATAGTATGCGTGCCAGTATCCGTGGTAGACTAGAAGCTAGATCATTATATTCACAATCGTGAGGTCGTGGATTTAAGCCTCGTATGCAGCTCTGCAGTCGCAGCTCTAATTTCACCAACAATCAGTCGTTTGTGTAAAGCTAGTTTCAGCTGCGCTACTGGTGGATAATTACTCTATCAAATTCATTCAGATAAACCGATGCTGAAATTCTAAAGATAATAGAGAAGCTCAAGAAGAGTAACATCATAAAACTTCATCAAAATGATAGGAATCTTAAGTTTGTTCTAAAGCTTAGACTAGTAAAATTTGGAAAAATGTGAGATCAATATAGCATAGCTTATGATTTTACATGAAGAAAAAATCTTTATTTAGGTATCCTTTTATGTTTTTCTTGGGTATGTACTCGTACTAAAGAATGTTTAAAACTGATATATAAAAGACAAAAATAAATAAACGCTTGGTCTAACAATGCGCGACCAAAATTCTGCCGTCTCTATGATTGAAATCTGGCTAAAATAGATGCCAGTATATTGGTCATATACTCATTCAACTTGGTACCACTAGTATCCTCCTGAGACGGTTAAGGGAGGAGCCTCTATAAACTGTTCGTGTTTGTATTGTTGACAGTTGAGCCAAATGAATGCTAGAATTTTGTAGTAATGTAATTATCATGCTTTCTACTTTAGTTGACAATATTAACAACGGTATGTTTCTGCATATACATGCAGTGCAATGCGTGACCAAAATTCTGCCGTCTCTATGATTGAAATCTGACTAAAATAAATACCAGTATATTGGTCATATACTCATTCAACTTGGTACCACTAGTATCCTCCTGAGACGGTTAAGGGAGGAGCCTCTATAAACTGTTGATGTTTGTATTGTTGAAAGTTGAGCCAAATGAATGCTAGAATTTTGTAGTAATGTAATTATCATGCTTTCTACTTTAGTTGACAATATTAACAACGGTATGTTTCTGCATGTGTATGCAGAATATGCATATACGTACGACATTACTACAAAATTCTAGCATTCATTTGGCTCAACTTTCAACAATACAAACATCAACAGTTTATAGAGGCTCTTCCCTTAACCGTCTCAGGAGGATACTAGTGGTACCAAGTTGAATGAGTATATGACCAATATACTGGCATCTATTTTAGTCAGATTTCAATCATAGAGACGGCAGAATTTTGGTCACGCATTGTTAGACCAAGCGCACAAGAATTGTCTAAAAAATAACGAGATCCAAGTTCCAAGGCAAAAACCTACCGCAACCAATTTGTTTAGTTCTTTGTAATTATAATGTTGCGGAAAATTTGTTCCCAAAATTTTTGAAAGAATACAAATTCTGAATATAAAACCGGAGTCGTGGTTTGGGGCGCTGCCAAGTTCTTGCTATTTATGAGACGGTGTAGTGCTTGAAGTGGGGTAGTAATTGCAGGAAAAAGAGGTTGATAAAGGAAGTTGTTCGTATAATTTGGCTCTTTGTAAATAGTTTATCAAAACGATACATTTATACTTATCAATTCATCATACAAAGCGAAAAACATGAGTCATATTCATTAATTATGAACAAATTTTAGTACAACACACCCCCTAGAATCTATTGGTATTCATTAAATAAACTTAATTTCTAGTTAAACCACTTATTTATGTAGTTAGAGCACAGGCTCTGGGAGAATATGGATGTCTTTGGCTCATTCCTCGAGCAAAGGTTGGCCATTGCTATTCAGCGTGGTAACGCGGCGAGTGTCATGGGCACCTTTGCACCAGGAGCAGTTCAGAGTAGGTTATTCGGAGATTAGTTTTTAAAGGGGAAATGGATTACCAAATTAATTTGGAAATACTCAGTAGATATAGTCTACATATAAGATGTTAGCTATACTAATAATTTCGTCAAGAGATACGGTAGACTTGATTGAAATCTTATATCAATAACAAAACGTAAAAAAAATGATTTTGAGTCGACAACATATGTCCACAAAATTCGGATTATGGAGAGTTTCGTTAAATTCTGATGGCACTGACTAACAAACTGTTGTCGCCATCTTTGGTATTAAACACGTTCCATCAATCAACACATTGCGTGCGTCCATCGCGCCAAAAAAGTGTCCATCACAAAAAACTGTGACTTATGTGACTACGTAAAACGAAACGTCTTGCCGCCGGACCGGAATTTTATTAGTAGGTGTTTATATTTAGTATCAGCATTGCACCCGTACGAAGCCGGGACGGGTCGCTAGTATTATTATATTCTTTCGGATATGAGTTTGCAACTTGTATTCAGGGCTCATTTAATGGCCGCGAATAAAGTTCTAATCTATAAAAACGCGCGAATCTCAGGAACTACAAGACCGATTTCAAAGATTCTTGCAGCGTTCATTGGATAATAATGTACGTAATCCCAGTGTGTTATAGATTATCTATGCATAATATGTACCACAGGCGAAGCCGAAGTAGAGCGCTAGTACTATGACAATGCGATCCCAGCGCTACCGTGGGTTTTACCGCCTAACTAGCATGATCGTAGGTTTTATATTGCCTTCACATTATCTTCGCTTGAAATGAAAGAGAGAGCTTTATAAAAGCGATTACACTCCGCGAGGTATAAGCTGAGCTTTGCATTAGTGTGAGTGATCACCAATCAGGCAGGAGCTTGAAATTTTGTCCGTGAGGTATAGGCTGAGCTTTGCATTAGTGTGAGTGATCACCAATCAGACAGGAGCGCGGCGAGACAGAATGGCGCCGCGCCTAAGGCCGGTTGTCACACCTACACTATCCATGTACACTCACACAAATGCAAAGCTCAGCTTATGTCTCGCGGAGTGTACTGTTTTAGCTAGACAGTTGAAAGGTGGTTTAAGAGCCATGGTGGCGTAGTAGATGATTTCATAATCGTGACGTCGTAGGTTCTAATCACGCCTGCACCTCTCAGCATTTTCCCAAGTGCATATGTACGAATTCTGACTTAAGGAGTGAAGTAAAACTTTGTGAGAAAATCAAAGTACACACTTTAAGAAATACATCTTTCGAGGACTATAAATATAGACTACCTTTCATTCAGAAATATTGTAGAGTTCGTTAGAGAACATCTGTTTTTTTATATTCGACTTATCGATACCTTAATTTGCAAAACGAATAACTCCATAGCAGCAAATTTCACATGGGTCACACTAAATCACCTCTAAAATATATTGCGTAACTGGTATTTTCATTATTTTACGTGTTTATTAGTTAATAAGATACACAATTTCCAAAGGGATGTTTGTTTTTTTTCTTTTGATCCTTTAATTTTTTTTTTATATTAAGTTTTTAGTGGCCCCTGTGAAATTTGCTACTATGGAGTTATTCGTTTTGCAAATTTAGGTATCGCTATGTAACAAAGTCATGCTCAGACACAGAACCAACATTTTTTGCATAAATAAGAACAAACATAAGTAGTCCACTAAATGTTCCTACTGCTGGGACTCGGGGCTTTCTCTCACAAGGAGAGAGTCAAAACCACAAACAGTCAAATATTTGAAAGAATCAAATCTACGACCTATAAATATCTCTGTAGGCATATATGCTATCAATTAAGTCACAATGCTATCTAATCAAGTTACGGCTGGTCTAGTCGAGAGAACGGCGTCTGCCGATCCGAAGACCCTGGGTTCAAAACCCCACACGCACCACGGTCTTTTCGAAGTCATGTGTGTGTGTCAACCTTAAAACGGTGAAGGAAAACATCGTGAGGAAACCGACATGTACCTAAAACCTTTCGAAGTCATGTGTCATCCACCGACCCGCACTGAGCCAGCGTGGTGGATTAACCTTAACTCTCTTAACCCAACCTTAACTCTCTCCTTGCGAGAGAAGGCCCGAGTCCCAACATTTAGTGGGCTGTTGATGAGAGACATTCCATGGATTCACTGTGCGGGTGCCGGGTCCATCGTGTGGGAGAGAGAGAAAACTCGAGTAGATCCCGAGACTTGTGAGTCGGGCGTAGGTTTAAGGGGCCCCTTTCTGACGTACATCAACACTCACCTTCACTACTCGTCATAATGCCGAGAAAAACGCGTAAAAGTATGATATTCTCTGAAGCAGACTCCGTGAACACTCCTGTACTTACAACCTATAGATGTAATTATCAACTGACCCCATTCCAGCCTTTGCTACTTAATTCATAAACCTTGGACTTGTAATTCCCATTTCAAAGCACTTCTGTTCTGTTCGCTTCGTCCGTAACACAAAGTTTATAATCAATCCTGTTAGCAGTCTTGTTACCTAGTTTCGGTGCAATCAGCCGAGCTTGTTCGTTCGCTAGAACTTCTTGACGGCATTTTTAACTTGTAATTGTAGTTTATTACCTAGTTTTTTATTGGCTATAATGTCACATTTTTAAACCAAGAGATTTATATTGTTTTTAAACTTTCGGTATTTGAACACATAATGTTTATAATGTACAGGACTTAATCACGATTTAATTCTTTGCTTAAATACCTCGACGTTTGGTTGTAACGCTGCCGAAGCATCAAAGTATTTAAACAATGATCGTGAAAAAAATCGTTATTAAATCCTGTACATTATAAACATCAAGAGATTTATGTTAGTTAATTTAGTTAAGCCGATTATTTTGTAGTGGTAGAACTCTTGGCAGAGTCCACCTGGGGAAGTACCACACTTTTGCTAACTATTCTACCGCCAAGCAATAATGTGCCAATACTACTGTCTTCCGGTTTGAAGGGCAATGTTTCCAGAGAAATTACAGGGCTTAGAAATATAACATCTTAGATCTCTGGGTGACTAGCGCAATGCAGTGCTAGGTAATGATTTTGACTCTTCATGTTCCAATAGCTGCATGTCACAGTGCTGTTATGTGGCAAGCATGTTGCTTACCATCAGGCACATGGTCCTGCTCGTCTCGTCACTCTCTATTTTAAATAAAGGTACTTTATTCCACAACTGCGTCGCCCTAAAAGTAAACTACTAGAATATAACCATAGAATGCGTCAATTCGAGCAGAAAGGGTCATTAGGGAAATATTGTTTTTCGAGCATAAAGGAAGTTGATGACAGTCCTGAAAAATGATAAAGCGTTCTTTAAGATACTACGGGGGGGAAGAATTAATCAGAATATTATGAATTCGCTGCTGAAGACGCGCTCGGTGCATTTGAAGAAGATTCTACGATGAAAGCCCAAAACTGGATTAAGTGTAGGAAATTCGGTGTCCTTGGCCCAGGCCATCCACCATTTTATAAAGCTTCAACTTTGTTAGACTACGTGTCCAAACACAGGTAGATACAATGTACTATGTAGATTGTTTAACTATTAGGTATAGAATAAAGCTAACGATATTATACCTAAATATTGCTTATTTGTTTTACTCACGTATTCAGTACTGGACGGCACCCCCAAAACGATTTTTGATTCCTGTAATAGAAAAGAACATATTTGAATAAAAATCAATAAAGTTTTTTAAAAATATGTTATTTTAAAATTCTCTAAATGACACAAATACATTAACTGAACGATTTATGACAGCTCTAATTTAAACTCTTATTTATGTTGAGTTCCTCTTGAGTCCTTTCTAAGGTCTGTAGGGTGAGAAAATCTAAATTGGCGGGGGATGAAGAAAGAGCATTATTTTTTTAGTGGAGAGAACGACGTTTGTATTTTCATATCTTAAGCGAATCGGTTTCTTCAACTTAAGCACCGTATTGTAGCCCGTATTAACACAAAATAACGGTCATGTGCTATTATCTACTCGATATAATAAATTATGTAACTATTAACGACAAAAAAGTCCGATTTTATAAACCTTGAAGGCACAAGTTTGACAACCGCCGGCAAAATAATAACTAACCAGTCAGTTAGATTATTGAAAAACATTGTACAAGTATTTTTTCTAATGTTTCACAAACAAAAAATTACGAAGATACAGTGCTTAGAAGTTTTGTGTGACGTCACTCGTACCCACAGTACGAGTTTTACCCACAAGTGACGTCACGACTCCCCACTCCAGAAGTTTGATGAACTATATCTTTGTCCACTTTTAATAATTTGATAAAACAAAAAAATATTGTCCGATAATTTTCCATGATCTAGCTGAAGGACTAATTAGAATGGTTTATTTTTGACCCAATCCGGTACCCTACTGATACATTTACAGAAACTGATAAATCATTACAATTGTTTAATATCTCGGAACTAAATAGTAAAATATTTTAAAAAGAAATCGAGATTTGACTATCTTATCCGTTACATTTTTTAATATTTTTTTTTTCGGAGTTGATTATTTAATTCCGTTTTCGTTTCTTGGGACCTATATTGTATAACAGGATGGGCACTTTTCTAAATGCCTGGGCCACACTAACGGGAAATGCCATTAATTATCGCGTTAACGGACGTTAACCGTATTTGTAAAACACATCTTCGGTACATGTCCATTAAGTGTATTTTACACCTACGGTTAACATCCGTTAACGCGATAATTAATGGCATTTCCCGTTAGTGTGGCCCCAGCATAAGTGTGAGTGTCGTCTATTTGTGGTTTTGAAGATGGCTTTTTAACGTTGGTTTGTTTCATTGTGGAATATTGATAGTAAAACCTCAAGTTTTTTAAAACATAGTACGAAAATCTCACAATTACCGCTTACCACACAGAATAATATGAATACATATATTTCCCCAGTAAATCAGCTAATAACTCAGTTTATATACAAAGGAGTATAATAGCTAAGTACAGCCTAATAAAGTACTAATCCATCAAGAAAGTTTAGCTTGTGTAAGGAGAAAACTTCACAAGCAAAAGTTGCAAAGAACTTGGCTGACGAACTCTGAGCGTGTGGATGATTAGCGAGGGAGGTGACTGGAGCGATTAGGAAACAGATTTTATCGATTTATCCTTTTTTTATTGCGAAGGTTCATTGACCGCGTAAAAACAAATTGGTTGACTGTAAAGTCGGTTGGTTTATAGACGATAATTTAACGTAGCAATGTCACAACAAAACATTGATAGATGCGGCGCAAGCGTACAATAAGCGTAACGGGACATAACGGGACACTTTTTCCTGCATGCAGGCGGCATTCATCGATTTATTACATGTTGTCACGTCAATAAAAAAATATACATAAAAAGATTCAGACGAATTGAGAATATTCTCCTCATTTAAAAAAAATATCGCCGCAAAATTGCTAGCTTATCAGTTTTATCGGATACATTTCGATGATTGTGCAACTGATCTGGATGATTTAATATCTCTGATCTGATCTGATAATTTACCTTGTAATTTATTTTTCGGAATTTTCATAATTCTAAAATGCAACATCGATCGATACACATTTAAGTTCTAAAGACTCGGATGCAGTTTTGATTCTGCTTTTGTGATATTTTATGTAATAAAATCTAGGCTGTGGAATACGTTGCCCGAGTGAGATTTTCCTGATTGATACAATATTGATGTTTTCCAGAGAATGAATTGGTTTCTTCTGAGAAAACACACTTCACGGAAGAACGCATCGTCGGCGTTGCTTAACATGATTGCGGTCAAGTACATACCTATTATAAAAATGATCCTTCTACCACATCCTTCTACAACAAATATCAATGTTTGCATGTTCGTCGATCGTCGAAACTTTTGAAATTTTGGATCGAGTTAAAATTTTAAATACAATTAGATAATATTGTGATAAGTAGGCATGGGTTTTTGACACTTTTTATCCAGGGAAAATAAAAGGAACAAGGATGCGGGTAAAACAACGGGATGTTGCTAGTAATTTATTTATTTACATTTCTATTCCACCGCTCTTATAAAAACCTCAACCGCTTGTCTTTCTCCGTAGTACACCCTTATTGAATTTCTCGAGAAGCAGCAGTATTAAAACACCCTTCACCATCTGGAAGGATACCACAACACAGAGATTGGGAACAATTAATTTAGCAAGGAATTTCGCCTCCCAAGTGGCTACAGCCACATTCTCACTTAAATCATTGCTATTGGCATTTCTTTCACTTCACCTTCAAATTAAAGAGAGGGAAATAGCAAGGGCATAAACAATTTTGTTTGACACAGGTCTAACAAGAACTCCTCTGAAACTGAGCACCCATCTTGAGGTTTACCTTTAGATGTTGAGAAATTAAATACTCTTCCGGAATATTAGGTCTGAGTTTGGCTTTGAAATGTATTCATAATGAAAACAATGATTTTATAAAGCGCTTTAATTTCTAATGTCTTTGCGGAGCGGTCGGGGCCATTCACGGGAAATATTGAGAATGCACGTCCTTCGTAACTTTGAGGTAAGCATTTATTTCTGAAGGTTTGTGAGTGCAAAGTTAATTGAGTTAATCTTAGAAATCTTTTACTCAACGAAAAGTTTATGATTAGGGTGATCTTAAAACGATGTTCGGTTTTAAAACGGTTTAGAGAAAGAGATGTGGCGTAGATGCGGAAAAGTTTGATAACAATATAGGTACTCGCACCCGAGTGACAAGAGGTTGGTTTTCCAAGCTAGGGTGGCAAGCTAGAGCTAGTAAGCTAGCAAGCTTCTAGCTTCGTGAACACACAAAAACAAAATTTTAAATTTTGATTAACCCCCCGACTGCCTCGGTTTTATTATATGTACAACATTCTACTAGCCAAGCAAATGAAAGCATTTGATACCCATACTAAGGGAGTTGTGAAAAAAAATGTATTTCGCTATTTCGTGGTAGCGGCCATGTTGGATTTGAAATTTGTCATAAAGCAAAGTATTCTACTAGTCAAGCCCTTTCGTTTTATACCCATATTGAGGTAGTAGTAAAAAGTACTATAATTCGCTTATCTTGGATTTGATTTTTTAATAGTCAAGCTCTTTCATTTGATACCCATATTGAGGTAGGTTGTGAAGAAATATTTTTTCCGCCATTTTGTGGAGGCGGCCATCTTGAATCGATATTAATTAAAGATGGCTAAGAACATCAGCACGGATATTAACCTCTAAATAAAAAAAAACATTGAAATCGGCCCATCCGTTTGAGCTCTATGGTGCCACAGACAGACACACACACACAGACAGACAGACATCGACGTCAAACTTATAACACACCTTTTTTTGGTCGGGGGTTAAAAACTAGCGTTGCGTAGCGTTGTCTACACGAGGCTATACGTACTAACTTGCTAGCTTACCTACTAATACTAGCTTGTTACCCTAGCTTGAAAAACTAGCCTCGCTCGGGCAACTGTGATGTAGGTAGTAGATTGGAAATGTGACTATTAAATTTCAGTTTTTTTATGTATTGTGCATGTAATCCTAAAATTATTATTTCGTTCGTCACGTTAACTACTGTTTCATCCTTGCTAAAATTTGGAATAAGTATGTATCATACCCTTTTTTTGTCAAAACTATTACAAAAGTTTTGTGTGCAGCAAATTGATTGATTTCAATTGAGTGTTTTCAACTTAGATAAAGAATAAGTTAATAGATCATGTTTTTCCGCAAGGTTCCTTTGTACCAATCGTAAGCAGATGAGGTGTATGTTAGCTATGAAAACATAGTGTCGTGCCGCGACAAAAGTATGACACTTTCACAAGAGCGATCAGACCCATGTCTTCGGTGGAAAGTTCAAAATATGATCTAGTTCCTAGTTATTTTCCCGAGATAAAACGTAGGTTATATTATTTCTGCTGTTATGTTATTAACTATTTATTCATTTACTCGTAATTTCATTCACGTACATTCAGTATTTTTGAATTGAAAACTCTTCGGGCAAACTCAGGACCAGTGGCTATCTAAAAATGCGTCCACATTTAGAATTTACATGATTGGTTTTAGATGGCCATGCTCATGGCCACATACTCCGGATTCACCCGCGTAGTTTCTAAAGTAAGCTATGAAATTCTTAGTTATACGTTTTCACTTCTATCGGCAGTTCTTACGACTGCCAATTTTTTGTTGAAATAGTAACACATTAGCATTAATTCATATAAACTTACGCATATATAATATTAGAAGGCTTAATACGATAACACAAACATTTGTGTATTTAATTCTATGTTTTATTGTAATGGAACGAGAAAAACATGTACGTGATGGTAAACCATTTGTTTGTCCCTAACAACAAGGAATCTTACTGATATAATAAAGGCAAAAGTTTGTGTTTATGTTTGTTACTTCTTCACGCCCAAACGGCTGATTTTAGTAAAATTTGGTATTAGCTTATTAGTATATATGTAGTTAGCTAACCACCTGGATTAGTACATAGGCTTAATATTTTTTTAATATTTTAAATATTCCGGCAATTTTAGTTTAATAAAAAATAAGGGGAACTACGCGGGTAAAACGCTGGGGCACAGCTAGTATAAGCTATAAGTTTCCGTCAAATATGTAGCGTAGTGTAGTTCGCATTGTGTCTTAGTTTTGTTAGTAAAGGACCAGCCCGATAAAAAAAAATATTGAGAGAATTTCTAAATCGTGAATGTTTTTACATTCACGATTTAGAAACGCAAGCATAAAATTTAATTTACCCGAAAATCACTTAAAATATTCAGAGGCATCTCCCAAAATTAAAGTAAAATGCTTTTAAACGATTTTCCTGTTTTCCGAAATACCGAGAAATACACTTTTAAGGAATAATCGTAAAATAACGCTCCACAATTGTGAAATATGTTTGATGATAATAAAAATAGAATTTCGTTTTCACGTTAAAATAAATATGCGAATTTTCTATGTAAAATGTATTTACGAACCATAAAACTTTTATATTTTTGACGTGAAACCCTGTTTTATCTTATTGGGTAGATTTTGAAATGAGAAAAAGCAATTGAGCTCGTGGCACTGATGTCGTTACTGTTAAAATCAACAGAACAGACATCCCTTATTTCAACATTTTATTAAAGCACACAACGGCACGCACAGAATAAATATACTTCACAGAGCTAGCCTGCTACCGCACGGCCATCGCGGGTGTCATGGCGGCACCGACGCGGCCAAAGTGCCGATCTGCGACTAGCAAATCTTCGTGCAGCACGTGTAGATGGTCATGCAAGGACAGCAGCAACCGCCGCATCTACCACAGCACCCACCGCAGCACATTTTGAAGAAGTTTTGAAATTGAAATTGAACCCCTATATTTAAACATCAACACACTGCATTCTCAACAGATAGCAGGCATACAAAAAGCTTTTACGCGATCTCTGGCCTTTTCTTGTCAAGGGATTTTGCACCGTCCAAGTTTGCAAATCTATGTATAAAAATGTTATGTTGGTTTGTGTACGCTTCAAAAACTCAAAAAGTTCTGCACCGATCGAGCTGAAATTTTAAAATGATATATAATCCGCATCAAGGATTGTTTTTATCAAATTTTTGCATCATAATGTGCCACAGCGAAGCGTGGCAGGGAACAGCTAGTCAATCTATATTTCTTTAAAATAGATACATTGCGCGACAGGTTTGTAACTTTTCATTTCTCCATAAGTTAGTTAATTCATTGACAGTCCTTCGATTTCAAGCGATATTTCTGTGAGAATACCGACACCCCTCATCCCTCCGCAATCCTACCCGCTGATTTCCTTTTCCGTTGTTTACCCGGGATAAAAAGTGGCCTATGTGTTTTATCAGCCCGATCCGATCATATGTTTTGACGTGATTGAGCAACAAACATTTAAACCTTCTAACTTTATCTTTTTTTTAAGGAGTGACGATACGAGCATGACATCTGCCTGATGGTAAGCAACATAACACACAGCTGACATAGCACAGTGACATTCAGCTATTTGAACATGAAGAGTCCAAATCATTACCTGGCACTGCATTGCGCTCGTCACCCAGAGATCTAAGATATAAATATACACATACATAAATCTCTAAGACCTGTAATTTCATTTATACTAGCAAAAGATACCAGATATCTGATTCCGATAGTATAAGTTCTGCTTAGTTTGCGGTCTGAATGGGCAGGATTGAAATTTGGAACACAGATATACTCGTATTACATAACAAACAGGCTTCTTTTATCACTGGAAAATAAAGAGAACGGAAGCTACACGGGTACAAACGCTGTTCGCTGCTAGTTTATAATTTACTAGATGTCCGCCCCGGCTTCGCCCGTGGTATATATATATAGCACTCACCGGGATCCCGTACATATCCAACGGTAAAAGAATGACTGAAATCGGTTCAGTCATTTCTGAGACAAACTTTCAAACACAAAACCTCTTCTGCTACCTGCTATGCCACCTGTCGGAAATTGGTCGTACCAACTCCGATTTAGAAACAAATTTGATTAACAAAGGTTTGTATTCAATGACGTTATCTTAGACACATGCTGTTATGTCTAAGTACGGCACGAAAACTCTCAATAAGGAATATGTTTTCCCGTTTTTGTTACATTCTTGATTCATGCTCTGCTTCTATTGATAGTAGCGTTATGTTCTATAGCCTATAACCTTCCTCGATAAATGGACTATCCAATAAAAAAATAATCTTTCAATTCGGACCAGTACTTTCCGAGATCCTAGCGTTCAAACAAACAAACTCTTCAGCTTTATAATATTAGTATAGATGTAGGAGTTAAGGTTTTGTCTTAACATTTAAACATAACTTCTAATAAAACTTTATGGTAGGAATAATGTGCTAAATCCGTAAAAATTGAGCCAACATCGAAAGAATAAACTCCCAGGAACTTTGCTATTTTCGTATCTATTATATTTATATTAGTATAAAGTGGTAAGAAGCTTAGTGGCCTACTTATATATAAGGAGATTTACTCTGATATTGAGGCTTCCGATGGTCTGTACTCAAAGAATTATATTTTTTTTCCTTTTGGCTACACAGGGCTTGTACATTAGCCATTGTTAGGAATATTTGTGTTAAGAAGTTAAGCGAGAAAGGTTGTTTTCTTTTTTTGGCTTATAACGAAAGGCGGTTTCAAATGAAAAGTTAGTTAACTGAACAAGCGTGTTTTGTAGGTACTTAGCTCTTGACAACAATCGCGGATTTTCTTTTGCTTATGTAGGTTTACTCTTGACCGCCATCTCGCCTGATGTTTAGATGCGATGCCATCTACGATGGAGCGTGTGCTTACCTGGAAGAAACCGATTCACTCTCGATTAAAAAACGCCAGGATTGTAAACATCGAGAAAAACCCATACAGACAACGCATTCCAAAGCCTAGACGTTCTTATCACAAAATTTGTGTCAAATGACCTTATAAATAATTATTTATAAACTTACCCATTGAGTCAAAATGAGTTTTTATCAGAAAAGTAGTTTTGTAGTTTGATAAACTACTTGAATCGCTTCATAGTTTTGCCCGTGTTATTCCCATCCTCGTGATTTTCCCGTGATAAAATAAAATAAATAAATAAATGTTGGTAGAAATTTCACACACAACACCATCTGACCAAGCTAAGCAAAGCTTGTAGGTACTATGGAAGCTAGATAGCTGATTTAATTTATTTTTTAGCATTTTTAAACACATACTTATTATACACAGAAAACACACAGGCACAGTACAAATACATACATGCATAAATTCAAGAATTTATCACACAAACACGTATTTATTTATTTATCATTTACTTGCACACTTACAGTCACGCCAAGTGTGCCAAGTTACAATATAAGTATTTAATACACATACATTTATAAAGAAAAAGATAAACACTTAAATAGTAAAATTAGTATTATTTATTACCTACAAAGATAATTTGGATAATTTGACTACACTAGTTTTACATTAGTTGTGGAAACTTACCAGGAAAATAGTATTTTGAAACCGATTTTTGGCCACACGCTTCAGTTGGTCAGTGTTAAAAGAAACTTAGAAGCAGTGGGAAACTAGAGTCGGTCGAAAGCTGTGGAAAAACTTTTCCTTTTATGGAAATGTGAACGGGTGGGTGTGGCGGCTTTTTACTTTTTTTTTTTTAGGAACCGGTTAACGGCCAACTTTTGTTTGCTTTTGTTGAAATGTGGAAAATTGAACAAAATACCCATACAAGCTTCGGAGTGGCTTAGTGCTTAGAACGTTCTTTTTTAAATATCAACGCCATGGCATACGGGGTTCCTGCTTCATATTCATATTTATTCATAAAAGATTATTATACATATCATAATAAAGTTAGGTAGGTAGGGACCTACCGACTAAAACCTCAGCAGTGTACAAGTACCGTAATGGAAGAACGCGGGGACGATCTCGCATCCTTACAGGAATCCATCGTGGTCAATTCCGGGCCCATCTCAGAGGCAACGTTCCGTCACCGGTGTACCAAAATCCAGCTAGGTCTACTCCGTAGACCAACCATACCACGAAATCTGCATGGCTACTACGTCGTCGGTTTGGAGGCAAAGCCTAGACGAGCGGACCCCCTCAGGTTCCTCTTCGCTTCACCGTGGGTGACCAAGCTACGATTACTCAGCCCCTCGGGAAGTATTAAAGTTGGCGTAGGTATTAGAAGGGCAATGTTTCCAGAGAAATTACAGGGCTTAGAGATATAAGATCTTAGATCTCTGGGTGACGAGCGCAGTGCAGTGATAGGTAATGATTTGGACTCTTCATGTTCCAATAGCTGCGTGTCACTGTGCTGTTATGTGTCAGGCATGTTGCTTACCATCAGGCACATGTCCTGATCGTCTCGTCACTCTTTATTTAAAAAAAATCATGATATTTTATAAATCAATTTCATACATTATTGTAATTATCATAATAAAACATTATCTAAAATTACTTACTAAGCAAAACAAAACAGACAAAAATTCAGGATAGTTAAAATACAGTCTGAGTAGTATGAATCGTGTATAGTCTAAGATCCCGCTATACAACGACCTTCACCGAGCTGTTTATTGGATGAAAAGTGTTTTATATGTAATTTAATATGTCAACAAATATATTGCAAATGGGTTGCCTAAAAAATTTCAGTCCAGAATATGATTAATTAACAATTAATTTTTTTTTTTAATATTTCACTTAAATTGATTGAATTTTAGAAAAAAATATATAAACTATTTTGGCTTAGAAGTTTGTTTGAAACTTTTTATTGTTTGAAAATATTTGCATGAGATTTTGTAAGCACTGAGTAAAGGCAAAATAATATGTTGGGATATCTTTAAGCTTTTGAACTGGAACGGATATGGTACCAACATGGATATGGCGAATACAAACATCACATAAAATCAAAGGCGAATGATGTATTTGCCATATCCATGTTGTTGCCATATCCGTTCCAGTTCAAAAGCTCAAAGATATCCTCCAATGTGTGTGTTGTTGTATTATTATATTGAGGTGACATGGTTCAATGCTCAGCGACCTCAATACCACCTCCCAACAGGTAGGGTTAAAAATGAACATGAGTAAGGCAAAAATAATGTCAAATGTCCATGTTGCACCCATACCGGTCCATGTTGGTAATGACGGTGAATCCTTCAAACCGTTAAGGTATATAGAATCAAACCTTCATAATTACCTCTATAATCTCACAAATTTTTTCTTTTAAAATATTATAGTGAGATATGACAGTTTGGGAATTTGTTCTTCAATCCCCTCGTATATACCTACTGCCTGCCGTTCTGTATACATTAGTATCATACTATGATGTACTCGTATGCGACTATAAACTATCTCAATTTCAAATTTCAAGCTGAAATTGGGAACTGAGATAGATTACGAGTATATTCTGGAATAGAACGCATTTCGTTTACTTCAAACCGGAGAGTATTATAGAGATTGGTCATTTCCTAAGTGGCAGACGTCGTAACATTTATACTGATTAATTGAGAGTTATATTATTTACTGTTAAACAAAGTTTTTTTAACAACTTCTCGATCCGTTTATTTTCGTATAGTGCTTCGTACTCTTATTTCTTTAGTTCGATGGTGTATGTTCAATTAAAGTTTTAATTAAACATACACAAAATACCACGATACTATCCCTACTTTAGTATAATTTGGCCCAGAAGGTTATCTGTAAAACATCGCTATTAACGATAAGATCGCCTTGAATACCCAAAATGTTTTGTTTTTGCTTACTGCCTTTTGTTATATTTTGAGTTTAAAGAGTTTTAGTATTGTATTGTACTCCATTCCACTACTTACCGATGCGTTGCATTGCATGACATTGCATACCTACTGCATTGGATTACACTGTATTTAATTTCATTGCTTTACACTGTTCTGCATTGCTTTGAATCGTTTTGCATCGTTTTTCATTGTCTTTCATCGCTTGACATTTTTTTGCAATTTGCATTGCACTGTATTGAATTCTATTGCATATTGCATAATAGTGACAACTCAGCGACGATCCTTGACAAACAACAGAACTGGGCCCCGCATCAGACCCCTGAACAGTCAATCAAGTATTCACATCATAACGATATCTTCGTGCGTGGTCGCCATTACCACTTCAGTAGAGGCCAGACCAAGATTAAGCGAAAACTTCACGCCCCAGTTCCGGTAAAGAAAAGCTAAGATTTTCCCGGAACTACCTGATGGCGGCTCATTATTTTTATTACGCTTCCGGATTGACACGCTTCATATTTCTGCGAATGTCAAGGCAATGTCACTACGTTGAAATGTGGATAGCAAAGAGTTTACACATACTACGTATAGAGTTAGATTTTCCGCTCGTTTTCTTTGTGTCAATCGTAAGCAGATGACTTGCATATTTTCTATGGCAACAGAGCAGCGAGCAACACGGAAGGAAGTAGACATACACAGCGTTTCCCCTCTGTCAAAGTACAAGTCCGTGTGGGCCATTGAGTTTGATAATATACTGTGGCGTGAGGGCGGGGCTAGATTTGTGAATGGTGCTTTATTTTTATGTGTTAGTGATTTGGCTGTGTGAGTATGACCGGCAATGGATCGGTACGGGTATGTTTTGTATGTAATAGTGCGGCTTTACGCTAGTGTGCAACTTCCCCTCCCGCAAGAAATGACAGAAATATTTGAACAATATTTTTAGCTAAAGCTACTCCTTCCATGCTTGCGCGGAAGATCGAGTTGCTCGATTCAACAGAGTGATGCACCGCGACAAAAGTATTAAACTTCCATAAGAGAGACAAGGTAAGAAAGATGCTACCAGTGCTTTCGGTGTAGGTAAAGTGTTTGTGCCAACTCTATACGTGGTATATGTAAACTCTATGATAGATAGTATTTTGTCTATCAGATAGACACTGGTAGCGTATAGAGATAGACTCTATCTAGAGCACGACTAACTTGAAGCCTTATCATACTTGGCAAAATTTAGTCGCCACTGTATTCAGTGATGTGTATTTTTCAGTAAGCTAGGCATACTAAATAAGTAAGCAATTGAATTGAAAAAACCTTTCTAACTTACTTCTGAATTCAGACGACTGGCCTTGCTTCTAAATTTGCTTCTATTCAGTCACTAAACTTAGCCAAGAGTAATAAACCTTTCATCTTTAAAATGCAGTGATGGTGCCACAGTCGCAAAAGTGTTGCCACCTTTTATAAAATTTGATAACTTCTATGCTATTGAATACCCGTAACTCAGTAGTATCCACCTTTGGCCGTTCTACAGATAAGTTCGTGGCATTGTACCTACCTGTTTAAGATGAATAGAGGGAATGGGGGAGCTACAATCGAGTTTATTAATCTGAATGTATGGTCTACTACTACTGTGTATGTACTACTTTTAGCAAATCTCTTTTCCATCCAACCGTTGCCTAAAAGAGATGAAATACAAAAGTGTTAAAATCGCTTATTGCTTTTTTAGGCTTAGTATAAATATATTGAGGTTTATTTTAAAATTAAGATACAATTAAGAGTTAATCGTCATATTATAGCGGTAAGATAAATAACAAAAAAGAGATTTTGTTTCCGAAGAATTCAGTAGATTAATTAAAAGGACTTTCTTGAAGCGCCCTAGAAGTGGCTTTAAAGATGATGGTATCACAGAAGTGCACGATAGAATTGTATCAACAACCTTGAAACTATAAAATTTTGCATATAACAACGTTACGGCTTTTCAACATCAATTGGCCCAATAATTATAATAGCATAAAAAACGGACGCCCCAACGTAGTATTACCTGAGATTCCCTAAAGAAATTCGTTCTTCCATTAGACCCATACTAACTTTAGTTTGTGCTAAAAGCAATTTGGCATTTCGCCGGCTGTCTAAAGGCTCGTTTAGCTCGTTTACCCACTCCGCAGGGAGAAAACTCACTTAGACTAGTCCAGACTGGGTCTATCACACCACTGCGTAACATTTTGACAGGCATTTTCGTGGAATTTAATTTAAGAAAGGTTTTCTTTTGTTTTGGTTGTTTAACTGCCGTCGAAAAAACGGTGATTGTTATCAGTTTGATGTGTATGTGTGTATGTTTTTGGCATCGTAGCTTTCGAATAGATTAACCGATTATGATTTTGTCTAAAAGGTGGATTAATTGAAAATATTCTTGTTCGTAATCGAAAGATTTGGAATGATGACAGTCACAGTCACAGTAACTGTCAAAAATATACCTTTCTAATTATAGTCTGTCAGGTGGATTAAGGAAAACTTTGGGAAGTGACATCTAGTGACGTCACTTTCAATCACTGTTTCGTGGTAAATGTTTATTTGTGAAAGAAAAGAAAAAAATGGTGTACAATTCACGCACAACACCATCTAACCTCAAACTAAGCAAAATTTGTACTATGGCGGCCAGATAGCTGATATAATACTGATTATATTTTTAAATACATACTTTTATGCATAAAAACAATACAAAATACGAATACAATATTATGTATTAATCTAACTTACGGATTTTTTAGTTTAGTTCTCATGTTTATTTAAAATATTCAATTTCATGCATTTTTGTGCTTATTTAGTGTAAATGTGCAGTTAATAGTCTTTCACAAATATATAGTACTTTCCTAGGCGGGGTCTGAAATGAGTACCACTACAAAAATGAATAACGTTATAAAAGTTGAAACACAAAATTAGTTTCTTACTACTAACGATACTGCAGTATCTTTAGTAAAAGTTGCCCAGCTAACACTACACATGATATTATACCTACTTCATTTTATTTACGTTCATCAAAGGATCCTGACGTGGCACATTCTATGTCCTTTTTGAAGCCACTTTTTTTAAGGATAGAAAACGTTTATTTTGCTTTTAAGACGAAGAAAGCTTAGTCACGTGTACTAATGATTTTTTGGACTTCCGGTTTGGATATCACTGCATTCATTTGCACTGAATAAGTTCAAAGATTCTTGAAAAACGTCGATGATACGGCAAGTTTGTTTTGATTGACTTCGTGGGATAGTTGATTATAAGTCTGCACATGAAGCTAGAAGTCTGAAAGAAAACAAATGACAAAGGTCACGGACCCCGGAGTCTGTGGAGTTGCTAAATTTAATAAAAAAAAAAAAAGCTAGAGGTCTTTCGTGGCCTCGATTTCTGGCCAGGAAAAATGTTATGTATCGGACGCAAATATTTGTACTGTGCCTGCTTCTGTCTATTTCTGTGTATAATAATTTATTTAGATATGTTCGATGTATTCTGTTGGTACTATATATATAAGGTATCTGAGTCCCTAATACAAGCTTGTTCTCGCGTGGGCTGCCAGTATAGAATGTTCAGTTATTCTAACACCAAACAGAGATCATATAAAATTTTGCGTTCCGGTTGGAAGGGCACTGTTTACACATCATCTTTCCTATATCATCTCTGTATGACGAGAGCAGTGAAGTGATAAGTTAAAGTGATTTGCACTTTTCAAGTTTAAGTAGAGGCGTGGTACTATGTTGCCATGGGCTGACATGTTGCTTACCATCGGGTACAGGTCTTGCTTGTCTCCCGATTTTATGTTTAAATAAAATAAAATTTCAATTACTAAAATTGACCCAAGAAAAAAACAAACGGAGTAAGCCAAATAGTTTACATATACTCGTACTGCGTAAAATTGGAACAAACGCTTTACACCAAAAGCACGGGTCTGATCGCTCTTGTGGAAGTGTCATACTTTTGTCGCGACACATCACTATGTTGCCATAGCAAGTATCCACGTCATCTGCTTACGATTGGTACAAAGGAACCGAGCGGGAAAACCTGATCTGTTTACTTATTCTCTATCTAAGGAGCAAGCTAAATAAAACCGTTAAAAAATAGTTTGCACCTTGGTCCCAAAAATAAACAACAGAGGTTTTATTTCAAAATGCACGAACTATAACCACAGTCTAATAAACCATACAGTGGACGAGGGAGCACGCTCTCGAGCTGTTGTTAGCAGTTTGGGAGCGTGATTCGGGGATGACAGATATTACAAACGTGAGCAAAAAGTACGCTGCGTAAAAAGTATTTTTATTTTCTTAAATTATTATCTAAGTTTGTGAGCTATTTGCTTTATTATTTTAATGTACGAACCTACTGCAAAGTATTAGACAACGTTTAGAAAAAGATGAATTAAATCTGAAAAGCTGTCCTCAAGTTATTGAATGATCAGAAAAAAATAGGAGTTTTGGTAATAAATATGTGTTTAATAAGGTTGCTGTTACTTCTCAATATTGATAATAAAATATTAAACATTGATTAAAATGCAGTTGTTACTTATTACTGCCCTACACAGTCACACACGTCACTGCGTTGTTGGCATTTATCGTAAGTTGAAATGCGTCGTCCTACTGATAGAGTTTCTTTGTACTGTGCTTTAACTATGCGTCAGAAAATGTCTTGTGACCGCCAGAACAGCACTAAGCTTTATTTAATAAGTAGCTGTTGACAGGCTTTAAGAAGGACACTTATAGAGAGGACACCGACATTTCCTGTAGAATATTATTTTATCATAGTTAATATATTTTTTGGTTTATTTAAAAAAAAAAAAATAGTTTTACTTAAGAGAAATAAAGAGTGTATGTTTACAGCTTAAGCCTTGTGTCGTTGCTAGTAGTATTTTTATAAAGCCTTCTCTCGCAAGAACAGTCAATTCCATAATCCACCATGTCGGTTAAGTGTTATTTGGCTTTGGTTGTATTTGTGGCTTGGTTTGTGACACATCTTCTCGAAAGAAACTTTTCTTGGAAAACACTGGTTTTGTCACGATATTTTCCATCACTATTAAAACTTGTGGTGACGACAAATTTGTATCGGCACTTGAAAAAATACTTTTGTTCCAGGCGGTATTCGAACCTACAATCTCACAACTGTGATTCGTAAGTTCTAGGCACGAAAGCTTAAATTGTAAAACCCACCACGTCGTGTATTAAAAACACTGTTCTTGTAGATAAATAAGTACCGACTATCTCGTCCCATAAAACGTTTATAAAATACGATCTCAGCAGTTCTGAATTGTTGTCGCCGTATTTCGTGACAAGGCTGCTTTAAAATATAACCCACAGGAGTACATAAAGGAACACAGTAACGTATTTTTGGCGCCATTTGTATTTAACTGTATGGTATAGTGGTTTAGATTCAACGCAAATTCTGTCTAATGATATACTACTACCAGATACTCTGCCAAGAAGGTCTAATATTACCTACTGTTTTCCGGTTTGAAGAGCAATATTTCACAGTTTTTCTTTACCATTAAAGATGATGATGATGACAATTGTTAGCAGCGATGTCACCACGGTTTCTTTTCGTATAGTTTATTGCTTAATACCATTTAGGTGTAATTTAAGAGACATAGGATACATAAGCAGCGCACTAAATGTTCCCACATCTGGAACTTGGGACCGTCTCTCGCATTGTCAAGCCAAATCTATAATCCACCACGCTCACTAGCCTAGTGCGAGTTGGTGGATGACGCATGACCTCGAAAGATTCTAGGAACATGACGGTATCATCATGACGTTTTTCTTCGTCATTTTTAAGTTAGCAGCATTGTGCACATGACTTCGAAAAGACAGCGGTGCGCGTGGAATCCGAACCATGGTCTCCGTATCGACAGTCGCCATTCTCCCGACTCGAACATTACTGCTTAAGCTACATGTTAAAAATAATTGCGAACTATTTCATCGTTTTATTTCCCTATGTTTCTAGGCTATTGCTAGATAGGCTACTGTCACCTAATTCAACAGTAAGGTATAAGTTTAGCCCCAGCTCATATAAAAGCTTGGAAGCTTACCAAAAATCGCGTTGAGGTATGTAATAAAAACGATATATTACTGGCTGCGAGGATATAACCCATTTAGGTATTTGACAACGGTATAGCTGTTCGGCTAATAAAAGAGAATTGTGGGTAGATTTCGCGAATATTTAGAATTTCGTGCATATTTCACGAAGTTAGATTTTGAATGTGTCATGACATTTTTTTAATCTATACTAATATTATAAACAGGAAATATTTGTATTTTTGTATGGCACGAATAAACTCAAAAACTACTAGACCGATTTTAAAAATTATTTTGCCAATAGAAAGCTACATTATCACTGAGTAACATAGGCTATGTTTATTACGAAAAAAAATGAGATATCTACGTAAATTTTTACTAAAACCAACGCAAGGTATAAAAAAAAACAGTCATAAAATGGCTTTCAACGCATACGCTGCGGAAAGTACTAATGATAGACCAAAAATAATGTTCTACAATATTATAGAGCGTATTAAAATCTACAAAAAACCTCGCGAGACCATATGTCTAACTTCAGTAATTACCTCGCAACAACTACTTTTTTACATTTTAAAAGTAAGTAAAAATGCCTATCAAATTCAGACCATGTTATCAACACATTTGTATTAATTCTTATCCAAATAAATTATTTCTTATTCAAGACTCTTTTAATACCTATTGATAACTTTTTGAATTATTGAAGTCGGACATTCCATTCAAAATATTTAACGAAATTAATAATATCAATCCTATCAAAATGCGGCGCCGCGCGGCGCAACACCGATAGAGGGGACACCGAGGCACGGGGGAGAGGTGTTCGCAGCTATGAAATAGGTAAGTACGAGTAGCCGCGCGCGTCTACTAATTCGCGTGGTCGCCTCGCTACGTAGGTAGTGGACGCAAATGATATTAAATATTAAACATTTTTTCGTAACACTTTTTTATGTTCCTATCGAAATGTTCTTTTCAGAACTACTTTTGTATAAGTTTATTCTACCTTTACTGTTATTGTTCAAGTTTTCTCGCACTTTCTACACAGTATTACATTAAATTTATTCCATTTCGGTTTCCTCACGATGTTTTCTTTTACCGTTTTAAATTGGAGGCATTACGGACATGCCTTCGAAAAAATAGTGATGCGCGTGTAATTTGAGCTGGGGGATAGGATACGATATAGGTCATCCCCAAAGGTCCCCTTTATTCTACCTAATAAAGTAGAATAAAACGGAGCATTGAGGACTACGATGATGAGACGATCAGAAATCTAGCTGTGTCAATAGATTCAATAAGCAGCACACTAAATATTCCTACTACTGGGACTCGGGGCCCTCTCTCGCAAGGAGAGTCAAGTCCATAATCCACCACGCTGGCCCAGTGCGGGTTGGTGGATGACACATGACCTCAAAAGATTCTAAGTACATGGCGATTTCTTCACGATGTTTTTCTTCACCGTTTTAAGTTAGCGGTATTACGCATATTACTCCGAAAAGACAGTGGTGCCTGGTGCACGTGGGATTTAAAACCGGGGCTCCAGATCGGCCGCCGCCGTTCTCCCGACTAGACCAGCCGTAACTATTTAGTACGTATTTAGAACTAATAGACTTTAGTACCTACATAAAACATTGCACAACCATAAACTACTTCGTAGGTGGCATTAGCAGATTTTTAACACTAAATTACAACAATTAAATATTTACTGATTTATTTTTTTGATTTGATGCGTAAAAGTAAAAGGGGAATAACAACGACGCCAGACACGCCTAAAGTTTTTAGGACTAATGATAATGTACCATAACAACTAACGCAAAACAGTTTTCGCATAATTTTTGCTACCGTATATAGCATAAACATAACTTAGCATAATGTTTAAAGGCACATATTGAGAGAAGCATAACAATACCTAAACATAACAATTGGTCCTATTATGGTCTATCACTGAGGTACGACTCCGGGTGAGCTCCTGGAGCCAGAAGCTATATGTCCTTGAGTGTAACCTCTCGCTACGGCGACGACCTCGCTTGGCTCGCTCCTCTCAGGACCTCCCTTGAGCTTCTGGCTCCCGCATTTTTTTTATAAAGTAAAATAGGCAAAAAAGCATGCGTTTTAAATGATAAACAGATGATTGGGATTGTTTGTTTTGTCTTATGTCCTAAGCATGGCAATTCTGCCAAGAGTGTGTTAAAATTTGTAGGTCTAATAATTTTGTTTTATACTTATTTTCCATAACACCCGTGCGAAGCCGGGGCGGGCTGCTAGTGTTTTATAACATGCTTGCTCCACTCCTCGGTGTAACTGCTACTTTAAAGGTAAAAGGTAACTTTTAATTTCAAATTCATTTAAGTGCAACCAAAAACCTAAATAATAATTTATTTTCTTAGAAAACACAAAAACCGATTTAAAATTAAATTTAGACACTCGACTAAATTTTATAAGAAGCAATCTCTAAGTCATCGAAGAATTTGAAAGTAAATTTGGTACAAAAATTACTACACCGATTTCGATAAAATTAAAATGGATGGAATGAATAAAAATTAAAATCAACTCTGAAATATGGTCTGCTAAAAAAATGAATCATCAAAACTAATTTACAATTGTCGGATTTATCGCGTATCATACATACAAAAAACTTACAACCGAATTGAAAACCAACCTTTTAAAAAGTTTGAAGCATTGAGCTTCAAACGTGATGAAATTTCAATACAAACTTTTTTGTGTGGTCGAAATCCGTATACTGTTACTGCTAGGTTTACCTATGTCTAGCTCGTCCCTCTACACTGTAAATTTACTAAACATAGATTACTAATAGGAACATATTATTTGTAAAAAAAAAACATTAAGATAAAGAAAATAATAACATAAAAATGTTTAGAGGATGTTTCTTTCAGTAAAAATAAATGATATTAACTAGATTTTTCCAAAAGACAAGTTTAATGATCAATATTATACCATTCCGTCTCTTTAACAATAGTACCTTAAACTAATAATAGCCTAAACTTACCCAATTCATCGCAAAATTACTACGCCTATAGCCGAAGGCAAATAAATGAAAATCATTTAAAGTTGTATCGTACGGTACAAAATGTTTCATTCTGAAACTCATATCCAAAGTACACATAAAAAGCGGCTTTCAGAGCCGACGTTAAAATAAAAAATGTTTTTATTCGTAGCAAACTTCTCCTACCTAACTGAAAACTATATAGCGAAAACGAGAACATTTCGTTATATGATAGGACTAGACGTCCGCCCCGGCGTCGCCCGTGGTACATTATATAGCACTCATTAGGATCCCGTACATATACAACGGTGAAAGAATGACTGAAATCGGTTCAGTCATTCCTGAGAATATCGTTTTCAAACAAAACACCTCTTCAGCTACCTGCTACATCACCTGTCGGAAATTGGTCGTACCAACTCAGATTTAGAAACAAATTTGATTAGCAAAGGTTTTTTATTCAAGAGGTATGTAATCTGTGATATTCAATGACGCAATCTTAGACACATGCTGTCATGTGTCATGTCAAATCACGAAACGTACGAAAACTCTCAAAAAGGAATATTTTTACCCGATTTTGTTACATTCTTGATTCATGCTCCGCTTCTATTAATAGTAGCGTTATGTTCTATAGCCTATAGTCTTTCTCGATAAATGGACTATCCAATAAAAGAAGAATTATTCAATTCAGACCAGTACTTTCCGAGATCCTAGCGTTCAAACAAACAAACTCTTCAGCTTTGTAATATTAGTATAGATATGTTATTTGTTCCTCTAAGGTTGAAAATGAGCTGTCATTATTTATTTACGTAGGTACACCTAAATAGTAAGATATGTTGTTTTTCAAAATGTTGGTAAAAATGCTGTATCGAATTGCATATATTTATTTTTATCAATAAGTACCGGCTTACCGAATTACCATTTAGAATTACGAAACAGTAAGTACTTTACAATTGTACGACTGCCCTAGTGGCTTAGTTGGTAGTAGCTCTGCCTGCGAAGCCGAGGGTCGTGGGTTTGATCCCCACCCAGTGCAAATATTTGTGTGATGAATTCAAATGTTTGCACTGTGTCTGGGTGTTTCTATGTATAATAAGTATGTAATTAAAACTATATAAGTATTATATCAGCTATCTGGCTGCCATCACACAAGCTTTGCTTAGTTTGGGGTCAGTTGGTGTTGTGTGTGAATTGTCCACCAATATTTATTTATTTATTTAATTACGAAATGAGATTTACAATTTGATAACTAAAACTAAAGCTAGTTTTAAATATATCAAAGAATATCATTAAAAATTTCAGTTCAAGAACGATTACAAATTAACCTCGTAAAATTAAAATCAAAAATGTCAAATATTACTAAAGTCAAAAAATAAATATTAATACAAAAAAAAAATCTAACGTCAAAGCTATTGCTTTGACAAATAATAATAAGAAGATTAATAAATACGATAATAATATTAATAATGTAGATGGCGGTCATTCGCCACACATCGTCAGGATGTTCCTCACTCTGCAGCTTTCGTTAGCTGGTTTCTTTGAAATTATAGATTTGTGGAATTTCACTGTTATGTTTTACTTTTTAATTTTACTGTTTATAGAATAAAAAAGAAATCATCAAAAGCGTTGCAGACTCGCAATTGGTGGAGCATCATACGAACAGCCTATTAAATGTTCCTATAGTCGGGACTCCAGAGCTTTTCTCTCAAGGACAGAGTCAAGGTCATAATCTACCACGCTGGCCCAGAGCGGGTTGGTGGATGACACATGACTTTGCCAGATTCCAGGTCCATGTCAGTTTCCTCGCGATGATGAACGATGAATTTATTCTTTTTTTGATGTCGTTTTAACAAAAAAAAACATATGTAGAACCAGCTTGAGAACCTCTTCCTTTTATCAAGTCGGTTAAAAAAGCTTCGGACTAGCGAGATCCGCCAATATCTGTTCCGATTTACCCCGAAAACTGTTTTCTCTGCCTATGTTTTTGCTGGCTCCATGATATTTGTTCAGTAAATAAGAAAAATACGAAAAACGTGGCTGCAATACTCGATCTTATTTCTGAATGCGTATGAAGTAAAATCGTTTGAGTGAGATAAAAATAAAATTGCAGTTGGCAAATGAAGTGGAAATGCGATGTTTTCGTTATTTTAATACGGACCAGTTATGTCGATTTCTGGCACTACGTTTAATAGGACCGTGGACATATATTTGCTATTTATGGTGTATTATCAGAATTTGTGGTTTTATCCGCGTACTTCCCGTTGCCGTTGTTTTTAGGATAAATAATGTGATATTCTTGGTTATTATACTAGAAAATTAATACATGACACATTTTAACCCGATCTGTTCAGGCGTTCCGACGTGATTGAGCGATAAACATCTTAACATAAACAAGTATTCAAATTTTTGCGTTTATAATATGAGAAACAATAAATCTGACCACAGAATATTTTTTTGGCCTCGTGGTCCAATTTCTCATTTAATAACTAAGCATCGTGAAATGAGATAGCCTCTAATAAACTAATTCATCTTCTTTCCAATGCCAACTAGTTGAAAGCGTTTAGATCAACAATTATTTCTGATTTATCTTCTGAAAAAAAAAATCTTTCTGATTTATATATTGTCAACTAATTTACTAAATCGGCCACGGAAGTTAGGTTAGGTTTTTTTTATTTGTATGAATGAATTCAGATGCTAAAAAATAACCACCATGCTGATTTATATTTATCTACAGTTACTTACATAGAAGAACACTAGTGCTGAGAAACTATTATTCATACGCGCGTTAGTTGTGGCCGAATTAGTAATTTAGAAGGTAACTTATAGTTTCTTCGGCGAATAATGCGATACTTGTTTGATTAGCATTATATTTTTTTTTTTACTGAGCAGAGCCTTTATTAACAAAACTAAAATACAATGAGAACTACACTACGCTACATGCCTACCTAACTAACTATAATTGGACCTTTCCGCCACACGGTGTATAACTATTTACAATTGTTTACTAATAAATATAGGCATACAATTAACAGCAGCTCCGATATTAGCATATAGCGAACTCATAAAATGTTCTCATACCAGAACCTGCTCAGCGCGGTTAAAAACTTCTCACTTCAATAACAGAATCGCAAAGATTATCCAAATATGACCCTAAAGTCTTATATTTGATAAAATTGTTTCACCAAATCTCTGTACCTCACACAATACTCAGATTATTGGTTCCCGTGATATCAGCGGCGCCTTCATCTTAATTAAATCCATTCACAACGCACTGGGGTATGAAATGAACTGTCTTTATGTTGAAATCTACGCTAATTGAAGCCTCTTACAAATTACCATGCCTTATATAGAATTATATTTACTCATAGATACACCTTTAGTCGTTTGAACTTTAAGCTAGACGTCGCAAAATGTAAATAATTGAATTTTAGTAAATCCTTTAGGCACTCTCGCTAAAGAGCTTGACATCTAGAAAACTTAAAACATTGTTGAAAGCGTTAAAGGTAGAAGTTCGCCCGGAGACCGCGACACGAGACCGCGACGCGAGACCACGACCAGAGACCGCGACAGGCATTTGACACCATGGAATTGTATGGGCGCCAGTTCGCGCCGAGACCGCGACAGGAGACCGAGACACGTGTCGCGAGACATGTGTCGCGGTCTCAGCACGAACTGGCGCCCATACGATTCTATAGAGTCAAGTGCCTGTTGCGGTCTCCGGTCTCGGTCTCCTGTCGCGGTCTCGTGTCGCGGTCTCAGCGCGAACTTGTACCTTTAGGTAACATTTTCGCTTTTGATATTGTCGCGTAAACTAAAAGCGGTTTAAACATTTGCTTCAAGACTAACGCGAACCGTACACCTGTCTAATTTTTAAATAAGATATATTCGACACTAAGAGCACACGAGTGCCTGGTACGGTATTATTATTATTCAGTTATTTATTCTTTCTGCTTAATTTCTAAGTTTTTTACAATAAATATAAAAATATAAACATTATAAAAACTTAAAACTAGGGTGCCGCCAGCAGCAGGCAGGACCCAAGCTACCGGTGGTTAGGGCTGCAGAGAGAGAACCTCCTGACGATGCGCGCTGTGTCGAGGATGACTGCCTTCTGGATCTGGCCCTTAACCCAACCGTCTAGCGAAAGTCTCTTGAGATGTTGGTCGAGAATTTTCGCTACAAGGCCGTTTGCCGACACAACTATTGGGACTATGATCATCGAATCAACATCCCACATGGCGGTAACCTCATGAGCCAAGTCAAGGTACTTCCTAAGCTTGTCCTTCTCGGCTTTCACGAGGTTCTCGTCATGTGGTACGGTGATATCGACGATCACAGCCAGCGCTGAGACCGGTCTACCAGCACGATGTCAGGCTTATTGGCGACAATAGTCCTGTCCGTGATGATAGAGCGGTCCCAAGAGCAACGCACGACCATTCTCGAGAACTGGCAGAGGTGCGTACTTATAGTACGGCACCTCGGACTCCACAAGGCCGTATTGAAGAGCAAGTTGCTGGTGGATGATCCTGGCTACTAGGTTATGTCTATGCAAGTACTCGCCGTTAGCGAGATACGAACAACCGGAAATGACATGACGAAGAGATTCGCCTGGACGGCGGCATGCCCGACAAATGTCGACCGTACCGTCCTTCATTATGTATTTCCGGTAATTGTTCGTCTTGATAACTTCGTCAGCAATTGCACAGGCAAAACCCTCGGTTTCTCCAAAGAGGTCCCCGAAGCGTAGCCAGTTCACCGACGCGAGCAGATTCACATCAGGTCCCGTTAGGGCCCGATAGAACCGCCCGTGCAGCTCCTTGCTCTTCCATACTTCCTTGCGGTCGTCAGTACTGAGCACCGATGGTTTGCGCCAGTTCTCGCTTGCCATTGAAAGAGGCGTGGCTCCTGTCAACTGCCACAACATCGCGATGCATCCCGGACTCGCTGTTGCGGAAATAATCCCTGAGACTGCATACCTCGCGGTTGTGGAGGTTCTTGGCATATAAAAAGCCTCGACCCATTTCCGCGGGATATACAGTCTCATAACAGACGAGCGCGGGTGTAACATGCGGTGTGTTGTGAGCAGTTGACGGACCTTTCTGTCCAGGGCGTCGAGCTCAGTCTGAGTCCATCTCAGTATGCCAAAGGAGTATATCAGCAGAGGCATTACCCAACCGTTGAAGGCTCGCGCCTTGTTACCGCCTGACAGAAGACTTTTAAGTACTTTTGTTTTTACTTATTATTATTTATTATTACTAGCCTAGATTGTCCCACTGCAGGGCAAAGGCCTCTCTTCCCTCCTTCCAAATAGCCCGATTTACGGCTTTGGTAGCCCAGTTTCTATCATGGGATTCTAGATTAGTCAGGAGAATGGCGACTGCCGAAACGGTGCCGCGGGTTTCAAATCCCATGCGCACCACTTGACTGTCTTTTCGAAGTCACTTGCGTAGTGCCGCTAACTTAAAAACGGTGAAGGAAAACATCGTGAACTAACCAACATGTAACTAGAATTTTTCCAGGTCATGTGTCATTCGCACCAATCCGCACTAGACCAGTATGGTGGATTATGGCTTTGACTCTTTCCTTGCAATAAAAAGCCCTGAGTCTCAGCTGTGGGAACATTTGGTAGACTGCTTAGTGCTTATGCTTATTACTAAAAAATATACTAATATATACATATAGATGTATAAATATACTAAAAAAATAGCTGTCATAGGTACTGCTGACACAAATGGAAACTTATAATTCAGAATTTGATAGCTCACTTTGGGAACTACGCGGCGGACGTGGTCATGACCATGGCCATCTAGAAATGCTGACGAAATTCTAGATAGCCAATGGGAAATGCTGACGCATTCCTAGATGACCAATGGCCATGGTCATCCGAAAATTTCTTATCATTCCAGACCGTGATGTTAGAATTCGATTCACAGCCCACGAAAAATCTGTCTATGGTGCGCCAAAAAAGATCTCACTTCAAAAAACGTTTTATCTCTCAATGACGCCGAAACAGGTAAGACAACATGTGATACTGTAATTCTGGATACCTGTATGATATTTTGTATATACGTGCTATGTATGTTTACTAGATATGTGTGCCACAAATACATTATTTGTAATTTTTCTATATTTAAACACACGAGACTAGAATTTTAAATATAATATGCTAGCCCGTGTAAATCATAGGAAAACCACTTTTACTTACAAACTGATCTACATACATAGTTTATAAACATAGCACAGGATAAGTGATCTAAATAATTTATATCACTGTTAACCCCTCACGCGCTTTATGTTAACAATCGATGCTAAAGGACAAAAGGCCAGACGTGCTTTAAGCAAGGCAAGTGAAGCTCTCGCATTGGAAGACGGATTGTTACATAGATACGTCATAGCACGTTAAAATGTTGGTACTAATCTGGTCATTACCATCATTACTATATAGATCGTCATCTGGTCATTACTATATAGATCGTACAACTCAAGATTAGCCCTCCCAAACTTCAGGGCGCACGGAATCATGTTAACGTTGGGAAGAGTGAGCTCACTCTTTCCGTTCTAGTCGGTTGTAGCAAGCGGGGGACGCTGGTCGTTTTTGCCTAACACTAATTTTGATCATTTTGAACATAAATATAAAAGATTATTCCTAGCTGTGCGTTCAAAAAGTGTTCTAATAATTCTAGAAACTCAAATAAATCTAATGGAATTACATTTCATGCGTAAGTACTGCATTTAAAATTATTTTCTTATTACATACCATTTAAAATGGCTACCATCACCGTCACCTATTTTAGGCAATTTTAGCAAGTGTGAGCGAGATAGATGTCTTAGATAGAAACAGAGATGTCTTAGATAGAGACAGATGTAACAGACACAGTTTATTACCAATGTCAAGATGTTCAGGGCTAATCTTGAGTTCTACAATCTTTGATAATTATTATTAATTCTTTACCTAGACGTTTCGGCAGCATTACAATAGCCATGGTCACGAGAAGACTATAATCTAACTGTGATCTAAATGTTAGCCCCATCTTGGGTCTACTGCCTAACTAAAACTGTCTTAGCATTGAAACCGCTCACTCTTTTCTTTTCGCTTGTAATGATAGAGACAGTATCAACGCCAAAACCTAAATTTAATTAGGCGGTAGAAGTGCAGCTCACCCGTTCCAACGTCATTCAAGCATTAGTATCTTTCACAAAATTAGTATAGATTTACTACGATAACATGACCCGCCCCTCCAGAATTCAAAACGTTTGAAAGTATTTGTGAAAAGATATACAACGCACCACCACGCATGTGTGCGTACTGCTACTGCAGACGACTAATTACAACTACATACAAATTCTTTCGTAAGGATGTGACTACACACATTAAAACAGTAATTTTGAGGGGCGGGCCATGTTATCGTAGTAAATCTCTAGGCTTGTATGATTTATTCAACCCGAAAGAAATCGCAACTGGCTAGTAGTTGGAAATATCCATCCTTTTTACCAATAATTTCAGAAAACCGAACCCCATTCTACGTTATCCTATACGTAGTATCACGATGACTTTCTAACAAGTTCCCGACACAAGTTGAACTACACTGTTACGCGCATCTGCGCGAGAAACTATGGAACTTTATATTGGGTTTTTTCTCATGACTTTGAAAACTTTATTTTGTTCTTTGTTCGAGGGAAGCCGGCGAGTAAATTCACTATGTGCTTTATTAAAATCAAAGGTAAATAGTTGGGGTTTCTTCCAACAACCGCTTTCATTTCGAAAGCTCTACCGCATACAAAATAACAAAATATGTATGTTGGTACTTTATTTGTGCTAAAATGTTTGGGTAAACCTATTGTTAATGCTGAGGATTGGGCTGAGTGGTTGAGCTATAAGGGAGAATCCTATGTTACACAAATGTATTATGTAGGTTAGAATATGCTTTAATGATGGCGATGAAAAGCCAGAAATAAAATAAATTCTTCGTATTCGCGTGAATTTTGATTGTTATTTTTTGTTTGGTAGATATCGGTCCAATAGTTGCTGAGATTAGCGCGTTCAAACTAAGGAACTCTTCAGCTTTATAATATTAAATAGTATCATTATCATCATCATCAGCCGCAAGACGTCCACTGCTGAACATAGGTTCCCTAGATTTCCACAACGAACGGTCCTGCGCAACCAGCGGTTTCCAGCGACCTTTATGAGGTCATCTGTCCATCTAGTGGGAGGCCACTAGATGGACAGGTCACTGCGTCTTCCGGTTCGTGGTCGCCACTCGAGAACCTTTCTTCTCCATCGGTTGTCAGTTCTGCGAGCGATGTGGCCTGCCCATTGCCACTTCGGCTTGCTTACTCTTTGAGCTATGTCGGCCACTTTCGTTCTTTTGCGAATATCCTCATTACGGATTCTGTTGCGCAAAGAGACTCCGAGCATAGCCCTCTCCATAGCTCGCTGTGTGACTTTGAGCTTCGTTATGAGGCCCACAGTTAAGGACCACGTCTCAGTTCCTGAAGCCATCACATTAAATAGTATAGATTAGTATTATAGATTTTTGAAATATTAACAACTAAAATTTCCTTAACTTTATCTGGAAGACGACACATACATAAATTTCACAAAAAAATTGTCAGACTTTAATTTTAAATTTTTCATTCATATTTTTTATAGTTTCAATACCTAATCTATTATTCCGCAACGCCGTACAAAAATCATGCGACAAGGAGAAATGATCGAGGGCTGCAACCCCTCCTCTTCAACTGCACTCAGTTAAACAGCTTACAAGTGATGGCATAGTGCTGAATCTTATTATTTTACACCCTTCTATCATCCTACATAGGTCTCGTGGTTCATTTGACCCATAAATTTTGTTCACGGACCTGTAGTCTAAAGTACCTATAGATTGAGATTCCAATCTCTCGCATGAACGCACCCCAGACACTCGGTCAGATAGGTACTCTGAGTCTCAGAGACTCCATACGTCATCGGTTTCTAATTACCTACTATAGAGACAGTACACAGACTTAGATGACCTTCCCGCGCCTTAGCGACACGTAGGGTCACGGCAAGAATAGTTTATATACTTATAAGATAGATTATTTTGCTAAAGATTATGGACATATGGAAAAGAAATATGTCGTTATTAGAATATTGTAATAAAGTAAAATAGTAATTACGTAAATCTCCCGATGATTATTTTATCTATTGATATAAATATTATACTGATATACCTATCTTTTGTACTCATGTAGTATCATAACACTCTACTAGATGTCCGCCCCGGCTTCGCCCGTGGTACATTATATAGCACTCATCGGGATCACGTACATATCCAACGGTGAAAGAATGACTGAAATCGGTTCAGACATTCCTGAGAATATCGCTTTCAAACAAAAAAACCACTTCAGCTACCTGCTACGCCACCTGTTTGAAATTGGTCGTACCAATTCAGATTTAGAAACAAAGATTAGCAAAGGTTCTTCAACTTCAACTTTTTCTTTTGGCTTCCATTCGGTGATGTCACCGTTGACATGACGACGATGAAATGACGTTTACCTGTCGTTTACGTTTTATGTCACGTCACACGGGAAGGCGGTCGAACGGGATATTCGTCGCTTATCGTTTTTTGACGTCCCACGGAGAACGTGATAAAAATCTATATTAATTTAATCTATAAATTAAATATATATATATATATATATATATATATATATATAGTATATGTCCTTTTCCTGGTCCTAAGCTACCTCCTCACAAATTTTCAGTCAAATCAGTTCAGCCGTTCTTAAGTTATAAATGGTGTAACTAACATGACTTTCTTATATATATATATATATAGATGTATTAATTATTTTGATTTTTTGTTATGTGGCTATGAGCTATGACAAAGCCTTTTTACAGCTGCATTTAATTGATAAGACCTTTGCAACCTGTTTTATTCATTTGAAATTGTTTGTTATTTGATCTTATTATGTCCATAGTTTGCCTTTTTGAATATGACAAGTGTTCTTCTGAATGTGTGGTTCGAATTTAATTTTTCAATTTCTTTGGTTCGAATAAATGAATTGAATTGGATCGATGTACGACCGATTTATCTGTACAATGTGATGGCGTTACGATCGGAAAGTATTGCCACTTATTACAAAATCAAAGTACTTGTATGTCTGTCAAATTTATTATAACCTAGTTTCACAGACGAATAAAAGTATCAAGTATCTTCTGTGGGTGTCATTGCTAGCTAAACGAAATGTATCTAATTTTTTTAATTCATTTAATAAAATTACAAATATATCTAAAACATAAGTTGCCTTAAAATCTAATCGATTTATCTAGGCAACTAACTCTCGCCACAAATATAATTATTAATATCTACATAACATTAAAATAATTTTAAAGACTGATTTTGCGCGTAATGGTGACGGTCTCTCAAAACCGGCGCTGTAGGCGCATGCATCGATGTGTGCAAAACTGGTTTACTACATCAATACGGCCCTCTGCTACAGTTGGAGCGATCGCGCACCGCATGCATGATAGGTACAGGCTGCTCCGAACAATTATGTAATAGTTACATTATTTAAGTAGTACTGTTTTAATTTAAATTTAATGTTTATTTGCGTAAGACTATTTTTAGTTGCTCTGGCAGTTTATTAATTAAGTCCGGTATTATATACTCGGATGTTCGCTTACCATAACTGAATTTTAAATACATAGTTTAGCTAGCATTTAAAAATTCAAAAAGACGTTTAATACCTAAAGTTTTTTTTATTTTAGAATAATTCACAATGAATCAGCTATTCCAATGTATTGTAAAATTTGAAACATTTATCCAGCGTTAATAAAACGCTAGTATCCGTACAATGCCAACTGACATTCTGAATTCTCACATCGATCAAGTTAACTGCAGAGCGATCTATTATTACATGTTGGTCAAATATTAGTTCGTGATTACGTGAGTTCGGAACCGAGCTCTATGGTTCGCTGCCAGATTCTGGTACGAAATACTTTTATCTGAAATGGATGAATGGAAATACCTTAATACATGTTATTACTATGTATAATAAGTCTGTATTTAGAACTATATAAATATTTTATCAGCTCTCTGGCTGCCATCTTACAAGACCATCTGACCCCAAACTAAGCACATTGTGCTTAGTTTGGGGTCAGATGGTGTTGTGTGTGAATTGTCCACCAATATTCATTTATTTATTTATATTACAAAATATAGAAAAAACAAAATTTTTAGGAGTGTCCCATACATAGAACTAAAACTCATTTTTTTTATCAATACCATTCGTGTGGGGTATTTATGGATAGGTCATTAAAAATGATTATGAGGTTTCTAACAAATTTTCTTTCTAAGTTAAATAGTTTGCGCGAGAGACTCTTCCAAAGTGGTAAAAAGTGTGTGCCCACTGTAACTTCTAAAATAAGAGAATGACAAAAATAAAAAAGTGTATGACGTACGTTACCATGTAAGCTATCAACGAAAATTGGTTTGAATGATATCTAGTAAGTAGTTTTATTTTAATACGTCATAAATTGACTATTGTTAAAACACTGATTAAAATGACAACGAAGTACAAGAGCTTGTGTATTATGTTAATTGCTGCTACGGAAGCCTTCATGAGCGAGCCCGACTCGCACTTGACTACTTTTATTTATTTAATATGCTATCAAAATGCTACTCAATAACTGAAACATAGGTGAAAGAATTACTTTGTTATCTTAAAAACTTCCCGTGATATCACGATTTTAAAATCACAATTTTGGAATTTCCTGAATACGCTTCATACGCTATAAAGTTATATTGTAAAAATCATAAATACTTACAATTAGATACTTTAAATACTTAGTAAAACAACATAAGATAGTTGCATAAACATACTTATTGAAAAAGAAACTTAACTTAATTATTTAATCTTCAAAATATAAATCGGTCATAATTATTGTACATAAATGGAGCACAATTTATTTTGCAATCCCTTAACTCTCTGGTACTTCCTAAAATAATGCCACAACAAAAACTAAAACAATTTTATTTTCCACTAGCAACACTGACAAAGGGACCTAGACACAAAGGCTAGACTGTAGTACTCATAAAATATGTACTCGGCAAATGTTGTGTTTTGTGTTGTATATTTTATAGACCTTTTCATTTACAGTAAAAAGTATCGGAACGCTATGCGGAGACATAAAAAATATATGACCTAGATGTTACTAAAAATATGTCCGAGGAGTCTGAATGCCTCTCTGTTGTTTTTTTTTTGGTTTATTGCCTTTTTTTCTACTAGGAAGTTGCAGAAGATTTTTTTGTTATAGCGTAGATGATGGGGCTATTATAATGTGTTAAATCACATTACTTTTGAAACATGAAGAGTTCAATCCACTACCTAGCAATGTACTAAGCTCATTACCCTAATGTAAGGGGCGGCGCGTCGGCGTAGCGACGTAGCAGCGTACCGACGTAGCAGCGTAGCGACATAGCGGCGTAACAGCGTAGAACCATAGCAGCGTAGCGACGTAGCAGCGTAGCCTCAAAGCAGTGGCGACGCGAGCTTAGCGCTTTAGAATGCTTTTAGGATGGCCAATCTTGTCACTTCGCATCACCGGCATACGTAATAGCAATCTGTAGCTATACATGTGCTATATTATGCAACATCAGTGCTCTTTAAAACTAAAATTACAAATTATAAGTTGTCACTTCTATTGCTAGCCCCAACGACTGCCATTTTTTTGTTCTATGCTGTATTTCAAAACAGCCATTTGAATTTAATGATTCTTTTTTTTGTTAGGCAGAGCCATAGTTCAGAGGAATACCTAAAAACTTATATTGTACCTTTTTTTCGACATTGGTTAAAGAGGTTTTTGAAATTTTAATAAGTAGCTAAAATTTGCTTTCTTTTATCTGGATGGTGTTATCATCGAAATTTCGTAATTTAGTCGAGCTAAGCCGAGTCTGAGTTTAGTCTACACGAAAATGGGAATCAATTTACTAATTGGAATCATCATCATGAATTATTTTGTTACAATTTGCTAACTAACAATTTTGTTTAAAAATATTCAACATTAAGATAATTTTGTTTATTATATATTAATAGCCACAACGTAAGCAGAAAAAATACAAAAGAAGCTTACAAGCAGCTTGTAACAAGCTTGGCATTTTAATTGACGGCCATATTAAATAAATAAATAAATATTGGTGGACAATTCACACACAACACCATCTGACCCCAAACTAAGCAAAGCTTGTACTATGGCGGCCAGATAGCTGATATAATACTTAAATAGTTCTAAATGCATACTTATTATACATAGAAATAGCCAGACACAGTGCAAACATTTGAATTCATCACACAAATATTTGCACTGGCTGGGAATCGAACCCACGACAATTAGAGCAATCTCTTCAGGCCGTTACAACATTACCTAACATGAAAACATTCTCTAACATAGTGATCCAACGTTCGTAAATAAAAGTTTATTAACGTTATTAAATATTTCCCGTCGTAAGTGTGAGAGGAACACCATTATATACAAAATATGAGACACGCATCACTTGCGTAATACAATGTCTTTTCAAAAAAAATACCTTGAATATCGGTGCATGGGAAGATCATGAATTAAATATTGATCCTTAACCCCACAATTGGCACCGAATGTTGAAACTGACAGTAGGTACGCGAAGCAGGAGCATGAAACCCACCGCAAGTTATTTCGACGCTAACGCCATCTAGAGGAAGATTATTTTATTTACCTACATCTTTAAAGTTTACTATCAGCGCCCCGTTTGCTACGATTTCGTTATTTTTCTGGAATAAAAAATGACTTTTATATTACTCCTATGACCTTGAAAGATTTTAGATAGGTATATGTCGGTTTCCCCACGATAATAACCAAACAGTAATTACCTGAAATACATCTTCAAGCTAGTTCGAGTATCTTTGGAAACATAATTATACTGCAAATTTTAGGTACGAGTATATTAAGAAATTTTAATTATTGTCATTATATAAATTGAATAACTAAACTGATATTGTTTTGTATTTTGCTTATTTTTCATTTAATTTTAGATATCATAAGTAGCATTATAAATCAGAAAATGCTTATGATAATGCATATTTCTTTAAGGTTTGATGTACATTGTTTGGTTATGAAATAATCAAATTTACCAAATTTCATACAAATACCGTTAGTAGCTTTAGCGCGAAGATTAGAGTAACAAACATAAATCCATACATTCTTACAAGCTTTCGAGTTTGTAATAAATAATACTAGGGTGTATTAATCTTCTGCTCCATTGCTAAAGTTATTTTTTAAACGACTTCCAAAAAGAGAAGGGTATCAAATAAATACAAAAAATCTTTATTGATGTTTGCAAATAAGATAAGATGATACAAAACATTTTAAAAGTTGACCCATACAAACTGGCCTCTTCTTCTACAGACATGCTATGATGCAATATGTCTGGCAACACAGTTTCCATTGATCTGAATTTATACAATGATAATAATATTCAGCTGATAAAGTCTTTTCAGATGATAAAGTTCTTTTTCATTTTAGTTTTTAATCGGTTGTATCATATTATATGTCATCTGATTCATCGTCTGTTAATTTCTGGCTTCTATCCGGTTGTGCTATTTAAGTGTGATATATTTGTAGAGCACAGTTACGCCAACGTCTTGTGCTTCTTCATCTGTATACTTTTAGATAGTTTCGCGTTTATACGCGTAATATGAGGTCCTGACATATGTGTATTATTATGAAATTGCTGTTATGTCGTACTGATCTTTCATCACTTTGATCTCAAATATCTCGACTTTGGTTAAGAATCCCAATTCCAAATTTATACAACTCATCTGTTACTCGTGTTTTTGTATTTTGAAAATCGTAATTCGTTTGTTTTCCTTTGTTTTTTTTAGTTTAGTTTTTTTTTTTGAGTCCAATCAGTTAAGATTATTTATGTTAGTGAGTAGATCGAATCGATTTCCATTAATTAATTAATTAAAAAGAATAGTCTCGGCCATTTCACCCTTCAAAAAAACGAAATAAAATAGGTTCATACATTCAGGAGCTAGGATGCCACACACAGACAAGACAAGACAAGACTTATAACATTTCGTCGTATTTACGTATTTTAGCGTCAGGATTTAAAATAAAAGCAATCAAGTGCGAGTCGCACTCGCCAATAAAGGGTTCCGTAGCAGCAAGTAACATAATACATAAGTTATTGTAGTTCGTTGTAACTAAGATCGATATTTTAATAATAGTGTATTATGACGTACTAAAGCAAACTAGTTTCTAGATTGAGTTCAAACCAATTTTCAGTGGCAGTTTGCATGGTAATGTACATAATAAATTTTTTTAGTTATTATTTTCTTAGTTTAAAAATTACAGGGGACACTATTTACCACTTTGGAAGTGTCGCGCAAATGATTCAGTATAGAAAAAAAGATATTGGAAGCCTCGACATAATTTTTGAAGACCTATAAATATCCCACACGTATGGATATGATGAAATATTTTTTTAGTTTTATTTCTTAGCACCCTCAGAATTTATTGTTATTTTTATAATTTTTCGTAAAAATCTTAATGCGATTCACAGAATATATCTACTTACCAATTTTCAACAGTATAGTTCTTATAGTTTCGGAAAAAAGTGGTTGTGAGATACGAACGGACAGACAGAAAGACTGACCGACAGGCATGACGAATCTATAAGGGTTCCATTTTTTAGTTTTACGGAACCCTAAAAAAGGCAAAGTGGACTCCTCCTTCCTGTGTGACCCGGCATTGTGATGAGCACAGTACTTAGTGAAATAACCTTAAACAGCGGCCTTTCGAGGCTTCATACATAATTAAGGAGGACGAATTCCGGACTTTTTATTACTCGACAAACTTCGCAATTTGCTGAAGATCCCTTAATACAGCATAAATTATGAGTTGGTTTAGGATCCGTGATCATTTGCGATTTGAAATGGCGGCGCAAAGTTTGAATAATTCCGCGAAATTTCGGTAAAGGTAACAGTTTCTATGGAAAATGAGAATGTATTTAATGATAATAATAATAGGGTTTATGCTCTATTTCTTGTATTGCTTTTTGTATCTCGAATAACACTTCAAAACAACCATTACACCAAACCAATTTAAAAAGTTTCGCAACCAACAATTATAAAAAAAATACAGAACGAAAATATCGTTCCATTATCCAAACGGATCTGACTTTAAAAATTATACTGCCAAGCTTGTGGAACAAGCAAGATGTAGTAAGCATCAACAAAGCAAGCATATGTAGTAGCTCACTTTATATACGACTGCTGGGGCTCAGTGTTTTGAGGGGCTGAATGACGTATGATCAAAGATCCTTTGACGTATATTGGTGATCATGTCATATCATGGGTGGCTTCCCTCACCATGGGTGAAAATCTCGAATTGAGCAACAAACATACAAAGATCCAAACTCACGCATTTATCACTTAACTAGCAGCGTCCTGTGGATTTACCCGCGCCGTACCCGTTCTCGTTTTTTTTTTCGAGAGAAAAAGTACCCTATACCTTCTTCCTGACTGAACCTGTATTTGAATTTTCAGCCCGATTCGTTCATACGTTACAACGTGATTGAGCAACAAACATCCTAACATTGATATTTATAATATTAGTAGGAAATAGGACTAGCAGAGCCCTGTGTTCCCGTTCCCGCAATTTTTCCAGGATGAAAAGTAATTTATTTGTTCTCTATAATCTGTGATCTGTGAATTCCAAATTTAACCCGATGGATCTGTTCATACGTTACGACGTGATTGAGCAGCAAACATCCAAAATTGATATTCATAAATTTGTCAGATTTGGATGAATTTTGTCCGGCACCCTCGTTTTAAGAGACAGTGGGAAGACAGTGACACTTGCCTGTTTTACAACGTTATTTTTAACTGCCTATTTACAAAGGCAAAAGTAATTATAACAAAATAATAAAAATAACCCTACGGTAGATGTCTGCTATCAAAACCAACTAGGTCTTTTGAGAGCCAAAACTGTGCAAATGATTATCTGCTGCGCCAAATGAGAGAATTTTCACAAAAGATTTTAAATTACGCTGGAAGCCATATATTTTGTCCGCAACCAAATTATGACTCCGAAGGCTGGTAGTTCGTTTTGTCTATGTTGTTTTTAGCGTAGAATTTTGGTATATCTTTAAAATAATGTAAAGACAGTTATCGTAATTTAATACAACGAAAGAAATGATTGTGTGGTTTTATGAAACCACGGTAAAAGTGAAACTATTTTTCTTACCGTAGACATTTAGTGTTAATTAGTTTTGTCGAAAAGTTTGAGGCGATGTAATAAGAGTATCACTTAAAAATATTGATTACGTAAAACACTTAAATGTATAGTTAACTTGGTACGATGGATCCGCTGATTATTTGTAAAATATCTATACTAATATTATAAAGCTGAAGAGTGTTTTGTTTGAACACTCTAATGTCAAGAACTACCTACTGCTACTACTACTACTGGACCGATTTTAGAAGTTATTTCACCATTGGATATGTGATCCCTGTGTGCTAAATGCTGTATTACGAGTATATTTGCTGCGGGCGAAGCCGGGGCGGACCGGTAGTAAGCAATGAAGTAATTGGAGTTTTTTTAAATTGTTTTAACCTTTTGTTTGTTAACTACAAAAGCAGGAATTATACATTTCGGGATATTATTTATCGTGGTTCAATAGTGGGGCAAGTCCTGATGTTTCTTTAAAGTTTCACGCACCATCGCACCATGTTTTAGGTACATATAAATTTTAGCAACACAAGTTTTAAATGTCAATACATATTTTATAAACAACTACTCATTAACTCATCATCATGGCCTTGTAATTTAAATGGAAAACATTTTTCTTTTAAGCCAAGACAGTACTTGATGATTTATGTAAGTTAGTGATGATGATGGTGATGACTCACTAACTAACATAAATCATCAAGTATTGTCTTAGTTTAAAAATAAAAATGTTTTCCATATAAATTACAAGGCAACAAGGCGTAGAAGTGGCTCTTATATCTTATAATATGCAGATGTGCAGTTTTAGGTAATGATTTGGGTTCTCCATTTTATAATAGCTGACGCTGTGTTGTAATGGGCAGGTATGTTACTTACAACCAGACACATGTACTGCTCGTCCTATTACTCTGTACTTTAAAAAATCTGATGCATAGAATCATCTGTGTTTATTTTTAGTTTGAATACAGCTGTTTATTTACTTTCATTATAATTCGTGACAGACGTTGTTTGTGTGTCAACTTCTTACTCTATTATGGTAACATTAATTAAGGAAGAGTCTGTACAACTACGTTCCGTAAAGGCTCTGGAACGAGGCACAATTAATTAAGCAATATTTCGTGAGGTTTGCTAACATGGAAGCTATATCTAACTATTCTTAGTAGCAACAGTAAAACAACTCGCTTGTTTCATCTGACATATCAATAAAAAGTAGATAGGTATTTTAGTAATCATATTTAGTTTTTTAGGGTTCCATAGCAAATGGCAAAACACGAGACCCTTATAAATTCGTCATGTCTGTCTGTCTGTCTGTCCACCCGTATGTCACAGCCACTTTTCTCCGAAACTATAAGAGGTATACTATTGAAACTTGGCAAGTAGATGTAATCTGTAAACCGCATTAAGATTTTGATACAAAAGATAGAAAAAAACAATTATTTTTAGGGGTGTCCCCACGGATGGCGTCCCATACATAGAACTGAAATTCAAAGATTTTTTTTATTAAAACCATACATGTGGGATGTCTATGGATAGGTAATCAAAAATTGTGTTTAAGTTTCCAACATTTTTTTTTTTCTAAACTGAATAGTTTGCGCGAGAGACTCTTCCAAAGTGGTAAAAAGTGTCCCCCCTGGAACTTCTAAAATAAGACAATGACAAAATAAAAAAGTGCATGATGTACATTAATCATGTAAACTATCAACGAAAATTGGTTTGAATGAGATCTAGTATGTAGTTTTATTTTAATACGTCATAAATTGACTATTATTAAAACACTGATTAAAGTAACAACGAACTACAAGAACTTTTATATTATGTGACTTGCTGCTACGGAAGCCTTCATGGGCGAGTTCGACTCGCAGTTGACCACTTTTATTTCTGCTTGTTGAAGTTAGATACATTTATCTATTAGTAGTTTTTATAAGTAGTTTTTTCCTTCACTTTCGCGACTAAAATAGTAGGGTTACAGGCGTGACGTCTAATAAACCGATGAACGCCGGCTGCACACACTAAAATGTGCCCTGTTATAGTAAAACCCTCTACACACGCCTAAAATGAGAGAAATGACGTAAAAGAAGTGGGGTGGAGCCTACATCGCACCATAAATCACCAATCATATGGTGCGATGTAGGGTCCTCCCCACTACTGTTACGTAATTTCCTCTGATTTTAGGGCTCGTATGTAGAGGGTTTTACTCTATAACAGGACACTTTTTAGTGCGTGCTGCTGGTGTTCATCAGTTTATTAGACGTCACGCCAAGAACACTACTATTATAGTCGCGAAAGTGAAGGAAAAAAAAGACAGGTATAAGACGTCGTCATTCCCTAAACTCATCACCTACCTACCGTACATAAATGAGTTTATGTAATTTCTGGAGCCCATATTTCCAAAATTGGCCGTCTAAGCAAGTTAGTGGGTAAGCATGTGTTCTAAGTACGTACTAACTCTATTCTATCGTCCACGTTTCGTTCACCAGAAAATACGTGACGTCTGGCGGCTCTTGGATCTTGGACTATTACGCTCATTGCACGCTTGCGCCGCATCTATGTCCCTTCCACTCGAATGCATTGTACTCATATGTAATCTTTTTCTTAGTGTCCAATAATTTAATCAATGTTCTGATATGACGTTGTCACGTTAAACCTTCGACAAGTATCCTCTTTGCGTTAAACTATCGTCCGTAAATCGACTTTATAGACAACCATTAATTTTTCGATAACTTGGTAACGTGACATAGACTTGTTCCACAACTAGCCAGTTCTCCTTCTCCCTGTAACCTATATGGCATAGCAAAATAATAGGAAAACTGGCGTAAAGGACCACGTCGACGCGTTTAAATTGTTCTCGCAACCAGTAACAAGCGGGGCTGCCATTGTGAAAATCAGAAAAATTATCATTACAGTACCTCCTGGAGTTTTGTAGTGGTAGGACTCTTTTAAAACTCCACCGTCCTGGGGAAGTATAACTAACACCTTTGCCAGTTATTCTATCGCCAAGAAATAATGTGAAATCATCACTTCAATTCGAAGGGCAATAATTCCAGTGAAATTATAAATCTACATAACGAGTGCCGTGCAGTGCTAGGTAATGATTTGGATACTTCGTGTTCCAATAGCTGCGTGTCACTGTGTTATGTGGCAGGCATATTACTTACAGACATTTTATTTAATTTTATGAGAATATACATGAACCCTTCGCGAATATCAGTTAGTTTCATAATTTAGGGGTGTCGCAGTGTGACGATACGTACAAGTAGGTAAATAAAAAACAAGCTCGTAGTTGGTAACTAAAACAAAAAATCTGTTTTGCAAATATGATTAGCAAAAATATACGTCAATCAGGCCAACCAAATGTGAAGCAATTAAACCAAGTATTTATGCTGCATTATTTTAATTACATTATTTTTGTAACAACTTTTTTTGGCTCAAATAAAGTTTATTTTATTTCATTTTATTATTTAATGTGAAAACAACCGTGGATATGGTACCCAATTTATGAAATTTTAAGTTGGGTGTCAGATAAGTGTCACTATTGCATTGTTTTTGGTGATATTTTTATTTTCGTTTGAAAACATCTAATCATGTCACTAACATTTTACATAAATATCTATTATTGAATAAGGAAGAAATAAGACTAAACAATAAAAGTATAAATCATACCTACTGTAATTTGTACCGTATTAATCTTTGTGTAATTCAAAACACACTGATTTACTAATAAATAATTATCTAAACGTCAATTATACCGACGATTGAATATTACTTTAACTAATACATATCAAACATCATAAAATATATATCTGTTTACTAAATGCAAAATATGAACAACGAAAGTTCACCGTACAAAAATTACGAAAATCGTACATTTGTGCCCATTCTGGCAATATTAGTAACAATTGCCGCGAAGAATCAGTGAGGCTTGAAACGTTAGGGGCGTTCTCTCCATCGGAGTATGTAAGGAATTCTGAATATGAGATTCAGCTTCTATGAAATGAAATACTGCTTTACGTATAGAATTTTTATATGAAACAGATTAAGTTTACACATTTTCGCATAGATTTAAAGGCTTTGTGACACGTTCGACACGGCTACCCATAGAGACATGTACTTATAAAAAAAAAAATTGGTTGCCTGTAAAGTCGGTATGCGGGCGAAAGTTTTACGTGACAACGACTTTGAGTGGTAAAATAATTTTACGGAAGGGACGCGTGCCTTTCACTTTTTATGTCTGTCTCTCTCGCTCTTAGGCGGGCTAACCATACCCGAGTGGAAGGGACGCGTGCCTCTCACTCGTTCTCGTTGTGAGCGCATAACGTGAGCGGAGCGTAACGCAGTTTCTTGAAGTGTCACCCGGCAAACCAATTTATAAGACGTTGTCACGTCAAAAAAAAAGATTTTTTATTACATCAATGTTTGGTTTTCAGTAAAAGTTATAAGCAGCTAATTGCTATAAGTCCCTTTAGAAGTATTTAAATCACGAACTAAGTGACATGAAAATAAAATGTTTCAAGCTATTATAGTTTTTCATCACATTCATGTAGATAATACTATATATAAAGACACTGTACACAGAACTTCATATACCACAAGTATCACACCTTTGCCAGTTATTATTAGTGTTATTCTACGGCCAAGCAGTGGTCTGCAAACATTACTGTGTTCCGGTTTGAAGGACAATGTTACCAGAAAAATTACAGAGCTTAGAGATATAACATCTTAGATATCTGAACGACGAGCGCAGTGCAGTGCTAGGTAATGATTTGGACTCTTCATGTTCCGATAGCTGCGTGCCACTGTGCTGTTATCTCAATATTTTATTAAAGCACATAACGGCACGCACAGAATAAATACACTTTACAGAGCTAGCCTGCTACCGTTATGTGGCAAGCATGTTGCTAACCATCAGGCACATGTCCTGCTCGTCTCGTCACTCTTTATTTAAACGTAAAATAAAAGTAAATTTATATCGGGGATTCGCTCCACCAGCCAATCACAACAATTATCCTGTAATTGATAAAGCTAACGAATTAGTAAAAACTAATAATCTATGTGTACTCAATATTAAATCATTATAATACTAACATTATGGTACATCTGTTGGTCTTATTGATACCTGTTATAGTTTCCATAATGACCCTGATTTAGTGTGTTCTATAATTGTTTTGTCGGCAAGGTATTCGTATATTGTATAGGAAGCTTTCACGAGTAATATATCTTTTAAGATTTTGACAAACTTTTCGTCAGAGTTTATTTGTTTTAGTTTGTAGGGCAATTTGTTGTAAAGTTTAACAGACATTGAATTTGGACCTGAGCTATGCAATGCTAATTTTGAATGTGGTAGATTCAGATTGAGTTTTTGGTTGGATCTAGTAGGGTAATTTCGCCCGTCAGTCAGTCTTGTGAAGAATCGCGAATTTCTTAGCACAAATTTACAATGTTCCAAAATGTACATGGAAACTAATGTTATATTTTAAATTTCACAAAATATTTTTTTTGGAACTACGGTATACTTATCTATCTATGAAATGTATTCAGGTCTATAGTCTATCAAATTAATTCAGTTGTTCTGGAAACTCAAAAACATGCAGTTTGATTCAAATTTCCAATCTTAACTTTTATTGTTTGAGTAAATTTGACGTTACAAGTATTAAAGTAAGTTAAGTATATAAGTGGCAGATTACTTAGGTATCGATTTCGTAAAATGTTAACAGATTTCAGACTTTTACATTTTAAGTAAATAGTTTAAAGACTGCGTTACATACTATGTTATAGGTTACGGCTGTTTTAGTTGGGAGCACGGCGACAGTCGATCCAGAACCCCGGGTTCAAATCCAACGCGTACCACTGTCTTTGCGTAGCCATATGCGTACTATCACTAACTTAAAACGGTATAATATATGTTCCTAGAATCTTTCGAGGTCATATGTCATCAACCGACACGCACTGGGCCAGTGTGGTGGATTATGGGATGCTTCAGAAGTGGGAACATTTAATAGGTTGCTTATACTTGATGCTTATACTCTGATATCCTCAAATACATGTGAAAATGTCTACAATACACAAGTATTTCAAATTACTCGAACTTAACTCGATCTCACATTCTTTGACTCTATAAAATTTCAATAAAACGCGGTCGGATTGGTCGAGACGGTACCGCCCTGCGGGAATTAGGGATGGGGAATAAAGTATCGTTGAAGCTTATCGATTACATGGTCGAATAGATACCAGACGGGTACGAAATCTTGGTTAACTGGACTTTATTGACGCGAATTAAGAGAGTTATTTGTAAAAGTTTATCCAAACATAAGTAGGTATGAAATATTGGTAGGTCTCATAATTTTATTGAGAATGCAAATGCAAAAACCTAAGAGGTAGGTTTTACAAATTTGAACCGTTTGATATTGAGATATTGAAATCTTTGGGTCACAACTCAATAGGCATGACGACTCATTTTTGATTTAAAGTGCCACCAAAAGGCTACTCAATACTGAAACATTGGTGAACGATTATAAGTAAGGATATCACGATTTTAAAAACACAATTTTGTACTCTCCCAAAAACGCTTCATACAAATCACTACAGAAACGTGACGTCACACTGTCGTATTTTCTATGCGTCGCGCGTAAAGTTTGTATGGTAGCTATATCAAATATTGCGTATAGGAAACTGGTTTCATAACAAAAGTAACTTGAAATTTAATGGGTTATCCAATGGTAAATACAATTTCTAATAATAACGTACTTTTAAAATTGACTTGTCTATCCATTTTTGAATGATCATAAAGTAAGTTAAACTAAAATATATCAAAATTAAAATTGGTACAAATTTTATTCTATTTAAATACTGTCATTATATCAAATAATTTAATATAACTGCAGGACCTGACAAAAATACATTAGGCAAATATGTATATAACAAGGTTCGGAAGTTATTAGATTAAAGTCTTAGAGACCGTGAATTGGTAAACGTAGTTGTAGGTCGCCCTGACACTAGGTAGAGTGACTAAGATGGCTAGTGGTGTTTGGAAACATAAGACCGAAGATCGGGCTCAATGCGTTATAATAGGATAGACCTATGGCAGAAAGGTATATAGGTACATTATTGAACAAATACAAACTACTATTGAGATAAATATATAGTGATAACGATTATTCTCTTCGATCTATCGACATGTATCAATACGTCCCATCACTAAGGAGTGACACGACCCGCTCCCTCTTGATTCAGGGCAGTAAATCTGAAACCTCTGCTTAATTCTGAATTTCCCGACCATGTTCTCGGTTAGCGATCTCGGGCGTTAGGAGATGCTTTATATCCGTGAGACACGTATCTTTTGTACCGTTTTAAAATCGCAATTGAGACTGTTAAACTGTAGTATTTAAATTTGATTTGCTTTATAAAAGCCGTAGTGTAGTTGAAATAATTTCTGGTTTAGATTCACAAAGTCAAATCTCGCCTGCACATCTAGTGTACAAAATGCAGATGTACCTACGGGTTTTTTAATCGCTGGCTTCGATGGAGAGGGTACAAAATTAGACACATTTTCTGCGTGTTTAAAAATATACGGGATTTTGAGAAAATGTGTCATCCATCAACGCGCTTTTGGCCAGTGTGTTGAATTAACATCATTATCTTATCTTAGTTCACTGCCAAATAGGCCTCTCCCATGGCTCGCCACTCAGTCCTTTCCTCAGGTTTACGTCTCCATCCACTGCCTGCTGTCTTCCATACATCGTCACTCCATCTAGTCTCAGGGTGTCCTACACTACGTTTGCCGATCACGGTCTTTACTTAAAAACACGTCTACTCCAATGGTTACGTCTATGACAGATAGTTGTAGTTGTAGGACTCTCGGTAGAGTCCACTTGGAGTAGTACCACACCTTTGCCAGTTCTTCTACCGCCAAGCAGTAAGGTGCAAACATTACTATGTTCTGGTTTGAAAGACAATGTTTCTGGATAAATTACAGGGCTTAGAGATATAATATCTTAGATCTCTGGGTGACGAGCAGTGGGCTGGTTATCACTGTGCTGTTATATGGCAGGTATGTTGCTACCATCAGGTGCATGTCCTCCTCGTCCCGTCAAAAGATATAATGGCCCATTCCTACTTCAGTTTTCAGTAGTGAGTTATAACACTATATTTTCCGAAAAGGCCACGAGTTCTTAGTATGGGAACACGTGGGCTGCTTACGTTCTAGAAGCATTGTAGACAAAGTTGATAAACAAATTTTTATTGTATATTAATATAACTCTGGAACTCTAAATTTTTCGTTTGAAAAATAACTTAGGTAGATCTTAGTCCGAAATAGAGGTGAGGTATTTTGTAGTGGTAGGAAATTTGGCTGAGTCCGCCTGGGGAAGTACCACACCTTTGCCAGTTATTCTACCGCCAAGCAGTAATGTGCAATTATTCTGTTCCGGTCTGAAGGGCAATGTTTCCAGAGAAATCACAGGACTTAGAGATATAACATCTTACAGCTCTGGGTGACGAGCGCAGTGCAGTGCTAGGTAATGATTTGGACTCTTCTTGTTCCAATAGCTGCATGTCACTGTGCTGTTATGTGGCAAGCATGTTGCTTACCATCAGGCACATGTCCTGATCGTCTTGTCACTCTTTATTTGAAAAAAAAGGTACCTATATTAAAATCAATTTAAATTGTAAGTGCAATAATATGCCAACATAACTGTGTTGCAAAAATAAACTGTGTGTAAAATTACAGAGCATAGAGATAAAACATCTTATATCTCAGGGTAAGCGCAGTGCAGTGGTAATGATTTGGACTGTTCATGTTCCAATAGTTGCATGTCACTGTGTTGTCATGGACAGGTATGTTGCTTACAATCAAGCAAATGTCTTGCTCGACTAGGTACTCTACCTATATTATAAAGAAATAATTATAAAACAAATGATAATTTCAAATCAAGTAATTCAGTTCTTCTTCTTAGTAAATAAATATAGTTGCTTGTTGCTTGCGTGCGTAAATAATTACGCACACCATTTTTTCATTTGTTTTTCATGTAGGTAAGTAGTATTCGAATAATTGCTCCTAAAACATAATCGTTACAATTTTATTTCTTATTCAAATATTTAGGTTAAAACAAACCTAATGATTACGGAGTAATTTGAGCATTAGGTTCTTAGAAAATTACATAATTACAGATAATAATGGACCTTCGACGAAAATTTACCAAATCATACCATTTTAGCAGTAATCAAAATATCAACACGATTCAGGTTTCGGTATATTTATTATTACTTCCAAGGTTAAGAGCTCATGGTGCGATTTTTACCCGCGACCGCAGCTGTTGCGGGCCCGCAGCTTCTGTATAGAATGCAGATAAATATATAATGTGCAAAAATGAAAGCACAACTCACGACGTGTTTTGCACCCGGTCCGCGGCGCTAGCGGTTACATGCGGCTCCCGCGTTATAACCGCGCGGTTGTCCACAGACTCGGCGGGTAGCAACCACGCGCTCTGCGGTCGGTTGGGGTTGGTCGTCGCCTGTCGCTTGCCACGTTCGCGGGTTATAATCTCATCCGCGGCGGCTGCGAAATCGCGAAAATCAGCGGTATCGGCGGTTTTTAAAAACCGTGGTCCCGTAATCGCGGCGGGTTCGGGTGAAACTCGCTCCATAAGTTCTTAGCTTTCGTTCTTAGTTCTTAGTTCTTAGTTGGTCGTATTTTAATTTGACTTTGGACTTAAAACCTCAGATGGCTTTTTGTTTCTTTACAATAAAAACTATGTTTACAAAACTACTGAATATTTAACTTTGAAATAAGATAAAGTTATAGATATGTATAATTAATTATAGTTGTATGGGATAATACTCTACACTTATTATGATTAAAAAATTACATAAAGTTTCCTCGATAGAAAAAAAATGGCAAAGTTACCTCAAATGATTTAATTAATCATGGTTTTCTCAATAAATACACCAACCAGGTCCATGAGAGTAAGTTATTTTTCAAATTTCACACAAAAAATACGATGGAAAAGACAAAATGTTTGATTTGCCGTAAACATTACATAGGTTAATTAAGCGCTTATAGACCCTGCACTAGGTGACACCTGTATCGTAGGGACCATATCCGTTTCGATTAGGGGGTATCCATAAATTACGTGATTACCATACACATATACATATCCAATAAAAGCGTAAATATATTTAATTGAATACTCTGTAAGTATGTACATAAGCAGATACGACTTCCTGAAAATAATTCTGTGGAGCCCTTGGTCGTTCATGGATAAATAATAAATAAAAATTGGTGTACGTTAAATACAAACTACAATCTGGCCCCAAACTAAGCAAAGCTTGTACTATGGAAGCCAGATAGCTAGTATAACACATTTTAATAGGTGCATGTACAATACATACTTGTTATAATCGTACATAGAAAACACCCAGGCCCAGTTCAAATATTAATTTGTATTCACCACACAAATATTTGCACTGGGTGGGGATCGAACCGGTTTTGCAAGCAGACTTACACTCCGCGAGGTATAAGCTGAGCTTTGCATTAGTGTGAGTGATCACCAATCAGGCAGGAGCGCGGCGAGACAGAATGGCGCCGCGCCCAAGGCCGGTTGTCACACCTACACTATCCATGTACACTCACACAAATGCAAATCTCAGCTTATGCCTCACGGAGTGTACCAAGTAAACCACCAGGGCAGCCACCATGACACAAAGTATCATTAAAACTATAAGTAAGTTGTCACAACTGTAAGTTCAAGCTACTCTGCGGGGTGCAGCTGAGGTAATATAAATAAAGCAATAGACGACGCACTAACCAATACAGAGTCTTAAATCTCTTAAGTTAGCACATCTTAACTCAGTGGAAAAGCTGTTAAACTGAAATTGAGTGCATCCACACCCCAAACACAACTTGGCACGAAGCTGCTCTAAAGACAAACGACTTGTAAACAAAATGCATCACTCGAACATTCTACTAGCTTCAGCAATACTCGAGAAGTTTCCGACGGTCTAGATTGAATTCGGAATCTTAGAATGTTGCGAATAGCCGATGCAATAAACGTGATCGTTTTGAAAACTTGTAACTTACGGCTGGTCTGGTCAGGGGAACAGCAACTGCCGATCGGGAGCCCCGGGTTCAAATCCCACACGCATCACTGTCTTTTCAAAGACATGCGCGTAATACCGCTAACTTTAAAACGGTGAAGGAAAACATAATGAGGGAATCGACATACTCGTATACCTACAATCTTTCGAGGTCATGTGTCATCCACCAACCCGCACTGGGCCAGCGTGGTGAATTATGGTCTAGACTCTCTCCTTGCGAGAGATCGCCTCGAGTCCCAGCAGTGGGAAGATTTAGTGGGTTGTTTATGCTAAACTTTCTTCTGAATTCAGTCACTAATTTCAGCTAAGTGTAATAAACTTTTTAAGGGGTAAAATCCCTACCAATAGTTTAGGTAAGGTGCGGGTAGCATCGCAGAGCGTAGTAGTATAAATATAGAAATCTTTCTCAATTCTTATAATAATTTTACGAAGTTTGAACATTAAATACCAAAATCGAGTATTTATTTTAGTGTTTCCAAGTTTTAACGAGTTTTCGAACAAACTTCGGTGCAGCCAAAGTCAAGCAAAGTCGCGGGAAACTGTTAATCCCGTTTCAATGAAATGGCGACGACTTGCATGTTAACTGTTATCTTATTGAATTGAAAGTCAAATATCAAATCAGGTGAAACATTTTGACTTTTCAGTGAATTCAAACAAATTAATAACATCAAACAAATCTTTAATGCATTAAAATTAGATTTAAATATTTTTATCAATTTTTTTCAACAAGACAGGGTTTTGTTTTACCTAGAATTGTAAGTTTGTTTAGCTGTATACGCGAATTGTTTCTTGCTAGTTATAGGATTATAAATTAGGGAACCCGTTGCCTGAGTGTGTTTTTTTGGATGTATATTTCATTATAAAATTCTAAGCACCGTCATATTAATAATCTAACGCGTGAGATTTTAATCTTACAGTTGGTTGGGTTACAATTTTAGAAAATTAAATTAAAATCTGACGGCATGTACAAATTTACGAGTACGTCTACAATCTTGTTGTCTTCAATTGTATTATCTCTCTTTCTATTTTCACTAAATTATATCTCCCTCTCAACTTCCGTTCGCCATGCCCGATCACAATTCGCGTATTCACTGTTTTATTCATTTCATTCGGGCTCGTGTCTAAAATCAGAGGAAATGACGTAAAAGTAGTGGAGAGAAGCCTACATCGCACCATATGATTGGTGATTTATGGTGCGATGTCGGGTCCTCCCCACTAGTTTTACGTAATTTCCTCTGATTTTCGGACTCGTGTGTGGAGCGTTTTACTCCGCAAATTAAGCGTACGTTTAGAAATTTAACTTCAAAAAGATATTTGTGTCATGTAAGCATAAGGTCACCCTTATGCTTACATGACACGATATGACGTTTCAATAATATGATAACATGATACAACAATTCAACATGATAAGATAGAGATAAGTGATAAGATGGTACGTTAAGAAGTTTAATTTCAAAAAGACATTTGTGTCATGTAGGCATAAGGTAACCCTTATGCTTACTATATCCTTTGATAGATAAATGATAAGCCGTTTCACTGTCAATCGATGAGATTCGTGGAATTTCCCAGACTTTTCTGAGCCCGGACTAATATTGTTTGACTTGACGCCGTCCGTCAATGTGACGCGCGCAGAAACAATACTGAGGGGAAAAATCTCAGTATAATGGAAAAGTTTTTTTCGGAATTATTGAAACGTCATGTCGTTTATGTAACTCTTAATTTGACACAACATACCTATATTACATGTGAACCATGTGGCTTAGTAGCAAAAACGTCAGATATCTCAGTTGTAAGGTCCTAGATTTGAATCCCTCTTGCACCTCTGGGTATTTCTCCAACAGTGGACGTACAAGTGTCATCACCACTGGTTTTAATAACCGTGAAACAACCGGTGAAGGAACCAGTATGTTTAAAAGATGATTCCTAGTTATCCGTCAATCCAGACTGCGCCAGCGCAGTGGATGATGGCATTGATTATCCTTGAGAGAGAAAGACATGATACATATCAGCCTAAGCAGCCCACTAAATAAATAAATAATAATAATAAATATTGGTGGACAATTATTCACACACAACACCTTCTGACCCCAAACTAAGCAAAGCTTGTGTGATGGCAGCCAGATAGCTGATACAATACTTATATAGTTTTAAATACATACTTATTATACATAGAAACACCCAGACACAGTGCAAACATTGAAATTCATCACACAAATATTTGACTAGAAGCCCTTTCTCGCGCGGAAAGACTTAAAGCCAATAAATAACCACGCTGGTCTAGTGCGAGATTATGGATGACGCATGCTCTCGAAATATTCTAAAAACATTTCTGTTTCCTTGCATGTTTTTTTTAACTGTAATAGGTTTGCACTTGACCACCATCTCGCCTGATGTTAAGCGACGATGCGATCTACGATGGAGCGTGCTTACCTAGAAGAAACCGATTCACTCTCGATTTGAAGACACCAAGATTGTAACTATCGGGGGAAAACCCACTCAGGCAACGCATTCCACAACTTAGACGTTCCTATCACAAACGTTTTCGTTTACTGTGTTGATGTTATTAGCTGTTTAAGTCCTGCTTACGTTGTGCTGTATTTACTTGGCATGCTGGCGTTTATTAATAAACAGTACCTACTTTTACAGTGGTTCTCTGTTTCTTCTGGTTTACTGAAGCTACTAGGTATATATTTGTAAAGTACGTGCTCAGTACGACAGAGGGTTGCCTCAAAGCTACAAATAGCGCTGCAGTAGAATAACCTCAGTCGGCCTCCGGTCAATCTTGCCTACGCTTTGTTTATTCGCCGTGGAGACTGTTCAAATAAAATTGCATGGTCTCTGTTGAAGCTTTATCGCTGGCTCTTATCGAATGGAGTTCAATTTTGAACATTTATAATGTGAAATTGGTGGCATAAAGTAGTGAGTTATAAAGCTTGTTATCAAATTGTCATAGACAACGTAATATATTTGTATGCCTTAAGGTTGATTATGGAGTTCTCAATGTAAACATTTATGATCTTATTGTAATGACCCATTATATTACACAAAAATATTTATTATTATTATGTCTACCACGTATTTTCCACTAGTTATTACGAACAGTCGAAATACTCCAAAAATATCACTTTTTAATGAAAATCGCGAGTGCGTAATTTTTTACTTCTTGTGATTAGGTAAACAGATGCTCGGCTGTTGATAGGCTGAAGAAAGATATCTCTAAATACACTTTTACCATCTTCAAGGGACTCATAGATGTTGTATAATGCATATACTCGTAGCTTATTGTATTTGTAGATAGATTTCAAATAGATATATATATATTGCATTTTTGCATTAAAATGTTAATAAAGATATCTGATTTTTTCTATATTTTGAACGTAACAAACTTACAATAAGTAACAAATTTGTCCATCTATACTTATAATAAAACTGTAACGGGTCGAATTCTGTACATTGAAGATATTTTAAAAATTTTTTTTTTGGGGCACTCCATAGTCGATACTGATGGCGAAACTGCATTTTTTTTCTTTCATGTCTGTCTGTCTGTCTGTCTTTCTGTATAGGGATCACGCATCACGCCGAAACTACTGATTCAATTCAGCTGAAACTTGGCATGATTATAGTTTATACTAAGGACATTGCTGTAGGCTACTTTTGATCCCCAAATTCTGATTGGTTTTCTTGCGGGAGGGGGTGAAATTCAGAATGTGTATTTGGTTGTAACTCATGTTTGCGTTGTTTAATTTCATTAACTCTTTTTTGTTAGAAAGAACACATTTTTATATTGTCCCGTCAAAATTTGAACAATATCGGTCTGTTGGTTCGGAAATTACACAAACATTAAATAATAACGACACGCGCGGCGCGTTCGGTACATACTAACTTCTAAGTATTCTGTGTATCACAGACGATGCACAGAATATCTAGATTCTAGAAAGTGCCCACGTGATCGCGTCGCGTCGTCTTGGATGACAAAATAATTGTCAAAATATATTTTTGTGTGGAAAACAAACATCATTCGGTTATAATCGACTTCAAACAAGGAGGATGTTCTTAATCGGGTTGCATGTTTTTTATTTGGTTTTATTTTACGCGATAACTCCGCTAATTGTTAGTTGATTTTGATAATTCCTTTTTGTTTGGTAGCAAATACTTCAGAGGTGATCATAGATATCGAAAACAGGGAGGTAGTTTTCAAATATCAACAAAAACTAAAATCAGCTTACATTTATATGTACGACATAGTTATACCTTCTTATAAAATTTAGTCGAATGACAGAATTAAATTACCTGTCATTGAAGTAGATTTTGTATTTTGGAGAAAACATATCAGCATAATAAGTAGCAGCATAAACAACCCATTAAATGTTCCGACTGCTGGGGTCGGGGCCTTTCTGCTCGCAAGGAGAGAGACAAGGCTATAATCCACCACGCCAGCCCAGTGTCGGTTGGTGGATGACATATGACTTAGAACTTAGATTATAGGTAGATTTCGGTTTCTTCACGGTGTTTTCCTTCACCGTTTTAATTACCGGCATTACGAACATGACTCTGAAAAGATAGTGGTGCGCGTGGTATTGAACCCTAGGTCTCCGGATCGACAGTCGCCGTTTTCCCGACTAGGTCAGCTGTAACTTACTAGACCAGCCGTAACTTATTAGAAAACGTATTATTTCAATCCAAATACTGTTTAAAATTTAAAGGTAGTGTTCAACAAGCTTCGGTGACCGAAGCAGACCGTTGTTAGGGTTCCGTACACAAAGGGTAAAAACGGGACCCTATTACTGAGACTTCGCTGTCTGTCCGTCCGTCCGTCCGTCTGTCACCAGGCTGTATCTCAAGAACGGTGATAGCTAGACAGTTGAAATTTTCGCAGATTATGTATTTCTATTGCCGCTTTAATCATGGCGGAACGTATCAAGTGATCGGGTTGAAATTTGAAATATAATTAGATTACAGTCTGGAAGAACACATAGGCTAAACATTGCCTATGTATAAGTACTCTATGTATTACGTAACAATCATCCAAACAGTGACATTCATAATATTTACAGGACAACGTTTTTTTTTTTTTTTTTTTTTTTTTTTAACTTTTATAGGTTGACACTTGACCGCCATCTCGCCTGATGTTAAACGACAATGCGGTCTACGATGGAGCGTGTTTACCTAGAAATAACCGATTCACTCTCGATTTGAAGACACAAAGATTGTAAGCATCGGGGAAAACCCACTCAGGCAACGTATTCCACAGCCTAGACGTTCTTATCACAAAATTAGAGTCAAATCTCTTCGTTCGTGTCTTTGGAACATCAACCATGAAACGATGTCGCTTTTTCGAGCTACGAGCATTCCGATAAAAAAAAGGGCAAGGTGGTATCAGATCATGCAAATCAATCGCACACTCTCCGAAGTGTATCCGATAAAAACCGATAGGCTAGCAATTTTTCGGCGATGATCAAGACTTTGAAGTCTTTTTCGCACAAGAGTATCATTGCCTATGAGCCTTTTGGCACGTCTCTCGATCGATTCCAGTGCCTCCAGCTGATACTTAGCTGATCCATCCCAAAGGTGCGAACAGTACTCCATACAGGAGCGAATCTGTGCTTGATATAAAGTGAGCAACTGTTCAGACTTGAAATACCTTCGCACCTTTGAGAGGACACCTAGTTTTTTGGCAGCTAATTTGGCCTTGGACTCGATATATGAGCCAAAGTTGAGCGTAGATGTTAAAGTAACGCCCAAAAGCTCAAGACGGTCAGAAACCGGCACGGACACACCTCGAAAAGTAGGAGTTAGTTGGAATGGACTCCTTTTGCGGAAAACAGACACGCCTGCGTCTTACTCTCGTTGAACTTGACCAGATTGGCATTGCCCCATGCAGACACCGCCTCAAGGGTCAAGTTCAAACGCTCAATCAAACTCTCTCTCAGTACCTGGGTTTGCTGCCCACTGGCTCTCGCGCTAGATGTGTAACTCTCTACAACGGTGCTATCATCTGCGTACCCAAAGATGCCGGGCTTCAACAGATCGTTGATATGTAGCAGGAAGAGCGTCGCAGAGAGTACCGACCCTTGAGGACTCCGGCATTGATAGCCATTTGATCCGACGAGCAGCCATCAATGACGACTCGTATGGAGCGATCCTCAAGAAGTCCGATATCCACGCAATAAACCCAGGAGACAAACCATAACTTGAAAGCTTGCTTATAAGGCCATCATGCCAAACCCTGTCGAAAGCCTTCGAGATATCCAGGAGACTGCAAGTGCTTCCCGTGTTTCTCAATAGCTTCACTCCAGATGTGAGTGACGTACGCTAGAATATCTCCGGTTGACCGGTTTCGGCGAAATCCGTATTGCCGGTCACTGAGGAGATCGTTTGATTCTAGGTACGTCAGGAGCCTGTGGTTTAAGACACGTTCCATAGTCTTGCAGAGTATGGACGTGACCGAGATGGGCCTGTAGTTGGCAGGGTCAGCACGACTACCCTTTTGGGCACTGGTTGCACATTAGCAAGCTTCCAAGACTTCGGTACTAGCCCAGTTTGGAGAAAGTCTAAACAGGCGCGTCAGTATCGGAGACAACTCAGGCGCACAAGCCTTCAACACTAGGGCAGGAATACCATCTGGACCACTAGCTTTATTCACGTCCAGATTGCGTAGCGCTTTGCGAACCTCCGTTTGGCGTATGTGTATCTCAGACATAAAAGTCGGACAGCCAGGTGAAGTAGGAGGTGTCGCGCTACCAGCATCTAGACGCGAAGATATGTTCAGACGTTGGAACGGCTGAACATATTTGGATGGAATTCGAAACACACGTAGTTTAAACTCAGAAATAACAAATCGGTTACTTATAGGTACTGTGACGTAGGAAAGACTAAGCAAATTTGGTAGAAAATTGAAACAGAAATAACTCATAGTCTGAAATACCACATTTATGTATTTATTACCTATCAACCTGAAAAGAAGCATGGGCCCTAAGGAAACAAATATTAACTATCACGTCAAAACGGCACAACGATATGGGTTGACATACGAAACACATATAGTTTAGAGTCTAAAATTTCACATGGGCTAATAAGTCTACATTTTCATTTAACTCCATATTAATATAAGCATATACTTTCGTAAGGAACTTGATGTAATGGTAAGTTAAACGCCAAAAATTAAAAATATATGCACCCGTTTTGGCGTAGATAATATAGGTGATTTGCGTTCACAATCAAAATAACAAGCAACATAATATTCTCATTAGACGGCACTAATGCCAGTTTAAATCTAAAAGCACTAAAGGCCATTTAAATCGATGTTTTGCTATTGTGGTATGTATTTTTTCTTTCATCACTAGGTGGCGTTACTGGTATTCTAAATTGTACTAATAAGTTTTTGCTGTTAAAAGTTTTTTTTTTCCAAATTTGGAAATGAAAATTTGGAAAAGATTTGGAAATTCTTTCGTTCTAGATTTTTTTCTGTATTAACAACAATTAAATTCATACATTAACATTTCACTAGGACTTGGCTTAGATTTACGGGTTCAACTTGCTTGAATAACATTAAAACTCAAAATTTTAAATATTTTGATTCCACACAGGCTTCGTTCAAAATTTTACTACGGCGAAGTCGCGGGCGAAGCTAGGGAAACAGCTTGCGGATAAAAAGAAATAGATAAGTAGGAATCAGATCATGCACATTAGCTTCAGACTTTTCTTAATGTGTCCTATAAAAATCCTACAAACTTAACACTTGCGGCTATGTTCGATACTACGAAATCTTACTAAGTATGTTTGATTTTGTTTAAAAAAAGAAAAATAAAGATGACAAAATTAAATAGATTTTTGTGTGGAAAAACAAATTCACTCAAACTCAAAGGTTTTTCAATGATTACTTATCCAAATATTTGACGTACGATACTTCCAATTAATGTATAAGTCAGTAACATCTGCTTACGCGAACGAAGTAGCGGGTTCAGCTAGTGTTTATATAAAAAAGATAATTTCAGTTCAGACACTTTCTCCTCCTTTTGGTTGGTAACGTCATCTTGATTGTATATAAATAGATCTTCTTTATTAAACTCAGTAAAAACAGGGATACAGGAAAAGAAAAATATTAAAAGCTATTGACGGACTTATTGTTGAAAAAGATGTCTTTCAGGATTAACCTTCGCGTTCCTTATCTTCACCTTTTCCTTAAGATGGAAATCAGTTTTATGAATTTTGTTAAGACTTTTCTTATTTTTATGTAGCAAAATAAGTAAAAGCTATGTAGGTAAATATTTCGTTTTTTTATTATTTTAGTTTCAATCATTTTAATTTTTCAGATTTATAATGTGACTATCGGGGTGAATCAAGATTTTGTGTCCGTACATTGAAAATATTTTGCAAAGACGTCGCAAAAAGCAAAAAAAAATCTAAATCTATGCTATTTTCTAACTTATCGAGCAGAGAGCATTATTTTATCGATATTGAAGCAATAACTGTATTTGTTTATTTTATATCCATTTGTGTGTCTGTCTGTATCTAAGCTGCGCATCACGCTGAAACTACTGATCCAAATACAATAAAACTTCACGTAACTTGAGTTGATATTTCATGAAAGGACACTGAATATTTTTCATCCCCAATTTTGACACCATATTTCAGAAAAGAGGGTAAAACTCAAAATGTTATCCATCTTGTACCTCATTAACTGCAGCCCGATTTTATTCATTCTATTTTGAAAGAATGCTTTATTGTAATTGTTTTGGATTCTTAACAAATTTCCCATAAAATTACTCAAATTAAAATTATCGGGAACCCGCAGTGGATTCTATCTCATGAAATACCTGTACACTTCTCCTAAATTATACATCTGAGTCTTATATGCGTTACAATAAGATTCAAAACGTTACGTAGACTATTTCATAAAGCTGTCTCCAGTTCCTTCCAGCCATCTAGCACACTCTAAGCTCAATTTACTACATCTTCGGGCGCTGAGATTATATTCACATGTAAAGTAGGACGGGGATTTCATTTTAAAATCTGAACTTATTACTTCCGTATTATAATAATGTTTTAAATCTGCTCGAATATATTACTACACTGCCGTGCTAGACAAGGGAGAGAAAAAATATATTACAAGTGTGTGTGTAAAGTAATATTAGGTACACTATATACTTTTCTGATTATATATAAAAACTTCACTATGTTCTGAGAAATACAATCTTTTTTTTTAACTTTTATAGGTTTACATTTGACCGCCATCTTGCCTGATGTTAAGCGACGATGCGGTCTACGATGGAGCGTGTTTCCCTAGGAGAGATACACTCTCGATTTGATAACACAAATATTGTAACCAACAGGGAAAACGCACTCAGGCAACACAAAAGTAGAGTCAAATCTCTTCGTTAGTGTCTTTGGAACATCAACCATGAAACGATGTCGCTTTTTCGAGTTACGAGCATTCCGATAGAAAAAAAGGCAATGTGGAATTAGATCATGTAAATCAGTTGCATGGAATATAATAACTCTAAATACTCCAATCTAATAAAAACTTTAAAAAAATACAAACAAAGAATAATGCATAACATTTTAATTTTTGTCCTTATCGCTTACAGCGATCTCTACTAGGCAACCGTGTAAGGACAGAAGATGACATTCCAAATCTCTATACATAAAAATGTTAATGTTGGTTTGTGTAGGTATGCTTCAAAAACTCAAAAAGTTCTGCACCGATCGAGCTGAAATTTTACACTGATATATAATCCGCATCAAGGATTGTTTTGACGTGACAACGTCTTATAAATTGGTTTTCCGGGTGACACTTCAAGAAACTGCGTTACGCTCCGCTCACGTTATGCGCTCACAACGAGAGCGAGTGAGAGGCACGCGTCCCTTCCACTCGGGCATGGTTAGCCCGCCTAAGAGCGAGAGAGACAGACATAAAAAGTGAAAGGCACGCGTCCCCTCCGTAAAATTATTTTACCACTCAAAGTCGTTGTCACGTAAAACTTTCGCCCGTATACCGACTTTACAGGCAACCAATTTTTTTTATCTAATTTTTGCATCACAATGTGCCACAGCGTAGCGTGGCAGGGCACAGCTAGTAATATTATAAAAAAGAAAATTTAATACGTGTGAGGCACCGAAAGAAGTATTCACTTCAAAAACGTCACAATTGAAAAATTACTGGTTTTACTTGTTTTAAAAACTTCAAGTATTGTGAACACTGAGCTATTTTGTGCAAGAGTAGGTAGGTATAGCTTTTATCTCACTGATGACGTCATTCTATTTCGCAGATAAATAAAAATGGTGCTGCTCGAAATTGTTTCAAGCTTTTGTGGTTGTTCAATACATTAATTTTAAAATTAAAATATGCGTATAAATATAAATTATCGTAGTCTAAAAAAAACACGTGATTGTTTTATAGTGATTTACTTTTAAGTTCGATTAATAGCATAAAAGCATAAACACCCCACTAAATGTTCCCACTGCTGAGGCTCGGGGCTTTCTCTCGCAAGAAGAGAGTCAAGGCCATAATCCACCACGCTGGCCCAGTGCGGGTTGAGAATGACACATGACTTCCAAAGATTCTAGGTAAGTACATGTCTGTTTCCTCACGATCTTTTCCTTCACCGTTTTTAAGTTAGTGGCATTACGCACATGAATTCAAAAAGATAGTGATGCGCGTTGTTTTGAAGCCTAAGTCTCCGAATCGGCAGTCGCCGTTCTCCCGACTAAAGCAGCCGTAACTTAAGTTCAATTAATAGTACTTAGTAATCGATCCAAAACACTGAAAAAGAGAGTAGGATCCCAGTGAAATCACAGGTGATAGAGAGAAATCATTTTATATCTAGGGTGATGAGCACAGTCCAGTGCTAGATAATGATTTGAACACTGCATCTTTCAATAGCTGCGTGGGGTTCAGGGCAAGCGTGTTGCTTACCATCAAACACATGTCTTGCTCGTTCAATCAATCTATACTATAAAGTAAAGTTCGAAGATGATTTTTTGTGGTAATTTCCTCCATTCATTAATTTACGTGACGACGTTTTATGAAATAGCATCAAAATATCAGGAACCAACATTTAACCACTTTATATATCCGGAACAAATGATACTGCAGTCCAAAATTCCTGAAAATTTCATTAAAACTGTTGCTAAGTAATGTATGTTTGTAACAAAATACAGTCTTTAGCTAGCTAACAATCAAACTTTTAATTGCCAGCAATGCGGTCGCGAACGCCGTATGTATTCACCCATCGACGAAAATATACCTTACTACCATCAGCCCGCTACTTTGTCCGCAAAAATTCTGATAAAATACAGCTAAGACCACCAAAGCAGGAATGTTTTGGTCTCTAGACAGAGACCATTAGAATTCATTTGAAAATGTTCCCTATTCCTCCCTATTTTCTTTTTCTTTTTCTTATCCAAGATAAGTGTATGTTAAAAAAAAGAACCCAAATGACAAAGGTCGCGGATGTGATGTTTTGAAATTTAAATTTAAAAAAAATCATAAAATTACTAATTAAGGTTTTTTCAATACGTACTTCCTCCATATGATTATCAAAAGGGCTTGAGTATTATTCCCTAAAGAACATGGTATTTTTTTGGGATGATAGGTAGCATATCACAAAGCTCACAAAGGTCACTGGAAATCGGTGGTTGCAGGTTGCGCAGGACCGTTCGTTGTGGAAAACTAGGGGGAGGCCTATGTTCAGCAGTGGACGTCATGCTGCTGATCATGATGATGAGGTAGCATATGCGTTACTGTAGAGACTGTAGACTATACTACTGGGCCCATTCAATTCTCACGACATGATTTAGCAACTAATATTCCAACATATCTGAACATCAAAAAATCTATTAATTGAATACTTGCTGAATACTTTGCGTTCAGCAAATAAATAGACACTGAAACATCTTATATATCACTTTAATTAGAGCAATCCAGTGATATAATATCCAATAGATTCTAACTATTAGTTTTCAAATAGGTATTACTACGAGTATACCTACTGTGTTGCGAGCATGAGAGTTTGTCACCATCACGAGCACGTCTTGGGCATCACACTAATTTATTAAAAAAAAAACTAGTTATGAAGCACTTTTCTTCAGAAATCCACGATAAATAAAACACATTATAAAACTCTAAAGCCTGAAAGCGTCTCAAGTCCCAACCAAAGTAATAAAACTACCATGTCAATAAAAATAACCGAATTGGCAAAGAGTTAAAAATAAAAACAGAAACGCCACTCCGTATTGCAACTCAACACAGAATAGGAAAGATACAGATTGTTACGTCTATTTCCAATTTCGTAATCTATTTTTATAAGATTGTGAACTGATGTTACTTAAAAACGCTTAAAATAACCATATTTAGTTCTCATAAGGATCAGATTTAGTAAGAAATGCTACATAATCTTAAACTTATTTTAAGTATAGAGTGACGAATTATGCAGGACATGTGCCTGATGGTAAGCAACATGCCTGGCCATAACATATATAACCTGGACATAGCATAGTGACAAACAGCTATTGGAACATGAAGAGCCCAAATCATTATCTAGCCCCGCATTGTCCTTGTCCTGGAGATATTAAATATTTTATCTCTTGACCCATTAATGTTATGTGAACGAAATATCAATATTTATTGATCGGATGATTTTATGATTTTGTTCGAGTGCATCAAATGCAATATCGAAAAGGGATCAACGCTGGGCAGTGGCTACAGTCACTCACCTCGGTGATTAGCTTTACTATCCATGCCCATCGTAGCAAGACTCAACATGGTCTCATACTTTGGCGAAGATCATTTTTTTAAATTTTATTGAATCATCTTATACATATAGGTAAATTATAATTGAAGTAGTGCCTTTTTTATAAGATCATCTGAGTGGTTTAAAACTTTTTTTGAATAATTGCAATTTGAATAAATACACGGGTAACTCACGTTTGATATAGTCAGTCCAGTCCGATTCAATTCGCTGAAGTTTCGATTGCGTCCGGCTTTCCGGACTCGATCGAAACTTGGGTTGGACTGGACTGACTATATCAAACGCGTATTACTCGTGTATTTATTTAAAATGTGTTATAACCACGTTAGTTTTCATACTAAAATGGCAATTTGATTCCTCATCTTCGAATGTTTTAATATGACTCCTTTTTGTAAATTTGAAAGAAATTTTATAATTTTAATTATTTTTAAACTATTGCTAAATTTGTTTTCTTTAAAAGTCACAGCCTGTAACTTCACCCGTATATAATGAAGATAACAATAATGTGTACCTACCACTGAATATTTTATGACATATTACATACATTTATTTGAGCTATTATATGGTATTAGTTGGTAAATTAGTTGAATTATTTTTCTTTACAAACATCCATCAATTTAGTAGATTCCAATTTATTTTTTCGGGTACAGACAGAACACATTTGTCCATGCCAAGATTTTAGATATTCATGTCTATGAAACTTCCCATCTGTCGGTCATTATTCTTTAACCAGTGGCCGCAGAAGGGACATCCCTGATACTTTACGAGCGGCCAACCAGATTTTACGACTCAATAAGAAGTAGCACAATTTCGCCGCTCGCTTATAAATAGGTACATTTTCTAGTATTACTCATGCGAGTCCCAAATTTGCAGTGACACTAATAAAATGTTAGGTTTTTAGGTCGGTTTTGGCTCGAGGAAGTAGCTAGCCCATAAAGTTAGGTTCTTTTTTTATGGATGACTGAATTTGATGAGGGCGACGGCGCGTCATCTGATCTGTCACAGAATAAGTTTATAATTTATATGAAAAGAGAAAAGTTTTAGCTGAGAAAAGATGATTTACATATTAATTAAGCCATGTTACAAAATTGAAAATGTTTGAGCAAGAACTTCCAGATATCAGGAAACCGGTAGAACACGACGTCGTCGTTTTAATTTAAGACGTTTCCAGTGACTTTCTTCTACTTTGAGTCTTAAATAGGAGTACAGTAATACCCCGACATAAACTACCCTGTTTTACGCGAATTTGAAGATTTTCGCGGTTTTCGCGGTTTTTCATTCGCTCACTCCGCTCTGTCGTGTCGGTTGCGACAAGGTTTAGTATATTCCCCGTGGAATTGTTTTATGCGTGCAGATCACATTATCGATGTATCTACATGTATAATTCAGTCATCCAAAAGTTAAAAATTAAGGCCCCACTACACAAACTTTATACAAATTTATCATGACAAATTGACCCAACCCTGACTTACGCGAATTCGATTTACACGACTATCACTTGGTCCCACCTATTGCATAAGTCCGACTGTACATAAAATACTTAACTTGTAATCATGTCATTAAGAGATAAGAATATAACCTTTTTTGCGGGGAGGAAATGTTTTTACTTTTCATCTGCAAAGTACAGTGAAAGCGGTGCACTGTAACACCGGCACTCTTCTTGCCCTGTAGCCCCACCGCGTTCGCCATCTAACGGTGGTGACCCCGTCAAGGCTATGGCGGACCGAACAGGGAGAGCGGCATACCGTAATACAGGCTAAATAGCTACCTATTGCTATTGCTATGGCCAGCCTTTCCGCCAGGTACAATTTTATGCCACTCTTATAACATCCAAATATCCGGTAATAATCCAAATATCAAAATCTTTTTGCATTTATAAAATTAATAAGAATCAGGGTAAGATGTCGATTTGGTGAATTAACTGAATTTTATAAAAGTAGGTTTCTGCATTTAATTGTGACAAGCAAGTTGAAACCGTTTTCCACTCGTGTCTCTCGGAGGGAAGTGATCCTCATCTCGAGTTACCGAGTTGTTGGTTTTCAATCGCTGTGTCATTTCAGTTTGATGGAGCGTCCGCCGGCTACAGCGGTCGTTTCACAAATCTAGGTTAACTTATCTTGATCGATTTTTCTATCGGTGCATTTATCTTGAGGATTTATTTGATTTTGACATGAAATTTCTTTCGATTCTGTTGAACGGTCACTCACAAATAACTTTCGTTAGATAAAAAACTATGAGATCCTTTAAAAATACAAGACACTTATACATCAACTATTTTTTTTAATAAATGTTGGTGGATAATTCACACACAACACCATCTGACCCCAAATTAAGCCAGGCTTGTACTATGGCGGCCAGATAGCTGATATAATAAATAAAAATATTGGTGGACAATTCATATAATTATATAATTAATACATGTATAGTTTTCAATACATTCAACTCGTAACATAAATAATTTAAGAATTCTCACGCAATTGTTTTAAATGCCCATTGCTCTGATTCCTACCGCAGCAAAAAATAGCTAATAAGGCGATCCACACACTGACTGATACGCACCTCGTTGCATGTTTCATGTCGATACACCTAAACGTGTACTTGCGGGAGTGCAGATCTGCATCTTCGTGCGGGTTTTTCAGGCTCCGACGCGCGTTGTTGCATTTTCTGGATTCACGGTGGCGGCGGCTGTGACTTATATCATTCAAACACATGCTAAGCTCGTCCAAAATCATGCACTGCGGGGTTCAGTATCCCATACCTTGCGTCTCGCCCGCTTCCACGCGCGAGGGTGCGTGTTTCTCCAAATGTAGATTTAAATAGTAATATCTGCAACGCACGTTGCGTTGATACATTTTCAGTGTGTTGGAATGTGCGTGTTTTCCATACAAACGGAGGAATACAACGATGGAATACGCATTCACGCACTTCGCTGCGTGGTAGTGTGATGATCGCCTATCTTAGAAATCACAGAATCAATTTTGAAGAAATACAGCAAAAAACTTTCACAACTAATTCTCCTTTCAAACAAAATCGAACGCGGTTAGGCTTCGCCCCAGAGAGTTTACATATACTACGTATAGAGTTGGCTCAAACGCTTTACACCGGAAGCACGGGTAACATCTTTCTTGCCTTGTCGGTCTTGTGGAAGTGTCATAATTTTGTCGCCACACATCACTCTGTTGCCATACATAGAAAGTATACACGCTATGGATTGACATAAAGGAACCGTGCGGAAAATCTAACTTCATACGTAGTATATGTAAACTTTTTGCTTCGCCTAGACAATAACATTTAGTAAACATAATTTGCGTTAAAGAAAATTGCGGCTATGAATTGAGCTATCTCTCAAGTTGGATCTAACTGCAAACAATGCATAAAATTTGATTAAAATCGGTTCAGATCTTTAACGAGTCCATCGCGGCCAAATAATGAAATTTAGATTTGAGAAAAATGTCCCCAACATTGATTTGTTTTACTAATTATTAACTAATGGGGCGGGAGGGCTAGGGAGTATGCTTTTGCTTAACATTGGGACACATCGGGCTCATATTAGTAATAAGTGAATAGTAACTAATTATTTGTTTACTAATTATTTCATGAATCAGTTTTCCATGAATTTTAAACTACAAAGTTTTAATTACAAAGTAATTGTTCCAAAATCTTAAAAACAAACTGCATTTCTTCGAACATAACACGTAATCAAAGTCAATCTAAAATCGTATTTTGATGCTTAGCTATGCTATTAAAGGGCCTAGATTAAATTTAACCTCAATGTGGTGGTGTGGTGAATTATGATCCTGACTCTGTACTCGCGAGAGAAGCCAAGAGTTCCCAGCCGTGGGAACATGAAGTGTTAAACACACCCGAATATATATGTTCCTCATAAAAATCGAACCGACAAAACACGACACTTTTTTTTTACTTTTATAGGTTTACACTTAACCACTATCTCGCCCGATGTTAAGCGACGATGCAGTCTACGATGGAGCGTACCTAGAAGGAAATTAGATCATGCAGATCAGGTGCACACTCTCCCAAGTGTATCCGATAAAAACCCGATAAGCTTGCAGCGTCACTGCTGGCAGATTTGCTACCAACAAAGAAGTCAGCTATCCAGTCCATCAGTATTTATTTATTTATATAAAAAAACAACAGTATACGTATTACATAGGTCAAAGATGAATTTACAATTTTACAATGTTTCCTGATATGTATACCCTTAACAGGTGTTTACAGCATTCTCTACAACATTAGACGATTCACTAAACAAAAAAAACTATTATAAGAAAAAACAAATGTTACAATAATCAAACTAAGAACAGAGATTACAAGAACAGGGCCAATACTACCATTACAAAAACAAGTTCGCGCGGAGACCGCGACAGGCACTTGACACTATAGAATTGTATGGGCGCCAGTTCACGCTGAGACCGCGACGGGAGACCGAGACAGGTTTCGCGAGACATTTGTGTCGCGGTCTCGGTGTGAACTGGCGCTGACTCGTGTCGCGGTCTCCGTGCGAACTTGTACCTTTAGATAAGATAAGAACACTAAGGGTCAGCGCAGACAGAACGGCGCGCAATCGAGAGTATTTTAGTAACGCACTTGAAAATAAACTTTAAAGTTACTACAATAAAGTACATAAATGCTTGAATCTTCCAAAAGATGCTCGCGCGTCCGCGAAGATACGCGAGAATACGGTTCAAGCATTTATAAACTGTATGGTTAAAATTAAAAAAAAAAAATTCAAGTGCGTTAATACAATCCTCTCGACTGCGCTCCGTTCTGTCTTCGCTGACCCTAACAATACTACTGTCATTAAAATCAGCCAACGAGTTTTATCTCAATAGATCTACAAAGCTACAAACATCCATAATCCGACTAACGCATTAAGGCCCATTGCACAGACAAATCAAAAACCAATCTAAACTCAATCACCCAGGTAATAAGACCTGATACATTATGACACCCACATAAAAATGTGCACCGTATGCACACTCTAAAACTCCCGAAAAGCAATAAAATTCTCCTATTTTATACCCAAGGAACCCTGATGCGAATTTCATGGCGCATTACCCTCGAGCCTGGATCTAGGTATACGGAACCCTCCAAACAAAGGACTGGCGTTAATTGACCGTGAGGACATTAGGGCCAATTCTTTACTGGTCGCCCCGTGAAGGGACATTTCGGGGTTTCAGTGTAGATCAATAACTTACGAACGGTTATATTTGTCGACTAATGTTTTAGGTACATATATTTTATAGTATAGAATAGAATATTTGTGGACAATTCACACACAACACGCACACCATCTGACTCCAAACTAAGCAAATCTTGTACTATGGTGGTCAGATAGCTGATATAGGTAATACTTACCTATATATGTAGTTGTAAATACATAAATTATACTACATTGAGCTTGTGACTCAAAGACATTAGATAGACAGATAGATAGATAAACTTTTTATACACTTACGAACAAAATAAACTAAACAAATAACAATCTTAAAATAAAGTAGCAACCTTATCGCTAAAAGCGATCTCTTCCAAGCAACCATAGGACGGTAAAGAAGTTAAACTAAAGAAAGTTTGGAGTAATCAAACAGAATAGGTAAATTGACGTATCTTATTAAAAATAGATAAATAGGGGAATTAATGAATTATCTATCTAATTACTATGTAATTTTTTGGAAACATTGCCCTTCAAACAGAACCACACTAACATCTGCACTGCTTAAGGGTAGAATAACTGGTAAGGTATGGTAGGTACTATCCCAAGTTTCATATCAACCAAAAACAATTATTACCTGGAGAGCTGGGCTTTGCCACCTAGGCAGGTGGATCTACGCCGTCTATGGAGGTGAACTCCACAGAATTTATTATCGTTCTCTAATATTACAAAAAAACGGTGTGTTTGTAAGTATGTACACTCACAAAAGCTAACCTTAAAAATATCCAGTAATTTGGACAGAGCATTGACTGAAATTATATAGAATTATTTGATCTATCCTACGCCGAGGACAAAATCTTTTATACACACATACTTTCGATAATTTTAGGAAAATCCCCATACACTTTGGAACTTCCTATCTCTTAAATAGATTCTCGCAGCGGGATCCCCGCATATCAATACAACTAAAGGATGTAAAGATTCCTTACATTTTCCGTTTGATAGATATCAAATACATTTCAGAGGATGAGGATACACGCGCTCGGATATTATTGTGGAATGTTTGCGAAGCAAACACTCTTTGAGCGGTAAATTGAAACTATGTTTTGCTGATGTACGCAAACAAGGACTTCTCGACCTGGCAGCGTAGAATAGCAATGTATAGACTGGGCACTTCTCACATTCCGTCAATGACAGGTTTCTCTCCCCTCCCCGCCACTCTCGCTGAGCTCTCGAGACGATATATACGTCAGGGCTGCTACGAGATTTATAGGGTCTAGCGTATTAGGTTCGAGGATGGCACGAACCTCGTACAGTCGTATAATTTTGTACAAAGTTCTGATACATTTTACTAAACTAGCTAAAATGGTGCTAAACGAACTGCCAACACGTACGCGCACTCTCCTTGAAAAAGATCGCCGGACGCGATGGAAACTTGAATCGGACTGGACTGACTATATCAAACGTGAGTTATCCGTATATTCATTTAAAATGTGTAAATAACCACGTTAGTTTTCATCCTAAAAAAGGTTTTGATATTATGGGCATTTATTAATGTTCTAAATGTCAAAGGTTGAAATGTTTGGATCTCTGTATCCTTATTGCACGCCAAATTTTGATAGAAATTGAGATTGGGTGTCTCCACGGATAGTCTCAATGTACAAAGTATCAAAGCCAAAATACTAAATGGGTTTAAATTTGGATCTCCTTACCATAGGGGGTTGTCTCAATGTACGAGTTATGAAACCCAAAATACAAGGTTTTTAGCTGCATGTACAAGGGGATTTTATCTACAGTTGACAACCCTGGTCAGGGCCGTTACACATGCATTTTCGTTAGTATTTGATTGGCCTCTGAGGGAAAATGACGAGATGTTGTGAATTTAATGGATCTGTGTGTGTATCTCTCATAATTTATTACATATAAAATATCGTTCACCAAAAAACATAACAAAGTAATGTCATAAACAATAAAAAACTAATAAACAAATGTGCCGTTGCACTTTCATCATAGCTTCAACGTCAAACTTGTTTTAGAAATCTGTGGTCAAACGTATATTCTGGAATTGTGAAATTAGAGTCATAGAAAGACTTATTTTTGAGTAATATGGTTTGTAGAATGCATTGCAATTGTATTTTATTTATAAAAGTTCAGCTTATAACGATACAATAGAATCGACACCAACTTTATTAAACCTTTCGTTCGTGGAAAACGAGGCAAAGATTAAAAATAAAATAGAGCTGAAGAAACATTAGCCACAACGCATGGTGGCGGGAAAACGATGCATTTCGCTATTTTATTTCCGCTACAAATATTTGTCAGGATCTATTTGTTGGCTAGTGTATACTTGTCTAAATGGGTTGTTTTAAATGTTATTTAAGATCACATGTTTGTGGTTATTACGTTTAAAATTGTTTTTTAGACCAATACCTTTATATTTATGTAATAGTTTTATTTTGTAGTGGTAGGACTCTTGGCAGAGTCGGCTTGGGAAGTACCACAGCTTTGCCTGTTATTCTACTGCCAAGCAGTAAAGTGCAAACATTACTGTTTTCCGGTTTGAAGGGCTCGTTTCCAGAGAAATTGCAGTTAACACGAGCAGATCACGTGCCTGATGGTAAGCAACACGGCATTCTGTAAAAGCACTGTACTACGGATAATACTAATTCCACGGGTGGACTCTCCAAAAAGTTCAATCACTAAGATAATTCTACACTAATATGGAGACAAGTAAATAAATTTACATTTGTAGAGTCCACCCAAACTATCACACCTTTGCCAGTTAGTTACCACTAAACAGTAATGTACAAATATCGCTGTGTTATGGTTTGAAAGGCAATGTTTCTAAAGAAATTACAATGCAGAGTTAAATGTGACACAAAAAAGTGAAAAAGATAAAAAGTGACTGCCCTCGTGGCTTAGTGGGTAGTAACTCTGCCTGCGAAGCCGCGAATCGTGGGTTCGATTCCCACCCAGTGCAAATATTTGTGTGATGAATTTAAATGTTTGCACTGTGTCTGGGTGTTTCTATTTATAATAAGTATGTATATAAAAACTATTAACTATTAAATATATTGTCCACCAATATATTTATTTATATATGTATTATATCAGCTATCTGGCCGCCATAGTACAAGCTTTGCTTAGTTTGGGGTCAGATGGTGTTGTGTGTAAAAAAAATCCTCTAACGTCTCTGAGCGACGAGTGAAGTGCAATGCCAGGTAATGATTTGGGCTTCCGACCAGGTTTCTACGAATTCTAAGCTCTACCTGATAATTAGCATACGAAGACACAAAGTTGGATTTTCCACAGCAAAACTTGAATCCACTTATTTCTAAATGCACAAAATTACAGAATTTCAAGTTTTCTACCCTTTTCTGTCAAATAAGCTAAGGAGAACAGATGTTTTACTCATCACAAAGGAGGACTATATAATATCGAACTTAATCGGCTTTTGTCTAGTATCAGTAGAATCCCGCGGTTTCACCTACTTTAAAGCATAATCAGCTCACTAAATGTTCCCGCTGCTAGGATTTCTCTCGCAAGGAGAGAGTAAAGGTGAGTGGATGATACAGGACTGCCCTAGTGGCTTAGTTGGTAGTAGCTCTGCTTGCGAAGCCGACGGTCGTGGGTTCGATCCCACCCAGTGCAAATATTTGTGTGATGAATTCAAATGTTTGCACTGTGTCTGGGTGTTTCTATGTATAATAAGGATGTATTTAAAACTATATAAGTATTATATCAGCTCTCTGGCTGCCATCACACAAGCTTTGCTTAGTTTGGAGTCAGATGGCGTTGTGTGTGAATTGTCCACCAATATTTAAGATTTTCATATTTCATATTCATATTCATTTAATCCTTGCTAAAATAGGTACAAACAAAATAAATTGCGATCTTTAATACATAAGTGAACCTCTATTTTCGCTATATCAGCATGCAAGTTTTTAAAATACATGTGAAGGTTATTTTCCAATTTATTTAAGATATTTAAGGACTTCGAAAGATTCTAAGAACATGTCGGTTTTCTCGGGATGTTTTCGTTTACCATTTTTAAGTTAGCGGTATTGCGCACATGCCTTCATAATTGCAGTGGGATTCGAGCCAGGAACTCCGGATCAGCGGTTGCAGTTCTCTCGGCATTATTTTTTTTAAATATTGGTGGACAATTTACACACAACCCCATCTAACCCCAAACTAAGCAAACGAAATTAAGCGAATGGAATTGAGACCAAAGAGGACACAATCAATCACAGGCATTATCTAAAGGAGAGACCTAGCAGTGATTGAATAAGCATAAGGAGCCCACTAAATGTTCCCACTGCTGGGACTCCGGGCCTTCTCTCGCAAGGAGAGAGTTAAGGCCATAATCCACCACGCTGGCCAAGTGCGGGTTGGTGGATGACATATGACCCCGAAAGATTCTAGGTACATATCGGTTTCCTAACGATGTTTTCCTTCACCGTTTTTAAGTTAGCGGCATAAAGCACATGATTTCGAAATGACAGTGGTGCGCGTGGTGGGAATCGAACCCGGGGGCTCCGGATAGGCAGTCGCCGTTCGCCCAACTAGGCCAGCCGTAACTTCGGACCAGCTGAGTGACTGAATAACTAAGGTTATTAACAAAACCTCTTAATTGTTCTTTTAAGCTTCGCAAAACTGATGTGTTGCCATTGAAACGGTCGCATTTAACCAATCACTACAAACAACTTTTACTATCGTGTCAAATACTATCGACGTTCTAAAACAGGGGTCCCCAAACTTATTTTGTCTGCTACCACTTTGAGAATAAATTATACCGTCTCCATCTTTTCACATACTTAAAAACCACAATAAGTTCCTTAATAAATGTTTAATTTCATTATAATCGAGACTTTTAGTATAACCCGCAAGAGTTAACTTGAGACCTGAGCTCAGTAGGTAGTAAGTACACAATGGACTCCAAGCCTCTACACAAAGTCCATTTTTGTTCTGGATCCCTTCTAAAACTATCCCAGACCTATAACTAATTCAGACTTGAACATATAGATTGTGGGTAAAAGTTCTCAAGAAGTTTACTGAGATCTTAGTTCTAAATCCTTGCGTTAGACTTACTCAATATTGTCTTCGGGATGATAACTTTGTGAAAAGTTACTCGTCGCGTAGTTTTCGCTACCTAGGGAAATCAGGTTTTGTCACAGATGGTGGCTGATGGTACAAATAATTAAGTTTCGTCCTGAGTTTTACCACTACGAGGGGTCTAACGCCGAACGAAAAATGTCTTAGCTTTGATATTTCCCTCTCTTTTCTATTCACCTTTAATGACAGAGATGGCAATACCAAAGCCAGAGCCGATTTAGTTAGGCGGTAGAAGACCGGCAGAGCCTGCATGGGGAAGTACAACTTTAATCCCATCCATCGTCCTTGGTACATCTACTAACATTTTAAATGTTAAAGTAACGCTGTCTGTCTGTTACGTTTTGACGCTTAAACTGCTCAAATAATTCAAATTTAATTTATTACAAAACTTTTTAATCCGAAAAGAAAGGTATAGTTGTAGTAGTCAGTAGTAAGTAGTAAAGGTATAGGCCAGTGTTTCCGTTGGGTACTTAATCAAATGATTCATTTACGTTAATCATAATTTGCGAAAAATGATTGTGAAAAACTAGTATACCGCGAGCGCACCTAGAGTGTTAGATCTCGACTCCACCAAAGCAGAATAAGACGAGAAGACAAAAGCTGTGTTTAAAACAACCAATAGAAATGTGCAGAGGAGTGTGCAAAGCGCTGTGAGCGGCAGAGGAGTGTGCAAAGCGCTGTGAGCGGCAGAGGAGTGTGCAAAGCGCTGTGAGCGGCAGAGGAGTGTGCAAAGCGCTGTGAGCGGCAGAGGAGTGTGCAAAGCGCTGTGAGCGGCAGAGGAGTGTGCAAAGCGCTGTGAGCGGCAGAGGAGTGTGCAAAGCGCTGTGAGCGGCAGAGGAGTGTGCAAAGCGCTGTGAGCGGCGCCGCAAGGCTGCCTGGCCTAATACCGCCTAATCGGCTTTGGCTTTGCTATTGCCATCTCTATCATTTCCAGTGAAAAGAAAAGAGAGAGAAATATCGTATATAACATTTTTCGTTCGGCGGTAGACCTCCGGCCCTGCGCTGCTGCGTCTGGCTTTCGTGTCAGATGGAACTAAACTGCGATACAAACATCGTATTCATCACCACTAGTAGTACGAGTATGTAGTCAGTACGTAGCGCCTATTGGTGGATACACCTTTGTCAAAAACATCTCTGCACGTATCCGCTTCAAACATCTTCGCTTTGGCGGAGACTAGTCCTTATACAATATACACCCTAAGCCCGCTAGCGCCGCTGCCAATTATCGTCCTATATCGTTAGGTACTGTAATTGGCAAGGTATTAGAACACTTAATTCATCCTGAGATACGTAATAACATTAAGATTGATGACGCGCAGTTTGGTTTCTGTTCTGGTCTCTCAACGGACGCCGCTATAGTCAGCTTAAAAAGCACTGTGAGCTACTACACGTCACGAAATACATCTGTCTACGCGCGTGCTTTTAGACCTCAGCCGCGCTTTTGACCTGGTAAATTATAATCTACTCTGGACCAAATTACTGGAATCGCGGGTGCCCAGTCAGATTGTGCGCCTGTTGAGATTCTGGTATGGAAGCCAAACTAATACTGTGAAATGGGGCGACACAACTTCTAGTAGTTATAGGCTAGATTGTGGAGTTCGTCAAGGTGGGGTAACCTCTCCGGATCTCTTTGGCTTGTATGTCAATGATTTGATCGAGGAGCTGAGGAGCACCAATGTCGGCTGCCATGTTGATAATGTATGTATTAACAACCTGAGTTACGCTGATGACATGGTGCTCCTCTGTCCTTCGATCAAAGGGATGCGGAGGCTACTGTCGATTTGTGAGCGTTATGCTGATGCTCATGGGCTGAAGTATAATTGTGCTAAAACGGAATTGATGGTGTTTCCAGCAGGCCGGGGTCCGGATAGGATGCCCGAAGTGTATTTGTACGGTACGGCAGTCAGGGTTGTAAATCAGGTCAAATATCTGGGCCATCTGTTGACGGAGCGACTACAGGATGATGCGGATATGGAGCGAGAGAGAAGGGCTCTCGCTGTCAGAGGGAACATACTTGCCCGCCGATTCGCTAAATGCAGTCAGGACGTAAAGACCACTCTTTTAAGACGTACTGTCTTTGCCTGTACACTTGCCAATTGTGGACTACGTACACACGGAAGTCATTTAACACGATAAGAGTTCAGTATAATGACATATTCAGGGCTCTTATGAAGCAACCGCGATACTGCAGTGCGTCAAGCATGTTCGCTGATGCGGGAGTTCCGGATTTCTTTGCTGTGATAAGATCTCGAGTGGCGGCCTTCTGGCGTCGCCTGCGTCGGTCCGACAACGGAATACTTTTGGCTGTCTCTGACGGTGTGGACAGCCCTATGTTCAGGCATTGGGTGTCTGTTCACATGAATGGGAATAAAAAGTAAGTTTATTATTGTATGTGTAATATTAGAATGACGAGCACCCCTATACAGTGCGAAAGGTTGTATTTTTAATTGTGTCAATATTTTTAGGTTTTAGTTTTATGGGTTTACGTGCCTGAAATAAAGAATTATTATTATTATTATAAGCGAGGTGACAAAGCAAATATTGGTACTATCTGAAGCGGTGATAAAATTGATACGTTCCTATAAATGAGTAAGTACGCACCAACGTTGCAATTCATTTGGTAGTCTAGGATCGTAGATTGAAGACTCAATTCAATAAAATTTTATCAGTCAACAAAGACATATCAGTGTGGCTGTAGAGTGTGATAAGACCAAAAAGTTTACTTATACTACGAATAGAGTCGGCACAAACGCTTTACAACGAAAGCACGGGTAGCATCTTTCTTGCCTTGTCGCGCTTGTCGCTCTTGTGGAAGTGTCATACTTTTGTCGCAGCACATCAATCTGTTGCCATCCAATTTCTTTGGTTGTTATATTTTCCAATTTCTTTGGTTGCCATATATTATAATGTATGCACGTCATCTGCTTACGATTGACACAAAGGAACCGTGCGGAAAATCTAACTTGTTACGTAGTATATGTAAACTCTTTAGGTAATATTCTATGAAAACTAGACTGTTCCAGTTTGAACAGCAATGTTTCATTTCAAACCAATCATCAAAATAGCTTGATTAGCAACACAACACACCTATGGAACATCTTTGCGGCTCAAACCTTCACTCAGGTATATTCAGGAATCGGGCGAGCTCGGGTGAATGGGAAATTGATCAAAACGGGCTATTTTGTGCATTTCCCAAGCAATGTGTTTTGTGCAAGCTAGATGTCCGCGTAAGGATCATTGGGCCTATCTATATTATGCTCTGCACTAATCCATACTATGCAAAATGTGTAGTTGTTTACAATTAATCCTACTTCTATATATATAAAACTCAAAGGTGACTGACTGACTGACTGACATAGTGATCTATCAACGCACAGCCCAAACAAACCCTCCAGTGGGAGGGATCGGGCTGAAATTTGGCACACAAGTAGATCTTATGACGTAGGCATCCGCTAAGAAAGGATTTTGATAAATTCTACCCCGAAGGCGGTGAAATAGGGGATGAATGATTGTATGAAACTTTTTATTCCTTAGACATATTGGCATGAAATTTCATAAAAATTGAGTTTAGCTAAAATCATGAGACACCTATTGCAGCGTTTGACAAAATTCAACCCTCCAAGGGATGAAATAAGAGATGAAAGTTTGAATAGAAACTTTTTATTCCTTAGACATATTTACATCAAATTTCTTAGGTAGGTACTTAGTACGGCCAAAATAATGAGCTATGGAGTACTTTTTTTCATAATTCGTCCCCTAAGAGTGTTAAACAGGGGATGAAAGTTTTATATTAACGCACAAGACGAACCCTTAGGACACATTTTAAATTTCACGCATACATTATTTTTATAGCGTACGCAGCCACTAAGGGAAGGTTTCTCTAAATTCAACCCCTAAAGCGATAAATTAGGGGATGAACGATTGCTTGAAACTTTCTATTCCTTGGACATATTTGCATGAAAACCTACTATAATATTATAAATCTCAATGTATGGATGTTTGTTGCTCAATCACGCCCAAACGGCTCAACGGATCGCGCTCAAATTTAGTACACAGATAGCATATAGTCTAGAATAACACATAGGCTAATTTTATACCGAAATCATGCACAGTTCCTTAGGGATCAAGTATAAATGTAACATCGGTACGCCAAACTAGAGTTTGTTGAAATTTACGTTTACGTTACAACGGACGACGGAACGGAACGAAACAGATTAGAACAGAACTCGACACAACAAAATACAACATAAGACAACATAACGTAATATAACAACGATAAATACGAAAGATTTTAATGTATTTTGTATGTCAGCCGGCTTTGACGACATAAGGTATAACATACTCTGAATCGGCATACAGCTGAATAAAACTCTACCGACGTTACTAATTTGACAAAATTATTGTTTGTGTAAGAATTCACATAAACTATGTTTGTATTCCCTGGTAAAGAATGAAATATACAAACACCCCGTAGTTACTATAAGAACTATAATAAACAAAGTAAGACAACAACTTTACATTTTACCATTTTTTTAAAGCAGTGAATCAAAATCAAAATTCTACGCGGACGAAGTCGCGGGTAAGAGCTAGTTATATTATAAATGCAAAACCTTGAATGCTTAGATGTTGTTTGTGAGCTTTCGCGATTTGTACAAATTGTACGCCGGGTCTACCGCCTAACAAAATCTACTTTGGCTTTGGTATTGCTGTCTCGAGTGACGATACGAGCAGGGCATGTGCCTGATCATAACCAACATGCCTGCCACATACCAGCCCAGTGACACGCAGCTATTGGAACATGAAGAGTCCAAATTGTTACCTAGCACTGCACTGCGTTCGTCACACAGAGATTTAAGATGTTATATCTCAAAGCCCTGTAGTTTCTCTAGAAACATTGCCCTTGACACCGGAACACAGTAATGTTTTCACAGTACTGATTGGTGGTGTGGTATTTCCCCAGGCGGACTCTGCCAAGAGTCCTACCACTACAAATACCACTATTTTCCTTAGCCGAGTTGTAGACACAAAAAATACCCTAAGAATAAATAGAAAGTAAATCTTTGGAAACAAATTTGCAATTTTTCTAACATAATTAATTATCACCAGGTGTTTCTATTTGATTAGGATTTCGTCAAAACCTTGAGACCTTGAATCTCGGGAGCCGTATTTACGTATTTTACTGGAAAATTCCGAGATTTCTAGCGAAAACCTGAAAACATCAACATGAGATCAGTTTGGTAGATTTTCAGATAAACAAACGGCCTTTGAGTTTGGGTTCCTGAGTATTATAAACTGCAGCCCGTGAACAAAATTTATGGGTCAAATGAACCACCAGGAGACTTATGTAGGATGATAGAAGGGTATAAAGTAATAAGATTCAACACTATGCCGTCACTTGTATGTCCAACTGAGTGCAGATGAGAATTCAATAGCACAAGTAGAGTGGTAAATTTTGGCCATGTGTTTTTGTACGGCATTCTTACCTTCAATAGAAAATAATGAGAAAACGCTACAAACTACTGAGGAATTTTAATAACGCGTCAAATAAATGACTGGCATCGTAATGCAATATTTTTTTTTTTTTTTAAATAAATAAATGGTGACGAGACGATCCGGACATGTGCCTGATGGTAAGCAACATGCCTGACACATAACAGCACAGTGACACGCAGCTATTGGAACATGAAGAGTCCAAATCATTACCTAGCACTGCACTGCGCTCGTCACCCAGAGATCTAAGATCTGATATCTCTAAGCCCTGTAATTTCTCTGGAAACATTGCCCTTCAAACCGGAACACAGTAATGTTTGCACATTACTGCTTGGCGGTAGAATAACTGGCAAAGGTGTGGTACTTCCCCAGGCGGACTCTGCCAAGAGTCCTACCACTACAAATAAATTACAAATAAAATTACAAACAGCCAACCAGAAGTCACCACTACTAGGTACCAGAGCCTTCTTAAGGAGAGAGATAAGACAAATAGTCCACCATGGTCCGCTGCCCCAGTGTAATTTTCTAGATGATGCATGACTTCGAAATATATCATCTCTCCGTTATCCAGAATAATAATAAATAAATCCAGATCCTTGCGAACACTAAGCTACCGAACATTTTTTTTTTTTGTGTTTTTTTACCTTTTATAGGCTCACACTTGACCGCCATCTCGCCTGATGTTAAGCGACGATGCGGTCTACGATGGAGCGTGTTTACCTAGAAGAAACCGATTCACTCTCGATTTGAAGACACAAAGATTGTAACCATCGGGGAAACCCCACTCAGGCAACGTATTCCACAGCCTAGACGTTCTTATCACAAACGTAGAGTCAAATCTCTTCGTTCGTGTCTTTGGAACATCAACCATGAAACGATGTCGCTTTTTCGAGATACGAGCATTCCGATAGAAAAAAGGGCAAGGTGGTATTAGATCATGCAGATCAGTTTCACCCTCTCCGATGTGTATCCGATAAAAAACCGATAGGCTAGCGATTTTTCGGCGATGCTCAAGACTTTGAAGTCTTTTTCGCACAAGAGTGTCATTGCCTATGAGCCTTTTGGCACGTCCCCTCGATCGATTCCTCGACATTGATATAGATAGCGCAATCCCGATTGTAAGTAGTTATGTAGGTAGGTACATTTTATTACACTGTAAATTATACCCTATAATGTATTCAAAATTTTGTGCATTTAAACAAGAGAATGATTCTGTTTGAAAAAAAAACTGGAACGCTTTTATTCTACAAACAGGCAAGATTAAAACAAACATATTTGTAAATACTTTCTTATTGAACAAAGAATGGCGAAAACAGGCGCCTCGTGGTAAGGAATAAATAAATACCTTTCCTGGTAAAAACTCACTCACACAATATTTAAGATTATAAATTTCTTGTCCTGTATTTATATAGAAACTTGACGCTTCAAACCAGACCGCAGTATTGTTTGCATATTATTGCTTGGCGGTAGAATAACTTAAGTGTAATAGGTGTGTTGCCTTTAAAAATTCCCTCGCCTTAAAAATCTCTGTACAGTTGAAATAAGACGTTTTTTTTGTCAAAATAGTTTATCAATGAATCATGTTCCTACAAGCTAATTAGATGTTCCAATAAAGAATAAAAAAGTCAAAATGTTTAAATATCATGACTAAATGTTCTCTTATTTTTCGTCACTTCTTTTTCTTATTAAAAACTAATTTAGACTATAATAGACAGTAGGCCCGTGAACAAAGTTTATGGGTCAAATGAACCATCAGAAGACCTATGTAGGATAATAAAAGGGTATAAAGTAATAAGGTTCAGCACTATGCTGTCACTTCAATACCTCTTCTAATCCATTATTTCGCCGTACAAAAATCATTCGACAAGGAGAAATGATCGAGAATAAAATTGCAACCCACTATCTTCACCTGTACTTAGTTGGACAGCTTTACATAGGTCTCCTGGTGGTTCATTTGACCCATAAATTTTGTTCACGGGCCTGTAGTCTATAACATAAAGGACAGAAACGCGGCCGTTGTGGAGGGTCTGCGCCGGGAGGAGGCAGTAAGCAAAAGACGATGTCGAGTCGATTACTATCAGAATCCCATCCCGGTAGTGATCGGCTCAACAGACGAAATTGGACCGACTAGTACTAGAATGAAAAGTTCACAACACCCAATATTTTCCTTTTCTTCTCCTAATCCAAGAAAATTGTAAAAAAAAGATAATTGTAATGACAAAGGTCACGGACCCCGGAGTCTGTGGAGCGGCAACATAATAATAAAAAAATAGTCTCTAACAAATATTATTTCGATTTCGATTATTTATATAACAAAATCGTACCACTTCAAACCTTCGCATACGTTAGCATAACTCTGAATACGAAACACAACTAAGTATATTATCTTATTTACCGAGAAAACAAATTACCTACCTAGTCCGAAGCTCGTAAACAAAATGGCTTCGTTCTGTTCCCGATATACCCAATTATGTTTGGATTTATGAAGCGAAACCGATTGACTGATAGGTCGATGTAATATTATTGATGACTCGTTCCAGACTGTAGGTATGGAGATCAATATGGTCACGTCACGCAGATGGAATCGGTTTTCCTAGTCCAATAATAACAGTACGAATATTGGCGTAACGTCTAAAACTATTCATTCATAATTATATCAGCTATCTCGCCGTCATAGTACAAGTACAAGCTTGCTTAGCTTTTTTTTTTAAATAAAGAGTGGCGAGATGAACAGGACATGTGTCTGATGGTAAGCAACAAGCCTGCCACATAACAGCACAGTGACACGCAGCTATTGGAACATGAAGAGTCCAAATCATTGCCTAGCACTGCACTGCGCTCATCACCCAGAGATCTAAGATGTCATATCTAAGCCCTGTAATTTCTCCGGAAACATTGCCCTTCAAACCGGAACATTACCTAGTTGGCTTATTATATCCTCATAGTTAGTAAATATAAAAATATTGTAAATATGGTATACGAGGGTCAAACTGAAAGTTCTTAGAACTGGCCACTTATAAACAATATAATAAAAAAAAATTCTATAATTTGAAAATAGAACTCTGCCAATATTACTGAGTATATACTTCATTCATTTGTCATTTGTTTTACGATTTGGCGGCAAATTGAAAATTGTCTGTGTCACGTCAACATGAATTTAACACGAGAAAATTTTCGTGCAATGATTTTTTATGACTTTCGATGTCATTTAAGTCAACAAGAAAGTTATGATAGACTACGATTGGCCTTTCACGATGAAGCCCCATCTCGTGCGACTGTTTACAACTGGTTTAATGAGTTTAAACGTGGTCGCACTAATCTCACTGATGATTTACGTGAGGGACGGCCTTCTACGGCGACGACTGAAGATAACATCTGTGTTGTGCGGCGTATGATAGAGACTGACAAAAGAGTGACCTATCAGCAGATTCGGACAAGCTTAGGCATCGGTATGAGTCAAGTGCACAAAATCCTACACGAACATTTAGCGGTCAGGAAGCTTTGCGCCCGGTGGATACCTCATAATTTGACTGAGGCTCAAAAACTCCATCGTGTGGATTGGTGCCGTAAAATGATTGAAAGATTTAACGGAGGTGACTCAAATGCTGTGTTCGACATACTAACAGGTGACGAAAGCTGGATTTACTGTTATGATCCTGAAACCAAAAGACAATCTGCTTCGTGAGTGTTTCCTTTCGAGGAGTTGCCAACTAAAGTGAAGAGAGATCGACGTGCGGGGAAAAAAATGGTGGCCTCGTTCTTTGGAAGGATAGGTCATTTCGCAACAATTGTGTTAGAGGATCAAAAAACAGTTTCTGCAGAATGGTACACTACCAATTGTTTGCCACTTGTCTTGGAAAAAGTTCGAGAGAAACGACCTCGCAGTAGGATCCTCCTTCACCACGACAACGCCTCATCGCACACCGCCAAGCGAACGATCGACTATTTGGCGACATCAAACGTTGAATTACTGGGTCACCCGCCGTATAGCCCCGACCTCGCGCCTTGTGATTTTTATTTATTTTCAAAAATTAAAGAAAAACTTAATGGAAAGCGGTTTATGAATGCTGAAGAAGCGGTGGCTGCGTATCGCGATGCCATTGAAGAGACCCCTAAGGACGAGTGGGCAAAGTGCTTTTCCCAGTGGTTCCATCGCATGCAGCGGTGTATTGACGTGAATGGACAATATTTTGAAAAGATATAATAAAACTAATAACTAGCTAATGTAATCAGTTTTTGATTTTCTAAGAACTTTCAGTTTGACCCTCGTATTAGGTTACGATGGGGCTGGCATAGACTTGTAGTCTAAAAGCCCTTATAAAATTATTGAATAAAAAATAAATAAAAAAACCGGAACACAGTAATGTTTTCACATTACTGCTTGGCGGTAGAATAACTGGCAAAGGTGTGGTACTTCCTGAGGCGGGCTCTGCTAGGAGTCCTACCACTACAATTGTCCATCACTATTTATTTATTTTGTAGCTCAATCACGTTGGAGTGGCTGAACGGATCTCGTTGAAATTTGGAACACAGATAGATCATAGTCTTGAATAGCATGTAGCTACTTTTTATTTTGAAAATATAACGGGAACATAACCTACTCGAGTAAAACGTGAGATGCTACTAGTAAGTCAAATAGCCAACATTTTGCTAACGTTCTTTTAATTGGTTCTGTGAAATACTTCGATATAGATATAGGCCTTAAACAATTCAAATATATGCAAAGGTGACTTATCTCAAATAAATTCGCTCATTCCCTGAAAGCATTATAATGTTTCAATTGAAAATGGTTCTGCAAAGTAAAAAAATGGCCAAAAAATTCGAATGTTTTCCTCTTAAATAAGGGGAGTGCGTTGAAAATCAGTTTAAGATTTGGGTAAATTCTCTTTAGTCGAAAATGCGATCGTTTTAAGCTTGAATGAGATTGAGGCTGCGGGTCTGGCAGGTTTTCATTTCCTTGATAAGCGATAAAATATCAGACGGTGAAATGATTAAGCTGGTTTGAAATGTGTAGTCCAGATTAATCAGTGGCGTAGCAAGCCTTGGCTGGGCCCCGTATCAAAATTTGTTTAGGCGCCCTAGGAAATATTTCTCACAAGAGAAAAAAAAAATGTTGCCTGTGATGTCGGATAGTTTAACGGACAACGTCATAACAAAACATTGATAGATGCGAAGCAAGCATACAATGCTCTTAACGGGACAATGAGCGTAACGGGACTTAACGGGACACTGTTTCGTGCATGCAGCCGGCGTTCATCAATTTATTAGACGTTGGTACGTCAAAAAATTTTTGCATGAAATAAAAAAATATACATCTTCATAATTATCTATCCATGTCTTTTTCCAAATTTTTTACAAATCATTAAAATAAATATTGTGCAGTCCTTGCCTTTTTTCTGAAAACTCTTTGATTAATACATTTATAGCTGAGCTTGATTAATACATTTATAGCCTTTAGTTTTTCTAAAATGTCTGCCTCTATGGGCAATAGTGACAGGGCTGGGTCTGACAGATGTTCATGTCCCATTGAAGTTCTTAGGTAATTTTTCATAAGCTTTAAACTTAGAAAAAATTGAGCTTGTTAAGTTTCTATGAATTTTGCTTACGTACGTCGTATAATTGATACGACAGATGCGGCGGTAGCTACGCCCCTGAGGTTAATCAGTAAGATAGATAGATAAACTCTTTGTTGCACTAAATAAAACAAAAAATCTTAGAAAACAAAACCCTAAAATATATTAGTAACCATTGCTGGCCTTATTGCTAAAAGCGATCTCTTCCGGGCAACTGTGGTATGGAAAATGATTCATTAAGGATTCACACACACGTGAAAAACAAATCTTTAAAACTGTACAGGCAGTAGGAGCCAAGCAAACTGACGATTGAGACTAGACCATTATTTCTATGGTAGAGGTTTTATTAGGTGGCCTGGTGGCTTAGTTGGTAGTAAGTCGGCCTGCGAAGCCGTGGGTCGTAGGTTCGATCCCCACCCAGCGCAAATATTTGTGTGATAAATACAAATATTTGTACTATAAATATACAGAATCTGACGGTGTGTGCGACCACATTAACAATAAGACATGCATGACTTGTGTGATAAAGTACTTCTCAGCTAAAATAGGTTTTTTATTTTATTATAGAATAAAGGTTCTGTATAAAGGATCGATGCATTCGAGATGTGCTGCTGGAGGCGGATGTTGAGGATACCCTGGACCGCTAAGCGCACCAATGTATCGGTCCTTTCACAGCTTCGAGTCCAAACCCGCTTGTCTACAATCTTCCAGCAGCGCATTTTGTCCTATTTCGGCCATGCAATGAGAAGGGGAGATGACAACCTTGAAAAGCTGATCATAGTTGGAAAAACGGAGGGTAAACGAGCCCGGGGAAGATCCCCAACTAGATGGAGCGATCAAGTGAGAGGCTCTTCATCAACCAAGTTCAGCACGGTCGTCAGAGACGCGATGAGCAGACACCGTGCAAAGCACCGAAGCAGATGATAAAATCTAGGAGTGGAGCATCCACATCCAGCGATGACCACGATCCTCAGTCATGAGGGAGCGACCATAGAGAGAGAAAGGTTCAGTATGATCTAATTCAAGGTTAGTCTGATATATGGTATCTATCCATAGCAAGAATATGAAACACAACCGCAACCTATTCTGACGCTACCGCCATCTAGTGGTAGGTTTATGTTTAGCTTTATAGCTGCTTAGTGGGTAGCAAGTCTGCCTGCAAGTCTGTGGGTCAGGTTCGATCCTCACCCAGCGCAAAAGTTGTGCGACAAATGCAAATACTTATACAATGCCTGAGTGTTTTCTATATTAAATATGTGTTTAAAAAATATAATCATTATGTCAGTTATCTGGTTCTCATAGCACAAGCTTTACTTAGTTAGGGCTAGATGGTGTTTGAAATTACCTCCAATAAATACCATTTTTATACCATGTAAATGACAGGCTACATATACAGTCTTAATAACAATTTAGTATTATTTTCGGTAATACTTTGCCGTGCGATGGGTGAACACTATACGTAACGAAAACATTAATTATTCATTTACTCATTCAATGAGCACACAAAACAGAATGTAATAAACACAAACTATAACATAAGAGTATACTGTACAGAGCTGTATTACATTCCAAAGTATGTGGGCCTAGAAACAACATTTGTTTAAATACAGTGGTTAATTATAATTAGCTCATCGCATGATTCGCCTAGTTTTTCCCCTGTGGGAACACTGGGCCTTCTGTTATGAAGAGAGACACGAGACCATAATCCACCACACTGACCAATTATTAGCGAACGACACATGTCCTTGAAACAAATGTTATTTGGATCATACCTAAAAGTTTTACGACCTTAAAATGTACTTGAACACAAATTACATTTTAAAGACTAATCTATTTTAATTTTTAATTTATTTAATTGCATGTTTTTTTTTTTGTGTAGGACATTTCGTTTTTTCAATATATTCTTAAGGCTTCTTGGAGTAAGGGGTAGACGATTTATCGCGTGGTAAGAGGTCACTTGTTTGTTGAAGTTTCGCTTCTGCTATGTTTCTCAACACACATTTCGATTAATCATATCGTTTTTTTTTTTTTTTTATTAGCTAATCCACAGACTGCGGGGTCCGTGATCTTTGTCATTACAATTGTATTTTTTACACTTTTCTTGGATAAGGAGAAGAAGAGGAAAATAGGGGGGAGTTGGGAACATTTAAAATCTAATTCTAGTGCTCGTCTGTAAAGCCGATCACTACCGGTTGGGATTCCGCTAGTAATCGACTCGACATCGATTATTCATATCTGTATAAATGTTTTTGTTTTTGGTGTATACAATAAAGTATTTAAAGCCAGTAAGTAGAAAGGCTGGTCTAAAGTGTATGTTTCTAAAGCCATTAGCAAAGTTGGTCTAGTCGGGATAACGGGGACTGTCAATCCAGACATTCGGACTCGAATCACACGATCACCACTGTCTTTTGAACTCTTGTGCGTAATGCCGTCAGCTTAAAAACGAGTACATATGTGCACATTTGTCATCAACTCTGCTTTCAACAACGAATGAAAGCATCGTAAGACATTTTACAATGATGTATTAGCAAACTTTGTAGCGCGATGGATTATGCTTTTAGATATGTCCTTTTGAGAAGGCCTAGAATTTCAGCGCTGGGAACAAACAGTGGGGTATGTTTTATTTCTTTTAATAAAGAGTGACGAGACGATCAGGACATGTGCCTGATGGCAAGCAACATGCCTGACACATAACACCACAGTGACACGCAGCTATTGGAACATGAAGAGTCCAAATCATTACCTAGCACTGCACTGCGCTCGTCACCCAGAGATCTAAGATCTTATATCTCTAAGTCCTGTAATTTATCTGGAAACATTGCCCTTTAAGCCGGAACACAGTAATGTTTGCACATTACTGCTTGGTAGTAGAATGACTGGTAAAGGTGTGGTACTTCCCCAGGCGGACTCTGCCAAGAGTCCTACCACTACAACATGGGTATGGTGGGGTATGAGAGCTAAGGCATAAATTATCGTGATTTGTCGTTCTCGTCATAAGTTAAATGAAATTTAATTTACTTTTTGTAGTAATTTTGAGTTTTTAACAAAGACTTTCTAACTTTCTATACTTAAGAAGTTAAAGTACTTTATTCATAAATGTACAATTTACACGTCAATTAATAAAAAATTAAAACAAAAGAAAGAGCATACAAATTGTATACATTTTCAAAGTTTGAAACTACTACTTTACTGTATTACAATAATTATTGTACAGAAAACTGTCAAGTATTATACGAGTATAATGTCTTTATTACAATTGTACTGACCTATGTCATATTTTTTTTACATTTAAAAAAAATAGAAAAAACAGACATTTAATATATTTTTTTAAACATACATTTTTTTATGTGAGAACTTCTTTTGGCACACCACAGACAGTTTTTTCGTGGGCTATGGGTTGCCCTCAAGCATCACGCTAGGCAATGAAAGAAATCTTCGAGTAAGCTCGAAAGAATTCTGACGCATTTCTAGATGGCCATGGTCATGGCCACGCCCTCCGGTTTCACTCGCGTAGTTTTCAAAGTGAGCTATCGAATTCTGAGTTACATGTTTTCACTTCTATCGGCAGTTCTTACGACTAAGGCGACCATTTTATTTTTGGTTCAATTTTATTTTAATATACATATTATGTGTCATTTCTGTCTGTTTGTATTCATCGCCGTAGATTTTGGAAATTTGTCATTTTTTGAAGCAAAATGTACTCTGGTTTATTCCAGACTAAAAACTATCTACATTACAAATATCACTCAGATCTGTTTATTTATGAAGACGTGATTGAAATTGAATAAAAATCAATACAAACAAACTTTCACATTGATAATATTATAATATTAGGTAGTAAGATTATTTTCACATACTTAAGCATATCTATTTCTGATTTTTGGAGCCCACATACGATATTTCCCTAAAATTATTTACATTTTAGGATTATTTCAAGATGGTTTGAAATGAGATATAGTGGTAATAATACTAATTATACTTATTGTAAAAAACTTAGAAATTAAGAAGAAATTGTTTAAGCATTATCGAATAAAAATAATAGTCAACTATTTTGTATAAAAAGACATCAAAATGCTTAAATTGCGCAGTCAAAATACCACATAAATTATAATCTAGTCCCACTTTTTTTATTATTTTTCTTTTCAATCAATATTGGGAAAATTGGGAAATAGCAAGTTTGTGGAAATAATGCGTGGCATTTTTTATTAGTAGACGGATATCTTATCGGGTTCAAATCGGATACACTTCGGAGAGTGTGACCTAACACTACCTCGCCCTTCTTTCTATTGGAATGCTCATGGATGGAAAAAGTGACATCATTTCATCTTTTTAATTTTATCTTCAGTAGATAAAAATATAACGTTTTTCCTGTTCAGTAACATGAAAGCTCCGTCAAATTTGTGAATCGTTACAAAAGTACCGTGATGACTAAAACTTTTAGGATTTCGTCCAATTAGGCCAATTAAAATCTTCAATTACAGCGCGTAATTAAATAACTTTTATCAACTTACCTCTTCAGATATTTATAAATCACTCAAACTTGTTAAATTCAAATTAACACAACTTTCTCACTCAGAAAAACCACTCAAACTCACGAATAAGTTTCCTTAAACTTTTCACTTAGTACCTTTCAATAATCACTTATAAATTAATCATTATTAATAACTATTATTGTACACTTATTATTACGTAATTTTACGTCGTTTCACACTGCACTGATAAAGATACGCGAGGCGTAGCGACCGTTACATGCGCTACGAGTGCTACGTGGAGCGGCTACGAGTGAGGGTCTACGACTGTGCGTAGGTCTGTCGTAGCGCCCTCTGCGTTCGTTTTAGGAACTTAACAAGAATGGTTCCTTCAAAGATTTATTGAACAAGTTTGCGCCAAAAAATATTACTGTATTTTTTCGGCTCTAACTTTTCAGCAGCTGTCTTAAAATTTGTTGCCCGGTGAAATATTAAGTAGGTATTGCTTACAATAAAAAAGGCTTCGCAAAAGACAGAATACAAAGTATTTAAGGAATTCGAATGCGAAAAATTTGTTGGGTTTTTAGCTCGAGGCTAGAATGTAGTTTAATTTAGGGAAACTGACGTAATTTATGAACGGTTACAAAAATAAAAATAGTTGACAAACTGGGTTTTTAGTCGCAGTAGTTTTGTTGCGCTTATCGTCAAAATATGTAACTTTATAATTGCGAAAGCCTGTATGAGATGGATGATTAATCCACTGTTATGTAAAACTACTGAACAAATCAGGTTGAAATTTTGTGCAGAGATACAATATAGTCTGGTATATATTTGACTTTCAATTCACAAAAAGCCGTGTGTGCTTTTATAGTAAAATTGAAACTTCTATGACTATAAAAAGATATAGAAATACACTATATATTTGACCGTTCTAGTTTCTCCTTATAAGTCCTAAATATAGTGATAGTTATGCAATAATGTCAGTAAAGTAAGCAAGTATATAACGGGCTGTAGGCTTTTAAGCGAACTTCATCTTGATTTTCATCATTCTATAGATAATTGATATTTGTTCAGTGTAGGCTATTTTTCAAAAACATGTATAGCGTAGAAATCATTAGATAGATAACACAATAAGGAAGTGCGACGAGGGGCTGCCTTTTACTTAAAGAAATATATTCCTGGAAACTGATAGACGAACGAATCCCAGGTTTCATCGACTAATTAGTTTTTTTTTAAGATGAACCTCTGCCGCCAATAGAAAATTAATTATCTACACTGCCCTTAATTTATTTATTTCAATAGAATTTTCAATTATTTTAAATTTTTATTTTTTCAATTATTTTATTTCAATTTTTTATCGGATACACTTCGGAGAGTGTGCATCTGATCTACATGATCTAATACTACCTTGCCATTTCTTTTATCGGACTTCTCGTATCTCAAAAAAGCGACATCGTTTCATGGTTGATGTTCCAAAAACACGAACGAAGAGATTTGACTCCACATTTGTGATAAGAACGTCTAGGAATGCGTTGCCTGCGTGGATTTTCCCCGATAGTTACAATCTTGGTGTCTTCAAATCGAGAGTGAATCGGTTTCTTCTAGGTAAGCACGCTCCATCGTAGATCGCATCATCGCTTAACACCAGGCGAGATGGCAGTCAAGAGCAAAGCTATTACAGTAAAAAAAAAAGAATCAATGTACAAAAAAAAATTTGAAGAATCTTCAAATGTATGAAAACAATATTTCTATGAATAACTGTGGGCAGACTTATTACCAACTTATTCATAAAGTGCTGTTTATGGGTAGAGCGATATAGAATGGGATTGCACCGTTTAGTTTTGAAAAGGTGTAAAGATTATCTGGCTCAACCACAGATATTAAAATTCAAGCCGTAAATTATATAACAGACACATGCTACTTATCCTAGAAAATTAATTACAATGTTAATTTTCCCAGGCTTGGACTTAATTTTATCTGTAAGCATAAAATTGTAGTAAAATTTTACATCTCTAAGTTTCATTTTCGTTGAAAATTCGTAATTAGTTTTTGTGATTAATTAAATACAACATATTTTGTTGGAAATTTCGAGGGTTACGCACGGTGTATGCGTGACTTTATATGTGTAGAATTTAATGGGTTTGAAAAGGTAATATTAATATCTAATGATGAAGCTTTATAATTCCAATCAGCAGTTGAGAGATGTATTACGTCATATAAACTCAAAGTTTTAAAATTAAACTCCAGTCAGTGTTGTAATTGTAAAGTGGCAACGAAATATCAGTACAGATGATCTTGTAACGGAAATTGATTTTACTAAAATCGAGTATATTGTACATACTATTCTGACACTTCTATAAACTAGCAATACCTCGTGGTTTTACCCGCGTAGTTCCCGGTCTCATTATTTTTTCAGGCTAAAAAGTAGCCTATTTGTTTTTCCAGACTATAATATAAGTATGTTCAAAATTTCAGCCCGATCCGTTAAGACGTTACGACGTGATTGAGCAACAAACATTCATATTTATAATATTATAGTAATAATAGGATTTATAATCCACCAACCCGCACTGGGCCAGCGTGGTGGATTTTGGCCTTAACTCTCTCCTTGCGAGAGAAGGCCCGAGTCCCAGCAGTGGGAACATTTAAGGGCTGTTAATGATGATGATGAGGATTTATTATCTGAACCTCAGAAGCGGCTCCAAGGATTTTCGTGAATTTTAATAAGCGTGGGGTTTCGGGGGCGATGAATTGATCTAGCTAGGTTTTTAGAAAACGCCGTTTGAACCGTGTTTCAATCAACTAAAGATAGCTCATCCAAGTACTTATAATAGACAAAAATCTCTAAATCGCAAAGTAATATCATAATCCAATGTTCTGAAAAAATCTCTCAACGGAATCTTTCAACCCTTTCTTATGGTAACAGATGGTTCATGTGATACGAGGCAGTTTGTTCCGCTTCGGTAGCTGTATTTCGTATAAGACGCATTTGTTGCATCTGGGGCCTAATGATACTATCTTTCATCACCTCTTATTATTGACTAGCAGTATTCCGCAGTATCACTTGCTTTGTTCCCGATTCTGTAGTTTTCCCGGGATGGTGTTGTGTGTGAATTGTCCACCAATATTTATTTTTATAAAGAAGCCTAAGTGTTATTCCAGACTGTTTGTCTATGTACAAAGTTTCATCCCGATCTCTTCACCAAGTTTTTGCATGAAAGAGTATAAATGCGAAAGTTTGTATGTTTAAGTTTCCTTAAAATTGTAAAACCGTCAGATTATAATCCAACGACGTTATATTGAAAACTAACACAACCTAACCCATCGTGATATTATAATCTCATGCGTTAAATTGTAAACTGACCGTGATTGCAATTGTACGGTGACGTATACAAACTTACGTGGTTTAACAAAGTTTAGGGAATGATTGACCCCTTAGATTGGTCTGTCTTTTTGGAAAAGGTTTTAAAATAGTTGTCTGACGTACATATTATACAATTGGAGTATGAGAATTGAAGTGAAGCTAAATCATTATTTTGAGAGTTTTAAAGCGTCTGTTTAGTAAAACGACCGACGGAAAGTATCTGGGAGTTTTGGGGCCTCACCTTTAAGAATATTAAGGATTGCCTTATAGCATACGTTAAAATCAGTTAGTGGAAAATACGTGAAGTAAGTAAGGTTTTTATGTACCTTGTGGCCAAATTTCAAAATTGGCCGTCTAAACAAGTTAGCGGGTAAGCATGTGTTCGTGTACATACTAACTCTACTCAATCGTTCACATTTCGTTCATCAGAAAATACGTGACGTCTGGCGGCTCTGGGATCTTGGACTATTTGACTTTTACTATACACTAAATGAATTGATTTTGATAGATCACACTTCAGAGGGGAGAGATATGGGACCATCCATATAAATTTTATCGAAACCTATGAAGCGATTAAAAAATTAATTATAACCTATATAAAACAAAAATGGGTTGCCTGTAAAGTCGGTATACGGGCGAAAGTTTTACGTGACAACGACTTTGAGTGGTAAAATAATTTTACGGAAGGGACGCGTGCCTTTCACTTTTTATGTCTGTCTCTCTCGCTCTTAGGCGGGCTAACCATGCCCGAGTGGAAGGGACGCGTGCCTCTCACTCGCTCTCGTTGTGAGCGCATAACGTGAGCGGAGCGTAACGCAGTTTCTTGAAGTGTCACCCGGCAAACCAATTTATAATACGTTGTCACGTCAAAATATATTCACATTCCGTCTGAACCATTTAGACTTAAAGAACAGTGTCGAAATAAGTTATCGTATTCTAATGACATTGTAGGAGTTTTTCATTGTCTAAAAACGCGCATAAAATTATGTTTAAAAAAAAAACCTAGCTAGATCGATTTATCGTCCCCGAAACCCCCTGTATACATACCTAATTTCATGAAAATCGCCGGTTTGTACGGCGAGCGTTAGCTGCATCACCGAAGACCATCCGATAATTCAACTTGCAGATGGCTATCAGGGACAGAAATGCGGCCGTGGTGGAGGCTTTGGGCCGGGAGGAGGCAGCTAAGGCAAAAGACGATGTCGAGTCGATTACTATCGACTCGACATCGTCTTTTTTCCAAAGAAATGACAGGGCTTAGAGATATAAGATCTTAGATCTCTGGGTGACGAGCGCAGTGCAGTGCTAGGTAATGATTTGGACTCTCCATGTTCCAATAGCTGCATGTCACTGTGCTGTTATGTGTCAGGCATGTTGCTTACCATCAGGCACATGACTTGATCGTCTCGTCACTCTTTATTTAAAAAAAAAAAAAAAAATCCCAAGCGGTAGTGATCGGCTCAACAGACGAAATCCGACTGACTAGTACTACATTTAGGGTCAAAATGTTCACAACACCCCGAAATATGAAAAAAAAAAATTGTAATGACAAAGGTCACGGTCCCCGGAGTCTGTGGAGTGGCTAAAATTAATAAAAAGAAAAGCTAACTGACTTTCATAGTACCTACAAGCTTAGCTTTGTTTGGGGTTCGATGGTGTTGTGTGTGAAATGTCCACCAATATTTATTTATTCCTATGTTTAAAGTTAAAAAATAACAGCATGTAATGTGATTCACGATGTATGCGTTCATAAATAAGGCTCTTTCTAAGGTCTATTTTCATAAGTGCTTTCCTCGCGTGTCGGTTGTGGAAACTCTTGACGCCAAAATACGGAGATTTGAAGAGTATCGTACGTACCCTTTGAAGCTCGCGTCATCCGCACAGTGGCACAATAAGGTTTGCGATGTGACATCCGGGTAAACACCTACCAGGGAACACAAATGTTTACTGAAAGCACATGTTTGTGTTAGTTCGTTCTTGTTTATTAGGGCTGACGCGACATTTTGCTGTCCGATTCAGAAAAATCGTGATAGAGTGGTGTTGATTTTTATTTCGAAGTGAAAGGTTTCTTAGCCGCGCTTGCAATCTTTTCGTAGGAAAAACCTTATCGGTCCGCGCTACCAACATGCTTTGTATCTATGTAATGTTATGCAGTGGGTGGAGTGTGATTACTTGGAAGAGCAGCTTGCGTCATTTGAAGTCACTATCTTTGATACACTCACTTGATTTTGACATCCTGATATGTTATTTTTAAATCATTCTAATATTTTATCCTGGTTAAAGTCTGTATATTTACATGATTGTTGCAGTCAGAAACTGCCGATAGAACAGAAAACTTATAACTCAGAATTTGATAGCTTTCTTTGGAAACTACGCGGGGGAAACCGGAAGGCATGTCCATGAGCATGCAATGCGTCAGCATTTCTAAGGCCAATGGCCATGGTCCGGAGTTTACCCGAAGATTTCTTATCATTCCCGAGCGTGACACTAGAACTCAATTCACAGCCCACGAAAGATCTGTCTGTAGCGCGCCAAATCACTTCAAAAATTTGCAGGGTTGGGCCCTGCTACATTTTCTAAGCTACGTCAATCCGTTCCGTTCCTCTCCTGTTTCATAGTTCTGCTCATCTCAATTTCATCGAATATGGCAACCCTACTAGCGTGCCAGAGAAACAGAATACGAATCGTCGAATCGTGCTGAAAAGCTCGTCTAAAAACTAAGCCAACGTATGAATTATTCATCTGATAGATGCAACCACACTCATAATACTCTCCAGTGCCAACTCCGGCTTCTTACTTTTAACCGACTTCTAACAAAAAGAGGTTTTCAATTCGGTTTTTAAAGTCAAAACTTCTTTTGGTGCGGCTTAGATAGATTTCTCGTTAGACGTTACGCTCGGGAATTACAAGAAATCTTCGGGTAATGGGGCGTTTTCAAGACGTAAAAATACCTGTCAAACACAGTTCCCAATTTCACCGTAGGTGGCGCCACTATTTTATTTTGTTAGAGAAATTTCACAAAAACCAAATTGGCCATCTAATTTATTGGCATATGGCATTATTAACTATTTAACATCTAACGCATAGAAATGCTTACGCATTTCTAGATAGCCATACTTACAGCCATCGAACTCTTAAAAAACGGCAGAAGCGGCAAACCCGCTTCTACTATGGCGATGCAAAATCAGGTGACGTCTCCTGTTTTAGTCTCAGTCGCAACAAGGAGTTGTGTACGTTCGCTGACAATTGTGTACGTTCGCTGACAATTCAATTTTCAAATTTTTCAAACAAATTTTCGGCACGTTATGTTGTCTTTAGATTATAGCATACCTCATCTTCGTTTCTTTAATTATATCGATGCTTATAGCCATGCCTTCTGGTTATACCCGTTTCCAGGTTTTCACGTTCTAAGTTATAAGTTTTCACTTCTAGCGGCAGTTCCTGTAACTGCCAACTTTTTTTTGGATATAAAAATATGTTACCTACGCGATAGCTTCACCAATTGTGAATCAATTTTGATATTTTTTTTCGTAGATCATAGTTCAGAGGTAGTATCATATAAATTGTATGAAAATTGGTGTCGCTGTTTTAGAAATATGAACAAAAAAACTAAAATTTACTTTCATATAAGTACCTTGATGACTTAGTGATTACCTTGATGGCTTCTTATGTTTGAGAACGGCGCGAATTTCAAACGCCATCTGTGTCTATGATAGATAGATAGATAACTCTTTATTGTGACACAAGAACAGAAATATTACAGTAGAACACTTATGAACTAGCACCACAAATGGCGGGTCCATGGTTAGGCCGAAGCAGGGAAAAAAGTGGAAGGAAAAGCAATAAGCCTGTACACATAGGTATAATGTCAAACCATCGAATTTTAGGGCATCCTGCAACACAATTTGCGATTTGTAGTCTGAACTGTAGGACAAGTTCACCCCATAGGTTCTAAGGCAGATATGACCAGTGCATTTTACCAATTGAGCTTGTTACTACGTGGAGCTATTTCGACCTTGTTATTGAGATGACTTTGAAAGGAATATCCTAACAAATTTTAACTAGCAAATTTTACTATTGCCTTTCCTTTGTTATGTTTAACAAACTACATTTAGCGATTCTAATAGCATTACAAAACTCGGTCTAAAGGGTAAACTTAAGCATAAGTTGGAACTCCGCCTACACATATAAGAAATTTTGTAAGGGACCTCTGATTTATACTATCTTATGCCTACAGACCTTACACTAGACCTCTTAGAGCATCAGATACTCTCACTTTAGATATTCCACGGCACAATACTTCTTTTTATTCTTGTTCTTTCACAGTCAAGGCTGTGAATTTATGGAATTCTTTGCCCCTTGAAATTAAGCGTTCCCCCTCTCTTGATGTGTTCAAGAGTCGTGTAAAGGCATACTTTCTTGAATTGTAGCTGCTGTACTATTTTATCTTCAATGTATTTTTGTATGTATTATATTGTATTGTATGTATTGTATTATATTTATGTACTTATATTTATTAACATTTATTTATGTTAAAAGTATCTATTTTGTTGTATTATTTTATTAGTAGTTGTTTCAGTTTTTTATTTTAATAGATTAGTTATTTGGTTGTTAAGTACATTATATTTTATCACAATATTTTTTGTTAATTAAGGGCCACTTTATGTAAATGATCTCCTTTTCCGTGCAAGGTTGCCTGGAAGAGATTGCTTTTAGCAATAAGGCCGCCCATTAAGAGCCTCACCCGATAGTGTCTAAGTTTATAGTTTATTTTTCTTGTGTTTCTGTGGTTTTTAATAAAGAGTTTATTATTATTATTATTCACGTATATCTTTATTTTCTTAAGTCTAAGTTTTTACAATATTTATATAAAATAACATAAAAACATTATAAAAACCTAAACCTAGTTTGCCGCCAGCAGCGGGCAGGGCCCGCTACCGGTGGTTAGGGCTGCAGACTGAGGAACCTCCTGACGATGCGCGCCGTGTCGAGGATGACCGCCTTCTGCATCTGACTCTTAATCCAACCGTCTAGCGAAAGTCTCTTGAGATGTTGGTCGAGACTTTTCGCTACAAGGCCGTTTGCCGACACAACTATTGGGACTATGATCGTCGAATCAACATCCCACATGGCGGTAACCTCATGAGCCAAGTCAAGGTACTTGCTAAGCTTGTCCTTCTCAGCTTTCACGAGGTTCTCGTCATGTGGTACGGTGATATCGACGATTACAGCCCGGCGCTGAGACCGGTCTACCAGTACGATGTCAGGCTTATTGGCGACAATAGTCCTGTCCGTGATGATAGAGCGGTCCCAGTAGAGCAACGCACGACCATTCTCGAGAACTGGCAGAGGTGCGTACTTATAGTAGGGCACCTCGGACTCGACAAGGCCGTATCGAAGAGCAAGCTGCTGGTGGATGATCCTGGCTACTAGGTTATGTCTGTGCAAGTACTCGCCGTTAGCAAGATGCGAACAACCGGAAATAACATGACGAAGTGATTCGCCTGGACGGCGGCATGCCCGACAAATGTCGACCGTACCGTCCTTCATTATGTATTTCCGGTAATTGTTCGTCTTGATAACTTCGTCAGCAATTGCACAGGCAAAACCCTCGGTTTCTCCGAAGAGGTCCCCGAAGCGTAGCCAGTTCACCGACGCGAGCAAATTCACATCGGGGCCCGTCAGGACCCGATAGAACCGCCCGTGCAGCTCCTTGCTCTTCCATACTTCCTTGCGATCATCAGTGCTGAGCACCGATGGTTTGCGCCAGTTCTCGTTTGCCATTGAAAGAGGCGTGAGCTCCTGTCAACTGCCACAACATCACGATGCATCCCGGACTCACTGTTGCGGAAATAATCCCTAAGACTGCATACCTCGCGGTTGTGAAGGTTCTTGGCATTTAAAAGCCTCGACCTCCACACTTCCGCGGGATATACAGCCTCATAACAGATGAGCGCGGGTGTAGCATTCGGTGTGTTGTGAGCAGTTGACGGACCTTTCTGTCCAGGGCGTCGAGCTCAGTTGAGTCCATCTCAGTATGCCAAAGAGTATATCAGCAGAGGCATTACCCAACCGTTGAAGGCACGCGCCTTGTTACCGCCTGACAGAAGACTTTTGAGTACTTTTGTCAGCCGGCACAAGAAGCGCTCCTTCACTGATTTCTTAATGTCATCTGCTGATATACCCAAAGACTGTGACATACCGAGATATTTGTAGGGCTCGTCTTCGGAGAGATCTGAGAGTTATAGTCTCGGAAAGTTGTAAATTCTCTGAATTTACTACTTTCCCTCGCTGTACATGCATGACCGCACATTGTTCACACCGAACTCCATCTTGATGGCGTTACTAAAACCTCCGTGGTTTTTAATAGCTCCAACAAGTCTTGGCGTTTCGGTGCAAAAGTTTGAGGTCGTCCATGTACAACAAATGAGATATAACCTCACCTCCCTACGAAGACGATAACCTAACTCTGAATCCTTCAGCAGAGTGCTGAGAGGATTCAGACTTAGGCAGAACCATAGGGACTTAGACTGTCACCCTGAAAATGCCTCTTTCAATCCTAATCAAGTCCTCCGAAACAAAAGAGCTGTCTACGCTACCTGGTTGACGAAGGACTGTGACCCACTGTCCCATGCATTTGCTTAGAAAAGATTTTAGAGTTGGATTTATTTTGTACAACTCTAAAACCCTTTCTAGCCATGAATGGGGCACCGCATCATAGCCCTCTTATAGTCAATCCAAGCAGCGGAGAGGGCCTTTGTTTCGTTTGACTTGTTGGCAAATGGTCGTGTCAATGAGGAGCAGCTCCTTAGTACCACGGGACCCAATCTTACATCCATTCTGAGAGGAGGCCAAAACGTTATTCGCGACAATATGCGCATTAATTTTTGCTCTCAGAATGGATGTAAGCAGCTTGTAGATGGTAGGTAAGCACGTAATGGGTCTGTAGTTCTTCGGTTCCGTGGTACTACCAGACTTATGGAGCAGGAAGGTGACTCCGGTGGTCAAGAAACTGGGAAGAGAACCCGTCTCCAGGGCTTCTTGGGATTGTGTTGCCAAACGTTCATGTGAGCACCGAAACCACTTTATCCAGAAGTTGTGCAATCCGTCCGGTCCAGGACTTTTCCAGTTCTGAGCCGTTCGGATAGCACAACAACGTCTATGGAGTCGATCGTAATAGACTCCATGGGTTCGATAAGCTCACATGCACGTTCGATAACACGCATCCAGCCCCTCCGTGTGCTCGACAGGCACCGACCAGATGCTGCGCCAGAAACTTTTCATAGCGCTGACATCCGGTAGCTGCGTATCGTTCACACGTGGACTAGTAGTTCCTCCCCAGCATCGGTACACCTTCCTTTGATCGCTTGGAAGTCGCGATTTTGCCGATATCGATTCACACGCTCTCTGTAGCGGCGAATACGGTTTGCCCACGCATAAACTTTCTGCTTCAGATAGTCAATACGTTCCGTAACATTGGCAAGATAGTGCTGAGGACTGATACCAGTCCCAGCGAATGCCTGTGTTACGAAACGCATAACTCGGGGACGACTGTTCCCCTGTCTGAAGCAGATTAGCCCTGCAATAAGAGTCCTGAATTTGCTGATACGCCGTTCTATTCGCACTTGCCATGCGGGTGCATCTCCGGCGGTTCGCGTTGTACGGTCAGTGTCTGGGAACTTGACACGTGCAACGCGACACGCCGCGATAGCACCACAATATAGAATAGAATGGGTATCAGTCAAATCCTTGCTAGTTCCCAGGTAGGGAACTAGCAAAGTATTCAGGGCTCCCATCAAAGCCAAATTACGTCTATGTGTGGGCAAACGCGGTAATCGCGGCCTAGAGTTAGGTGTGGATCTATACCGCAAAATCGCGTCTTCCAGAGTGCTCCTCAGTTGCTCTATTACCTGGTCGGATACATTACTACTCGCTGAGTCTTCCTCCTCGATGTCGGGGTCGACCGGCGCCGCAAGTGTCGCCACCGACGTCGGCAATGAGGCCAGTGTCAGCGTCGACGACGCGGCAGGTGGATCCCGAGTCGAGGCAGAAGCCGGGCGAGTACGCTGCTCCTCCAGGCGTATCCGATCAAGTGCCGAGTCATCCAACAGCTTACAGCGTCGGATAGCCCGGGTTTGGTCGGAGAGTCGTTGTGCGGATACGGCGACAGTTGGTTCAAGGGCCTGAAACAGAAGCAGCATCCTGGCACAGTACGCGGTCAGGTTGGTTCCTCCCTCTGTAGCCCTGTAATAGGCGCGCATGCAGTTCTCGTTCATTTGGCGAGTCCATCGCATGCGACGCACTACACCACCGGTAGCGAGGGCCGGGAGCGAGGCAGGTTGCCTCACAAGCCCCAAGCGTGCCGGCAGCGGCGGACGGCCACGACGACCAGGTCTTGTTGGCGGCGGGTCCGCACCGCGTCCTCGTCACTCGAAGTAGCACTCGTATCGCGGGGTGTCAAGAAAGGTTCTTCCTCCGACGACAGGCTTGGCGGTGACGGATCTGGGCTGGTGTTGGGCGTGCGCTACATGTTTCCGCTTCTGTTCGTGTTTTTGACCGCGTTATCATGTTATTTTGTTATTTTTCGTCCGTTTTTTAGTTTGTTTACAAAAGCTGTCTTGATTGACATTCTATTGTCATAATGCATTTTCTGGATTTTCTAGTTTGTACTTACGTTTTATCTATTACTTCTGTGTATTTTCGGTAGGCTGTATATTTTACTTTATGTTGTGTGCTAATATATAGTATCAAATTGATTAAAACGGATAAAAATAAGTAAAATGAAACACGGTGTAAAAAAGCGTCCAGTCGTGACAGCGGTTTTTTTTTTTTTTTTTTATTATTATTATTATTTTTCTTTTTTTTTGTGACGTACAATGTTAAGATTACACAATCAAACACCACAAGATAATGGTACCTAAAAAAACTACGCACTAGACCGAGTTCAAACGAATTTTCGTTGGAATGTACATGGTAATGTATAACATATTTTTTTTTTAGTTTTATCATTCTCTTATTTTAAAAGTTACAGGGGGGGCACACATTTTACCACTTTGGAAGTGTTTCTCGCGCAAATTGTTCAGTGTAGTAAAAAATTACATCAAAAACCTCAACATCATTTTTGAAAACCTATCCATAGATACCTCACACGTATAGGTTTGATGAAAAATATTTTTTTGAGTTTCAGTTATAAGTATGGGGCACCCCCAAAATTTATTCCCGCCAGCCGCTTATATACTATTATATCTGACACGTACTTACGTGCTCCTACAGTATTTGTTTTTTTGTAAAAAAAAAACTTAATGCGGTTTATAGAATACTATCTACTTACCAAGTTTCAACAGTGTCGTTTTCATAGTTTCGGCAAAAAGTGGCTGTGACATACGGACGAACAGACAGGCAGACAGACATGACGAATCTATAAGGGTTTCTTCCGTTTTTATGTTTTACGGAATCCTAAAAACTAAAAAACCACAGTGTTCAACATTCATCCATAATATAATCTACCCGACGGACTAATTGGCATATTATGTTTTTGAGCCAGTTAGAATCACAATGTTTTCGAAAGTAGCAAAACTGAATTTTAATTCTAGTTTTGAAGATTTTACTCGTATTTACGTTAAAGATTGGAATAATTTAATTTACAAAGTTATTTATTTCAAACTAGCGGTCTACTCCAGCTTTCCACTTAACACCATTTGAATATTGGGCTATGATAAAATATCATATATTATTACTTATTTTGTTATTCTAATGACTGTATCTAACCTGCTACGTATACCTGATAAAATAATAGATTAAGATAATGTCGTAGGTAAAAAAATCGTTAAATTATAAAACCTAGAAGGCTAAATTGCGAAAGCTTTCCGGTAGGTAATAAAAAAGTGGATTTACGGAACTAGTTTCACGGCAGAGGATTTTTAAGGTTCCCTGTGTAATATTTAATCCCTTAACTCTAAAAACTGCTTGTCTGTCCGTTCGAATTAGATACTCTTAATATGGCTTTGTTTCATTTTAGTGGGGCACTCTGCAGAGTCCGCCTATCCACAAGACTTATAATAATAAAAAACTTTTACATACAATACTAACGGTTAGTTCCGACTTCACCTGTGGTACATAATATAAATATCATCGATATAAACCAATGGATGTGCCCTGAGTAACTCGAAATTGGTCATAAACTGCGTCTCAATGTGTGTCGTAAGTAGTTTACACATAATCAATCTCCTTGGCCCCTAGAATCGCTAGCGGCGCGATATGCATGATATGGTTCTACTTATTTTGGTTATTGACAACGAATAGTGATAAGTAAAAACGTCCGGCGTCCACCGCTTCCTGCAACCGACTGGAACGGAATGAGTGAGCTTACTCTTCCCAACAATGACATAATTCCGTGCGTCCTGAAGTTTGGGAGGGCACATCTGTGTATTGAGATCTGTGATAAGTATAATCTATAGCACTCAGAAATTACGTATCCAACAGTAAAATAATTTTTGAAATTGGTTTTGTGGGATATTAGCGCGATCAAACAAAAAACCTCTTCTGTTTTATCATCATCATGAGCCGCAAGACGTCCACTGCTGAACATATGCCTCCCACCCTAGACCTCCACAACGAACTTCTGCTTTATAATATCATAAAAATAAAAAACGGAAGTGGCCCTGAAAATATTGTTTTATAATATTGAGCAATGTGAAGAAAAAATTTTGCGTCTCATCAGACGTAAATCTTTTTCGAAGCATGCTTCTTACCATCGTAAGAAGCACTCCTCGCTATAACAGCACAGCACCACGCCGGTATTTGAGCACGAAGAAACTAAATCACTGCCTAGCACCACACTGCGCTCATCAGCCGGATATATATATTTTTTTAAATAAAGAGTGACGAGACGATCAGGACAAGTGCCTGATGGTAAGCAACATGCCTGACACATAATAGCTCAGTGACACGCAGCTATTGGAACATGAAGAGTCCAAATATTTACCTAGCACTGCACTGCGCTCGTCACCCAGAGATCTAAGATCTTATATCTCTAAGCCCTGTAATTTATCTGGAAACATTGCTCTTCAAACCGGAACACAGTAATGTTTGCACATTACACATTTGGCGGTAGAATAACTGGCAAAGGTGTGGTACTTCCCCAGGCGGACTCTGCCAAGAGTCCTACCACTACATCGGAATACATTTAAACCCGAATACATTTTACATCACTGCTTGGCGATAGAATAACTGGCATAAGCAGCCCACTAAATGTTCCCACTGCTGGGACTCGGGGCGTTCTGGGCCACAAATATTTGTACAGTGTCTGGGTGTTTCTATGTAAAATAAGTATGTATTTAGAATTATATAAGTATTATACCAACTATCTGGCCGCCATATTACAAGCTTTGCTTAGTTGGTAGGTCAGGTGGTGTTATGTGTGAATTGTCCACCAATATTTACTTATTTATTTATTTAATGTAATAAGTGTGTAATGAACTGCTTTTGGTAACTATTCTATCTATCGTAATATTAAGTCTGCCTGTAAAACCGTGGCTTCGATTCCTACCCAGTTTAAAATACTTTGTGATGAATTCAAATCTTTGTACTGTGCCTGGGTGTTTTCTATGTACCTAAAATAAGTATGTACCTATTTATATCAGCTATCTGGCTCCCATAGTACAAGTTTTGCTTAGTTTGGGATAGATGGTGTTGTGTGTGAAATGTCCACCAATATTTACATTTCAAAGTTCCTGTTCTACGCAAATATCTCTTTTAGTTTACATATTATACTGTTCTTAAAATAACAATGACGTCATAGACCAGCTTTAAGTAAACTCTTCTATACCCACTCAAATAACACTTAACTAATTCATAACAACAAAACAAACAAGATAATATACGCTTTATTATACTCTTAGCCGCTAATAAGCCAGAACAGCCTCGCGTCATAAAGTAGCCTGGATTTATTGGAGCTGCCTAGATAGCCAGAAGTGGCTATCTAGTGGCTAGCTTCGCAACGTATTACTTAGGAATATCTATATCTAAAGATATACAATGCTTTGTCCTGTCTAGCTGTCATTTTTTTTACATCTTCTAACAAATAATGATAAATTGAAAAGATATAGGTACAGGACTTCAAAAGTACTGTTAAGTGTAGGATTTTTACTGTGATATAATTATATAAGTATCCTACTAATCAGCAGTGGACGTCTTGCGGCTGATGATGATGATGATCCTACTAATGTTATAAATGTTTAGATGTTTGTTGCTCAATCACATCGTAACGTATGAACGGATCGGGTTGAAATTTAGAACAGTTAGATTATAGTTTGGAATAACACATAGGCTACTTTTATCCCGGTAAAATAACGGGATCGAGAACTATTTGGGTATATACGCGGATTACTTATACTGTTAGTAATTTATATTTTTTACTTATGGAATATTATTTACTCAGATATTTCTTACACATGAGTGAGTATTGGGCATGGAACTGCTTCGAAATATCTAAGATAGATCTCCGTTTGTTCCAAAATTGTCTGAAATTCCACAATTTGGCAGTTTAAGGGCGTGTGGGCCGTAATTCTGAATTTTTAAAACAACTTTAAGACCTTTAAAATAGTGTATTAAACTCTGAAAAAATATATATGTAATAGTTAAGGATCTAATCTAGTGCAATTCGCAGTCAATAACACGATTTAATGAATTTTACTTGATAGAAAAAAAATCCCAAAGTTACCCCTTTTCAAAAGTTTTTCAAGTTTATGACTAAACTAATGAATTTTTTACTAAATTTTGTACTCAACGAAAGCCACTAAAAAGTTATAGATGCTTTCGCAGAGTTTGACTTGATAAAAAGTATCAGTTATTCACTATGTTTTAATATCTACCATATATATAGCGCGCCGTTCGGCAAGCCTGATCAGTCGCGTTTCGGCGCTCATGGACGACGGGCCTGTGCTTGATTTTGTAATTTTGACAATCGATAAATTTTAAATATTACGATCATAGTGCCACAGTATGACAATATCAGTAGGTATTACTAGTGAAGCACGCTATGATCTTGATTTTTGATACCGTTTTCATTGGAATTCCAAATAGACGCTGATACTAATTAGTACGCTGTTTACTTTATGTTGTAGACCAAAAGGGGAGTCTCAAAAAACTGACGTCGATACCACATCAGTAAAAGATTCAATGCAATAGAAAATAGATAAGTATCGGTAAAATATTCGTCCGTTAAATCAGAGATCGGGATAAGGAAATAATGAGAGGGGAGAAATCCCCTGCGTAAATCCCCTATTATAAATGGTATCATTTATGATACCTAACTTGCATTTATATGCCATTCCATTTAGGTAAATTCTTTGGTAGTAAGGTACTTAGTACTTGGAAAAAAAGTCCTCACATACAGATTTTACCACTTTGGAAGAGACTTTCGCGCAAACTATACAGTTTAGAAAAAAAATGTTAGGAACTTCAATACAATTTTGAACACCTTTCCATAGATACACGTATGGTTTTGTTAGAATTTTTATTTTTTTAATTCTTTTCCAAGTTTGTGACACCACCAAAATTTATTGTTTTTTCTTTTTTTTGTATGAAAATGTTAATATTGTTCATAGAAATTTAGACACTCGACCAAATTTGATAAGAAGCCTTTTAGGCAGTAAAATTACTCGTAGAATTTAACTCTGCACTAAATTTCCGATTCGTATTTTTTATATAAGGTTTAGAATTATTTCCTGAGCATAAAATCACAAAATAATAACAAATCCAGGTGGAGCTTCAAGCGCCAGCTCGAAAAAACGTTTTGGCCGATATTCTGAAAAAGTTATAAAGCCTATTATTATTGTAGAAAATAAAATTTCCCATCTTTTGTTGCCAGTAAACTTTTTTTTCGAACTTACCGATTACGATTTATTATGTCAAATTTGGTGATAACAATGTAAAAATAATAAGATGTGAATTCTGTTCCCAGTAGCATAAGCATGTCCCTTTTTTCCGGAATGGAAGAAGGGTTATGTTTTTCGCGCGCATCTTTTATGTTTGTAAATCTTTTATTTCCACATATCTTCCAAACGGTTGGATGGATTTTGGTAACAAAGATATTTTAAGTATAGTCTGACTCATAAAGTGTCCTTAGATAGTAGGTAATATTTTTTACGTGTACATTTTTTTTGTAGTCGGGGTTTTTAAATTAATGTTATTCTATCATATTGCTCGTTGCTCGAATAAACAGCACCGTTCATCATCATGATTGAAGAGTTGAACGAAGAGTTTGGTCTCCACTTTTGTAATAAGAACAACTAAGATGTGAAACGCATTGCCAGAGTGGGTTTTTGTCGAAGGTTCGAACCTTGGGGTTACGTTACGAGGTACACTGTGCTTGTTTCTATTAGAGAAACAAGTTCCATCGTAGACCACATCATTTTCATCCACCATTATCGGCATCATCGCAATCGTATCATTAAATGGGTTATAAATCGTAAACGGTAAGTTTTACAAAAAAAGTTTACTTGCAACAAAAGATGCAAAATTTTATTTTCTACAATTATTGTCAAAATATATCGTTTCCAAAATATGGGCTAAAACAGTTTTTTTTCAATTGGCGTTTGAAGCTCTACCTAGATCTGTGAGCATTTTGTAATTTTATGCTCAGTAAGTGATCTTTATTACCTCATAGAAAAAAAATTGATTAGAAATTTAGTGCAAAGTTGACCAAAAACCGTCTATTTTTACTGACCTTTCATTACGTTTCAGTACATTGTTTTTAATTTTTGACGAACTTGTGAATTATTAGGAAACATTTTCAAAAGATGCATGAAATTCTCAACTTATAGTGTGACCAAAAGAAAAGGTTGAGTTTTGTATATCTACGAGTATAGATAAATTTAAAATTTCTTCGTTCATATATCAAAAAAACTCTTATCACTTCACAATTCACAAAATTGTTATCACTAGTATAAACAAATCTTGAACAAAAAATGAGTTTAAATTACATAGTCCAATATTTTAATGTTATTTCTGCACTGTGGCACCGATTCCGCGGTCGGTGACGGTCGCGAGAACAAGGCAGCGTTAAATGCCTAATTTGACAGAACTACCTGGCCTTAAGACGTGCTCTATCTCAATTTTCTTGACGTTACTTTGTGATGTACGCTGAACTTCGGTTCTGTTATCGAGTCAAAAGCTAAATTAGCTGCCGAAAATTTTGGTGTTCTCGCGACGCGGCGCCACTTCAAGTCTGAACAGTGGCTCACGTTATACCAAGTACTTATTCGCTCTTGTATGGAGTACTGTTCGCACCTTTGTAATAGGTAAGCTGAGTACCAGTGAATTAGGAGGGGGTAGTCTACCTGATGTGTCCGCTGCTGGGACTCGGTGTCTTATCTACGAGTCAAATCCTAAATCCTGGCTGAACATCTACCTCTTCTATCACATGTAAATATTACCTACTATTTTATAAGAATGTTTGTCGAATTTATCATTGCATATTTATCATCTTGGTATTTATTATGTATAGGTACTAATTTATTCGTCGTAGTCATGTATTTATATGTAGTAGTATATTTTACAAGTATCGTAAGTATTAGTATGTAATCTGTATTCGTGTGTATGTTTATTGTGTATTGTTTATTTTTTCTTGTTTATATAACTGTAATTGCTTAAATATATTTTTAGATACCTACACACCCCGCTTCATAGAATATTCTTACAAACCATTTCCATCCTAAGGTTGCCTGGAAGAGATCGCTATTAGCGATAAGGCCGCCGATTGTAACACTAGTTTTTGTTATCCTGTATACGTGTTTTTTCTTTGTTTTTGGTGTGTACAATAAAGACTATCTGATTCTATCTAATCTATCTATCTATCTATCTGAATTGTGGTCTAGTCCAGGTTTACAGTTGATGCGATGATGATGCGTCGTTTATCAAAAGACGTCTATCTCCGGCTTCCTCACTATGTTTTCCTTCACCATTAAAGTTACTAGTGATGACGAACTCAATCATCTGGACTTAGTATAAGTATAAAAAAAAACGACTTCAATTTAAAATTTAATTCAGATACTCGACCTAATTTCCTAAGAAGCCATCACTAAGACATTGAGGTATGTGAAAGTAAATCTAAGTTTTTGGTCATATATCAGAAATCACTGAATTCGATAAAAATTATGGGACCTCTGAACAATGATCTACCAAACCAAAAAAAAACAGTATTAGGCTATCTCGTAACATACAAACAAAAAAATCCAAAAACATACAATCGAATTGAGAGCCCCCTTTTATCTTTAGAAGTCGGTTAAAAAACATACGACCGAATCAAGAACCTACTCTTGTTTTTTTATTCGGTTAAAAATAAAATCTACACGAAGGATTTGAAGTTACTACCACGTTTATAAAATTGGACCTTAACGACAAACTGTAGTACACAGTGTCACCAAGTCTTTGTAAATTAATATGTTGGGGAAACATTACTTTCGTTAGTTTCCCATCGACATCAGGAGGGCCTTATCATGGCATATATGATTCTTATTGTGGGCGTGTATGGGTTAGTGCTACGAGTAGCATAAATGAAAATCATTAAAGTCTTCACAATTTTATATTGTCACAATTCAATGTTACAGTAAGTGGTAAGTATAGTTAGTATACGAGCAGCGTATTCGATGACTAACATCGTTGAATCGTATCAACTGTACTAGCACACTCTTGTCTACACAACTCTACATTTAAGAGATTACTCCAAAAAAACCATCATATCGCTGCTCTGTCCACAATACGAATTATTAATTTTGTCACCACGACCACGCTCAGACATCGACATTGCCCTGCTCGATGTTTAAATGAATTGATTTGAATGAAAGCTTAATGCTAAAGGAGGTTGTGACTCTACATACTCTACAACATTTTAAATAACACGAAGGTGTATTATATTTAAGGTGCTATATGGAAGGTGTAGATTTCCCTTGTAGTCTCAAAAATATCCGACAAACGAAGCCGCGGCGCAAGCTAGTGATGATATAAATCGTGGGACGTAATGGCTTTTCTTACAAATAAATACTTACCTGGAACTCTGTAAGATCTTATCTGTTTTCTTATGGTAGGGGAGCATGGGATTTTTATATGAGAATATTGTAAGAGGCAGAAATATCTTAGCAATTCTTTTTAGCCTTTAGCCACCACAGATTTTATTTTATAGTAAAGAGTGACGAAACGAGCAGGACATGTGCCTAATGGTAAGCAACATAGGAATGAGGCAGGAGCCTATAACAGTGCAGTAACACAAAGCTATTGAAACATGAAGATTGAAGAGTCCAAATCATTACCTAGCACTGCACTGCGCTCGGCACCCACTGAATAATTAAGATATCGTTAGATTCGTCATAATCACCCAAGTGTCCTTAGATAGTATATTGTATTACATAATGGGCATATCATAGACCCATATCATAATTTGTTAATTTATTATAGTATTATTAGACTACTATTATTTATCTATATACTATTCTACTATTATAATCTATCATTGTGTTGCTAATATATGTAATTTTATTAATAGATGTAAATCTAGAAATAAACAAATTTCATTTCATTATCATTTCATAATATTTATTTGTCAGTTTATTTTTAGCAGTCGGTTTTTTAAATTAATTTTAGTAAATTTGTTAATTTAGATGCCTCCAGAAAGGCCTGACATTTTAGCTAAGAACGGAACTTCGTTTGAGCAACATTCCATTAATATTATCTCTGAAGAGTTCCGTCGGTGTAAGAGAATTCACATGTCTTAGGATAGGACTACAATGCACTGACGTCCGAAATATCCTACTAATATTATAAATGTAAATCTTTGATTCAGATTCAGATCATTTATTCACCATTAGACATTAGAACATGTTAGTTATACAAGGTACGTCATGGACACAAGAATAATCAATACTAGAAACAGATATACTTAGTACACAAGTTATTTGAAAATGAATAATTGAAATTTTTAAATATTGAATATTTTGTAAATCAAAACATCACAAATTATCTGTCTATAGATAAATAAAATAATATTTTTTGTTTTTGAAGTATACATGATACATGTCAAATGTTATCTAATTAACATTAAATTAAATTGTTAAATAAGTCGGAAAATGTTAAAAGTCAAAGTAAAAATATGTATTAAATGTCAATGAACTCAAATTTTCAAATAAGTCAATGAACAATAAAATCAATTAATAATTATTTTTTTAATTTTGGATAATCGTTATGCTATCACGTTGTAACGTCTAAAGGAATCGGATTGAAATTTGGAAAATAGACAAGCTTATTATTTAGTCTGAAACAAGACATACGCCACTTTTTATCACGGACAAAATAGAAGGAACGGGTAAAATTGCTGGGCGTTGCTAGTTCCTTGTTAAGCGTAATTTTTAAAGATTTTTTTTTAATTAGAAGTTACGATACAAGCAGAACATGTGCCTGATGGTAAGCAACATGCCTGCCACATAACAGCACAGTGACACGCAGCTATTGTAACATGAATAGTCCAAATCATTACCTAGCACTGCATTGCGCTCATCACCCAGAGATCTAAGATGTTAAATCTCTAAGCCCTGTAATTTCTCTGAAAACATTTCCTTTCAAACCGGAACACAGTAATATTTTCACATTACTGTTTGGCGGTAGAATAACTGGCAAAAATGTGGTACTTCCCCAGGCGGGCTCTGCTAGGAGTCCTACCACTACATATATACTCCCTCAATGACTATCACTATAAAAGATAAATAAAAATCAATAAAATAATGAATACCTAATAGTGTGACCCTTGGCATTTGGACCCACAATTAAATTTGATGAACAGTTCGCCTATGCTTTTATCTCATGTATAAAATTATCGTGTCACAGTTTTCGTTGCCATACTCCTCCGAAACGGCTTGACCGATTTTGATGAAAAATTTTGTGCTTATCCGGTATCTATGAGAATCGGCCAACATCTATTTTTCATCCCCCTAAATGTTAGGGGTAGTCCACCCCTATTTCTATTTTTTTGTGATACAACATACAAAAATACATACAATCCTCAGTTTTCATCCTTCTACGATCAACCCTTATTTTTTAATAGCCATTTTAGTAATTTAATCATTTTTCCTCTCCGGTCGAAAACTGATCAATCGTCATTTAATGAGTTATCCCCGCCAGATGTCTACAGGTGTCACTTCTGACCCAGTAAACAGCACGATAATTTGGGGATCAAAAGTAGCCTATAGCATATATATAGTTTGAACACGCTAATCTCGGCAACTACTGGACCGATTAAAAAAAATCGTTCACCGTTCTTTCATATGTTCGTAATCCTTGAACGCTGTAGGTTATATATATGTACCACGGGCGAAGCCGGGGCGGGCCGCTAGTTTCTATTATAAAAATAGGCGACCTCTCATTTCTCGAGTGTTATAGTTCGTATTGTAATTAAGTTTTGTTGATATAATTTATTCTATGTTTTCTCTGAAAAACCAGTAACTAACATTATTCATTTGATCATAATATTAATATTATTCATTTGAAAAATTAATGAATTTAAAGTCAGTTACTCGACAAAATTACAAAAAAAATACGCGGGTCGAAATTAGCGTTTTACTAGCAAATTTTTTAATATTTGCTATTTATTTATTTTATAGGTATTTCGCTAAAATGCATAAATATATTGTGTTTATAGTGTATGTGTAAGTGCTGTGATGAAAATAGGTATCTTTATGTGTGTTTACGTAGTGTAAGTGCTGTGATAAAACAGTAATACGAGTATATTACAACAAAAACTTTTTTGCAATGGATGTGGAATGCAAATTTAATATTTCGTGACAAGTTCAATTAATGTAAAAAAAAGACAAAAATAATAATAAACACAGGGACTATATTATCGTTCTCACTCTGACGCGCTTGTTTACTGTATTTTGTTTCTCGCTCTAGCATCCCGAGTTTACCTGAAAGCTATTATCATACCCGACCGCTTGATTGAAATTCACAGCTCACGAAAATTCTCGTCTAGGCGCGCCAAAAGAAGTTTTCGCATGCTCTCCGTTAGTTTTTGACGTGACAACGTCTTATAAATTGGTTTGCCGGGTGACACTTCAAGAAACTGCGTTACGCTCCGCTCACGTTATGCGCTCACAACGAGAGCGAGTGAGAGGCACGCGTCCCTTCCACTCGGGCATGGTTAGCCCGCCTAAGAGCGAGAGAGACAGACATAAAAAGTGAAAGGCACGCGTCCCTTCCGTAAAATTATTTTACCACTCAAAGTCGTTGTCACGTAAAACTTTCGCCCGTATACCGACTTTACAGGCAACCAATTTTTTTTAGTTAGTTAGTTTTTAAAATATAGAATTTAGTTATCACAGTAGATCTATACCCTACAGGTACGGTGACACATTTTCGTTTCTATTGTGTGAGGTTTCAGTCGGAAACAGTTTCGGTTTCCAAGTATCGGAGCCTGAATCACCTCTGGGCACTTACACTCAAATCTACGCCAGAGAATAGCTGATAACAATACTACATATAGTTAGTAGTCGTTTGATATAGTAAGCGATTATGGTTTTTTTTTAAATCTTTTGCGAGCCTTTTTTAATCGGCTTTCACAAAGGAGAGGCTCTCAATTTGATTGTTTTTTTGTGTGTGTGTGTGTGTGTGTGTATGTTACGTGTATGAAGTTACGGCTGGTCTGAAGTTACGGCTGGCCTAGTCGGGAGAACGGCGACTGCCGATCCGGAACCCCCGGGTTTGAATCCCACCACGCGCACCACTGTCCTTTCGAAGTCATGTGCGTAATGCCGCTAACTTAAAAACGATGAAGGAAAACATCGTGAGGAAACCAACATGCACCTAGAATCTTTCGAGGTCATGTGTCATCCACCAATCCGCACTTGGCCAGCGTGGTGGATTATGGCCTTAACTCTCTCCTTGCGAGAGAAGGCCCCGAGTCCCAGCAGTGGGAACATTTAGTGGGCTGCTTATGCTGTATGTTACGTGATAGCTTCACCAATTGTGAAACAGTTTTAATGGTTCTTTAATTCTTTGGTAGATCACTTCAGAGGTAGTCTCATTTAAATTTTATCGAAATCGGTGTGGTAGTTCTTGAAATATGAAAAAGAAACTAAAATTTACTTTCATATAGCTGGAAGATTGAATGATAGATTTTTATTAAATTTGATCGAGTGTCTAAATTAAATTTTAAATTAAAGTTCGTTTTTTGATTTTTCGAATAAATATTTAGAGTAATCAGCTTACGGTCGACCTAATAGAAAGCGGCAGTCGTTACTTATAAAGATTTGGACCATCAGAGAAGTTACGGCTGGTCTAGTTGGCAGAACGGCGACTGCCGGTCCGGAGCCCCTGGTTCCGGTCCCACGCACACTACTAACTTTTCGAAGTCATACACGCTACCTCTAACTTATAAACAGAGAATGAGAACATTATGAAGTAACCGGCAAGTTTTGAGAATCTTTCGAGGTCATGCGTCATCAGGGGCGTAGCTACCGCTGTATCTGCCGTATCAATTATACGGGCCCCCCGAATCACGTACGTAAGCAAAATGAATAAAAACTCAACAATTTTTAAATTTAACGTAATTTTACGTAAGAACTTCGATTGGAGATGTACGCCTGTCAGACCTGTCACTATTGCCCATAGAAAGGCAGAAATTATTAAATTTAGAAAAACTAAAGTCAAAATCAGCTATAAATGATTTAATAAAGCAGATTGTCGAAGAAAAGGCAAGGATAGTACATATATTTCATTTGAATTGTTTGTAAAAATTTTAGAAAGAGACAGATAGGTAAGTATTATGAATTATTTTTTTTTGTTGTATGCAAACTTTTTTTGTAAGAAATCTTTATCCTTCATAAGGAACTTCTTCTTCTCTTCTCACAAACAAATTTTTATACAGGGCAAGGCCAAGACACGCTACGCCACTGTGTGTCATCCACCAACCTGCACTGGACTAGTGTGGGGGAAGAAGAAGAAGGAATGTCTCTTTCCTTGCGACAAAAGACCTAGAGTCCCAACAGAGGGGATATTTAGTAGTACTTACGCTAAACTTAAGGTCATCGTTTTCCCAGTTCTCATCAAGATTTGACGGTGTATTTACAAAACTTGTAGTTCTGATCACAGTATCTCGAAAGCCGTGGCCGATAGCGTATCTAATCTGATAATGCAAATGTAATTACGAGGTGCCTGACTACGATTATTGTTTGTGAATTTCAGCCAAACAAAGCAATCATTAAAACTATTCGATTTTAGAGGTAGTAGATATCTGTTTGCGACTTTGTTCGAGCCTTCGAGTGTAGAATTTAGTATTGAACTTCGCGACATTTTCGCAACGCGAAAAAGCGCATAAATAAAGATTATTATTATAGTATTGAACTAACCTTTTGGTACTGAGACATTCAATTCAATTCTTTATTTGCTCGTTTATTGGTAACAAAGATCTTACAATATTAGGTATACACACAGTCAAAAACAGCCTCATATTAGGTATGCAAATTAATTAATTAGGTATATCAGAATACATTGCACGTCAAGATTCACGTTAAAATTAGGTAAGTACGTAAGTAAACTTAAGTAAAATTTTGTAAATTAAGTAAAATTAAAATGTTAAGACAAATAATATGGTTGTATAATAATATGCTAAAGTTTACCGTAATAGTTATACAAGCGGCAGGATGCTTTGTCCAAAAAATCCTTGACTGAACAGTAACATTCACTTGCCAGTCACCTCTTCAGCTAAGTACAAAATGTATAAGGCAAATCGACAATTGAGTCTGGTAGGTGGTAGGGAATTATATATTAGTGGCGCCATGTAAATGTATTAGTTGTTCCTGAGCAATTCCACATCAGGTATCTCGAGTCGCAAACGGGTCGACTACTACTGGACACTAGTCTTTTGCTAGAATTGTCAAAAGGCCTGAACAAAAAAGAGTTTTTTCTAACAAACTTTGCCATTTCGAAAATGTAAATAGATGGCAAAGTCAATAACTTATTTGGTTTGAAAATAGGATGTGACAATGACAATGACAAATTATTTACTGTGACAAAAAATACACACATACAAATTTATGTATACATACATCGTTCTATAAAATCTATTCCACTTATGATTTTTTTTGCCACAACCCGGCTCCAGCTCAGCATAATACCGGTTGGATCCAACCGACGCTGGTCTTCCGCTGGTGCCAGCAAATGATGACACACGCCACATACACTTAATAATCTTACTCTAATAATAATCTTACACATAATATATTTACCTAGCCTCATCACATAACAATACATACATATAATCTAATTTAAAAACACAAATAAAATGTCTTAACTAAACTTGTTTATAAATACAACTCCTTACAACCAAGTATATGATGATACGTGTATATAAAAATAATTGGAAATATGAGTAAATGTACATAATATATTTATATAATCAAAAAGTTACAAATAGACCTCAAATAGCACTGGTATCGTTTCTAAATTGCTCATTTCCCTTCTGGTGTCTAAAAATAAATTCTCTAAGGTGCAATCTAAAACAATAAATACTTTGCAGGTTCCTTAATGGCGGAGGAATGTTATTCCAGCATTTCGTTGAAGCGCAACGGAAACTGCCCCTAAAAGCGGCAGACCCGTGCCGCTGCATCGAAAGCTGCGTGGTACACTGGCGAAGAGGCCTATCACTTTTTTCCATGACAGCTTATCGTATAAATATTTGGGACATAGTTTTAGAACTTTTCAAGGTCAGAGTGAAGAGGTACATTGTAGGTTAGCGCGTGTCATCTTCGACCACACCGTGGCTTACTATCAGTCAAGTTGGTGGTCAAACATGGGAATATGTGTGAAAAAAAGCAACGAGAACTACTAAGAATATGGTAACCCGTCACATCAACCGAAGTGCCCGAAAACCCAAAATACACGCAAGAGAATGTAAAATATCTTTCGGTTTACATACTCGTACTAGCAGTTGCCGATAACCATGTCAATCTATAATACATTTATGTGATTTTTTTATCCTATCCAAAACTCGCAGTATCCATTGCAAAGCAAATTTTGATAGCGAGTTTATATTCAAATTCCATTTGTGAAAAATGAAGATAAAATTGCGTTTGAATTTAAATATTGTGGTGTGGAAACATTTCTGTCAGCGGTTTACATATTCTATTTGAATATTTGGTAAAGATATTTTAATATTTTTAGTGGTAAAGCTGTAAGCAGTATCCACTTGCACAGTACTACAACATATTTGGCGTTTATGTTAAGGCAAAACTGTATTATTATTCCGAACAGTACTTACCTACTACCTAGGTATTACCCGATCCTAAAGGCAATATTTCTAGAACAAAATAAAGGTCACAAATCAAAAAATAAAAATAACGACTTTGTACGCAAATCTCGATATTCCATTCATAAATAATTACTTATATATTTGTTTATAATAAATAGGTATAAACGTATATTTTCTTAATTAACGGCTTCCTTTTTTTTTAGTTATCCAATTAGCTAAAGTAAATTTGAAAGGATAAGTACTACATAAGTTACATTATCAATTACCACAGACACAAGAACTCTATCTACGTCTCTAATTGCGAAAATAGCTTTGTTTGTTTGTCTATTTTATTTATTAGTTAATATGACATCCAAAGTTTGTAAAAATTCAACCATGAAGATGGTAAAACCCTACAAATAGTTTGGATAGTCCGCAGTTGACACAGCAAGGCGCACCTAGTACATATATCATATCCGAAAATAAGAGATATTTTTTCAATAGCTCTCGAGAAACGGTCAAAGGCACTTCGTCACGAAGAGGGAATGAAGAAATATTATCAACCCCACATATCTCTATGAATTATTACCTTATTTGGTGTGTAGCCATGCGTTTATAATTTCGTTTCGATTCGCACAGAATTACTGAGCCGAGAGATAGTGACCGCGCCAACAAACTAGTCATGTGACGAAAGATATGTACTAAACTATTGTAATACTACAGTTGTAGGATATATTTGTGTTACACTTTAGTGGCACCCCTAGTTAATCGGTTTCAATAGTGGCCAAACGCTGCAATGTAAGCGTAGGGCTCGATTGTCCGAGTAGAAAATGGACAATCGAGTCCCTCCCGGTAATTAGAATCGAGTCATTTCTACGTAACGAATTTTATCCATTGCACTGTGAATTGGGTTCGGAACTATAGTATCATATAGTAAAGCCATCAATGGACTTTACACTGCTCGCTGTGCTCAAGAAGAAAATATGTTTTTTTCTATTGTATAAAGTGACGGAACGAGCAGGACATGTGCCTGATAGTAAGCAACACGCTTGCCTAACAGCACAATGTTACACAGATATTGGAACAAGAAGAGTCCAAATCAACGAATAAACAAATTTCGGCTGGGACATTGGCGGTGGAAAAAGTCTGCGCATAATTTCATTCAAGCTGGCGTGGCGGCCAATACGACCCGCCCTTTTCGAGCAAGAGAGACCGTGGTGACCGGGTTGGTCAACGGCAGTAAACGGCAGTAGGCAGCGATGGGCTTCATAGCACCTCGCACCCAAGCCTAACAGCTAGACGAAATACAGTTGGATCTAATAGGCTACCGGTATTGAAAGATGGCAAAGCTTGTAACCAAAGGTTCGGCTCACACAGAAGCAGCAAAGATACGAGCACGGCCATACCAGGACAGACATCTGGGGAAATCATTGTTTGGACAAGCCAGCCTCCAAGCATTCTTAACCTCTCACAAATTAGTACTACATCCGAATGGCCTAATGAGGGTTTGATATTTTGTTTATCCTATATTTTGAGTACTATGGACTAAGAACAAGAATAACCTTATGGGCAGTGAGGCTTGTGACCACGCCCTCCCACTCATGTCAGTCATATCCACAATCAATACCAATATAAGAAATTCCTTTACGACATTGTCTAAGCTCCAAAGGAGCTCACCATGTTTCCACAGTGGACTACATCGTAAGCGTACATAAATATCGGAACAAAGAGATAATTGCGAATAATTGTAACGCTACATGGCTGTTTACTTTGAGTAGCCTATCGGAAGCTCCCGTGAAATTTTAATTTTTTCTTCGACAACAAGTGGTAACGACTCGTCTAATATCGGTGAATCCAGAAGGCGCAGGAAACATTTGTCAACTGATTTGATGTTGGGGGCCAGCCCTGCTACCGCCTAACTACACCGGATTTAGCTAGCTATTGCTGTCTCTATCTATTCAAGCGAAAAGAAAAGAGATAGACATATCAAAGCTAAGACAGTTTTCGTTCGGCGATAGACCCCCTGATCATCAAATTTCTGTATTATCGAATCTTTATCTGAACATGTGTCGCAAACGGAATGTTTGCATTTAAAAAAAATGTGTAACAATTGTGTAAAAATCATTTGAAAAATGATAACCGTCTATGAGTTTTTGTAAATCAGAACAGTATATGATTATGTTATTTATTTACATGTCATCTGCTCATCCCATATTTTAAGATCACTTTTCTTTTTCCACCTTAAGAAAAGAGATCATCTATATTAGCGAAAAGGCTGCCATCTACAACACCATTAAGTGTTTAACTTGTGGTTTATTTTTATTTTGGTGTGTTCAATTAATTGTATATACCTATACTTATCTAAATCGGGCCGTTATTTAATAAACAAATAACCAGATTCAAAGCATAAATCAAGAAAGGGTCTTCAGAAAAAGATGACAAAACGACGACACCGAGGGACGGAATTCTGAAATTAATTTTGGGGAAAATAAAATTGTAAATGATTGATGGCATAACGAATTGAATGATCTATGGCTTTTTTATTAATCTAATTTGTTATTTTTTCGCGTTTTCACAGTCTTTTTTTGTTTTATAAGATAGAGTAACGGGTCGACTAAGAATTAGACCTGATACTTAGTAAACAATGTCTGTCTATTAAAGCAACTATATAAAATATGCATAGCATTAAGCAGCCTACTAAATGTTTCCGTTACTGGAACTCGGGGCCTGCTCTCACAAGGAGAATCTTTGTCAAGGCCAAAATCCACCACGCAGGCCCGGTTCGGCTTGGTGGATGACGCATTACCTCAAAAGATTCTCGAGATGTGCAGATTTCTTCACGATTTATTTTCTTCACAGTGTTTACGCTAGCAGTGTTACGCACATGACTTCAATAAGACAGTGGTACACGTGGGATTTGAACCCGGGGATCCGGATCCCCAGTCGCCGTTCTCCCAACTAGATCAGCCGTAACTGTATATGCAACTTTTTAACGATCTATTAGCAGTGGTAGGATTGTATGCAGAGCCCGTCTGGGGAGGTCCCAGTTATTTTATCGCCGTGTAGTAATGCAAATGCTGTGTTTTGGCTTGATGGCATTGTTCCTGAATAATTACTTAATAAAGATGTAAATCACTGGGTGACGAGCGGAGTGTTGTGCTGGGCAGTGATTTGTACGCGTTAGTTCCGCCAATTGTCAATAGATTTTGATGATATTTTTTTTTTGCTTTATAAATAATATTTCAGAGCTGGTTTTTTCGAATGTTTGTTTTATACGAATTTCAACCAAATTTATAACTATAAATTTGATTGAAATTCGTATACCAGTTATTGAAGTACTCGTATCAACAACGACCTAACATTTGCATACCTGGAATGCCTACTCGCTTAACCTCGTTGTCTCATTTTTAGCCTCCGACTAAAAAGAGAGGTGTTATAAGTTTGACGTCGATATCTGTCTGTGTGTATATGTGTGTGTCTGTCTGTGACACCGAAGCTCAAAACGGCAGGGCCAATTTCGATACGGTTTTGTTTTAGAAAGCCAGTTTCCTTGCGACGGTATTTATGCATGCGTAGTTCATGTTGATTCAAGATGGCCGCCACCATAAAATGGCGAATTACATTTTTTATCCACAACTCCCTCAATATGGAGTATTTTGTTTTATTATTTAAGTGTAATAAAGAGTTTATCTATATATCTATCAATGGGTATCAAATTAAAGGGCTTTACTAGAAGAATATTGTAAGAAATTTTACATCTAAGCTAGTCGGAGCTGATATTACATACATTTTATAATTTGTTCTTGTTACATTGTATTTAGCCGATTTCACAAAAAAATATTAAATTTAGTTGAGTGTTTGAGTTTCATTTTAAATCGAAGATACTGTTTGTGTTTTCAGTGAAAATTAAATTATTACAAGTGTTATTCGTCTACAACTCGATTGTTAGTGATTCAGTCACATCTCTACAGTGTTGCCAACACGAGCACTAATACCTCAGGTCGGTGGCAATTTAGCGGGCACTGGTGATCGCGGCCAGCCGTATATTACTCCGGCCCATAAACCTCATGGACCGGTTTATTCAATTAATGAGCCGAAATATAGTCACGCGTTCATACTACTAGTCCTCTACCATGGTATATTTTTCCAAGTGATGATTTGGCAATGACGTATTTAAAAAAAAGTTATTCAAAAAATGCAAATGTCAATATCACACAAATTCATCGGTGATTAACTGTCAGTTTCCAAATCCAAAAATCTAGTTTCAGTTTCGCCTTAAAATGGCCGAAACTCAAAGAGTTTACATATAGGTATTACCTATAGAGTTGGCAGGTTGGCACAAACGCTTTACACCGCACGGGTAGCATCTTTCTTGCCTTGTCGCTCTTGTGGAAGTGTCATACTTTTGTCGCGGTACATCAATTTGTTGCCACAGAAAGTATGCACGTCATCTGGAAGGAACCGTGCGGAAAATCTAACTCTATTTGTAAAAATATATATACGTAGTATATGTAAACTCTTTGCCGAAACTTTTGTCGGTGCCGAAACTCGTGTGTTCGTGAATTATCGTGGTAGTTCGACCATTTTTGCGGCTAACACCGGATCTCTTTATTATTACAATACAAAACACTTTATTGGCACCACAAACAAAGTTGACAATAAGTAACATATAAAATAACAAAAACATAATGGGCACAAAAGGCGATCTTATCGGTAAACGCGATCTCTTCCTTCTTCGATTTATTATTGTGTTAGGTCAATATGTACGTACTATTGGGCTAACTTCACGTCTTTTAGCTATATTTTCAAGTGTAAGCTTTGCTTTTTTTTAAGTGTTGCCGCCTGACAAATATACTCAGATTGTTGGAGAAATCTACTAAAATTGATAATTTATTTGATTTATTATATTTTTAGAAATCCCGTTATAAACGTGTAATGTGGTCTAATATATATAATAATTATAAAAAAGGCTGGATTCCTAAAAAATGTAGTCCTCAAATTGTTAGAACCAGCTCTGACCTTTGCTACCCTCAGGGAACTATTAATTACTATGTAAGTTAAATAGATCTCACTCGTTTCCGGATACCAAATCCAGCTTGCAGGCTTTCGGCAAACATGCACCAGCAAACATTCTGCACTCTACTTAAATTGTAATTGCGAAAGTTGGTACGTATATATTTTTGTTATTGTTTCATGCAAAAACTACTAAATGGTCCTGGATTAAATGTGATACAAGAATAGGGATACTATAACACTTAAATATGCTACTGCTCATCGGAAGGATTAAGTCGCTCAATGACCTATGGAAAGAGCTGTTTGGAATTTCTGTGAAGTATTGTAATTGTACTGAAATAATCCGTCAGAGAACTAAAGTAACTAACATAGTTTAATGCATCATGCCAGTCATATATGTTGCAGAACCGATAACCGTTGGCATACGGGTTCTAAAGAGTAGACCTCGAATTGGTGGAAGTTAAGACGCCCTGATACATAGGGCGACGATTTACGCAAGGCAGCAGGAATTATTCATCGTAGGCAGACTTACTACCAATTAAACTACGAGTCCCGTCAACAGTGAAAAACTGATAGGCCGCTGCCAGGGCTGCCAAGTTTTTTACAAGAAATAAAGCATTTTCAGATCTATTAAGAATATTAAACAGTCTTTTAGAAAAATGAACAGTATTTTATTTATTTATTGTTCAAATACATATGTTTAGAGCTTCTCTTCGTTCAGAAACTCAAAGTGATTTGTTTGTGGCTGCGCTGCACTGAGCAGAGAGCGAGCGGCCTCTGACTAAGTAAAATCAAATCCGTGCGTACGTCTAAGTAGGTACAGCACATAATAATGTGTTTGCATTTTGATGCTGAAAACGGTATTTTGGAGACCTTATTATTATTCAACATTACATAAAATATAAAACAGTATATACTGTTTAAGACAGTATAGTTGGCAACCCTAGCCGCAGCGCAGCTAGTACTTGATAAGCAATTACAATAATGTTCAATATTTCCGTGGCTATACTGGTTTTTACGATCGAGCAACTGTCGCGAGAAGAGTTGATAGTACGGTTCACCCTCAGTTGTAGCAATGGTTGATACAGGGATGTATGGGACATGGATGAGAGGGCACGCAGTACTGGGCTCGCCAAACATTTACAAGAGTATATAGATACACTTTATTGAACACCCCTGCAGCTAGTGAATGTGGTAAGTACTTAGGTATATAACTTGCTTTCAGGTATGATTATAGTGGACCTTTGCAGAGTGCGGTAGGGGAACTCCCACATCTTTTGTTGCCAGTTTTTCTTCCACCCACCAGTAATATTTATGTATGGTACATAAAACAAGACAGTTACAATCCTACTTATATTTTCGGATCTGTATTGCTCAATAACGTCGGACCGCCTGAACGAATCGGATTCACATTTCGAACACAAAAAGGTTACAACAACATACAACCGAGTTAAGAACCTACTTCTTTTTTTAAATTAAACGCTCCACACACGAGTCCTAAAATCAGATTAAATGATGTAAAAGTAGTGGGGAGGAGCCTAAATCGCACCATAAATCACCAATCATATCCTACATCGCACCATATGATTGGTGATTTATGGTGCGATGTAGGCTCCGCCCCACTACTTTTACGTCATTTCCTCCGATTTTAGGGCTCGTGTGTAGAGGGTTTTAGTTAAAATATGGTGATTTATGGTGCGATGTAGGCTCCGCCCCACTACTTTTACGTCATTTCCTCTGATTTTAGGGCTCGTGTGTAGAGGGTTTTAGTTAAAATAGTTATGACTACCCTCGTAACATACCGGTAGCTCTCAAACTTTCCCCGATAATGCGACGTCATCAGACATGCAATCCGCAACTTTAGACAGCTATGACGAGTCCCTTATCTGCGCATAATGCAACTGAGAACTTACAAAACCCGGTCAAAACAAGAACTAACAATGATAATGCAGTCTCAATCGCCGATTGCAATAGTAGCGACACTTTTCAGCTAGTCAGATAAAATTGTGTAACTATATATCTATCCTAACTGAGATGGTATTTAATAGAAGATGCCACAAAATATTCCAAGATTTCATAAGTTCATAATACATTTCGGAGAGTGTGCTCCTGTTATGCATCCTGAAGTGCTCGTATCTCAAAAAATTGTCATCGTTACATGATTGATGTTCCAAAGACTCGGACGAAGAGGTTTGGCTCTACTTTTGTGATAAGAACGTCAAGGCTGTGGAATGCGTTGCCTGAGTGGGTTTTGTTCTGGTGTGGTAGAAATCTTGGTGTCTTCAAATTGCTGTCTACTAATTATACACTAACATATCATCCATCGTAGACTGCATCAAGATGGTGGTCAAGTGTAAATGGCCTATAAAAATATTAAAAAAACAACAGCAATATTTATTCGTTTGTGGTAAGGAAAAGAAGAAATATATGACCTTATATGAAAATACATTTACAATTTATAATTACTCATCTCATCTATCCTAATAACTGTAATTACTTAAGATCTCTTGCGGGCTCAGTGTTGCCACTACTGGGAAGCACGGACACATTAATCAAAGTGGGTTACTGTGGCTTGTCGACACGAAGCGGACAACTTTAAACGATTTTAGTGTACTGTGGTAGATTGTGTGGGACGTTCGACTTCAGCTCCGAATTGTCGGAACTTCTGTTTGTGTAGTTTTATTTTATAAAACCAATTTACATGTCAGAATTGTAAGCATAGGTACACAAATTATAACACAGAATTCGGATAGGTATGTTTGCAAAATATAATCTCAAATTAAAGTTAAGGCGCTGGGAAGACCTGAGTGAAATTCACGAATGCAAAATGAAGCTCCGCCCCTTTACAACTCCGATAAGACAGCGCCACACGAAGTTGCGTGCACTCAGTAAAATTATTTGCATTGATGGAAACAAAAGGCTTCCATGCTCATGCTCATAGATGGCGCTTTTCAAAATTTTTATTAATTAGAAATGCACGTCTTTTTGCAGTTTACAAATTTTTTTCGTCTGATTCTCTTATTTTTTTGTATATTAAAAAAAAAACAATTTGCATAAATTAGCTAAGCCAGGAAGATGAATCACTACATATTAAGTAATCCATTTCTTTAAAATTATTGTACGAATTTTGAAGAAAACATTCACTGTTAGTGAAGTACAAGTGTGTGTACCTGGGTGACCGAGCTTTGCTCGGTTTAAACACTGAATTAAATTTAGATATTAGTGGCGGCCTGGCGGCATTTTTCAGATTTTGCCCCGCTTAAAAATATTGAAGGTCCGGGGCTGACTAGCAGCACCCTGCGGGTTTACCTTCACTGTTCCCGTTATTTTTCAGGATAAAAGTAGCCTGTGTGTTCTTCCAGACTATAATCTTACGTGTTTTCCAAATATCAGCCCGATCCGTTTATACGTGACTTGATGTTTGTTGTGACTTAGAGATATATGAATAAATAATAATAATAGATATATAATTACAGGGCTTAGAGATATAAGATCTTAGATCTCTGGGTGACGAGCGCAGTGCAGTGCTAGGTAATGATTTGGACTCTTCATGTTCCAATAGCTGCGTGTCACTGTGCTGTTATGTGTCAGGCATGTTGCTTACCATCAGGCACATGTCCTGAACGACTCGTCACACTTTATTTAAAAAAATAATTGACAAACATTGACATTTACAATATTAGTAGGATTGGATACTAATATATCATCATCATTATCATTAGACGAGGCTACGAGTAAATAATCCACCATTATTGCATACTACAACTCGGAAAACAAGTTTTTGATAATAATACAGCGACATCATTTCGCTGCTTTGTAACGAAAGGTCCACAAACAAAACAAAACCAAAATCACTTTTGTATCATTTTAGTTTGGGCATTCTTTTTTATTAACAAGTGATAAAAGTATTTTTTGTTGTGACGGGATGAGCAGTAAGTATATGTGCCTGATGGTAAGTCACATGCCTATAATAGCGCAGTGACACGCAGGTATTGGAAAATAAAGAATCCTAATCATTACGTTGCATTATACTGCGCTCGCCACGACTATTATCTACATGTGTTCTGAATTTCTGCCCGACCCAACGTTACGACGTGACTAAGCAATAAACATCCAAGTATCCAAACATCCATATTTTTCAATATATTTCTATCCATATATTGAACATTTAAAACATTAGTAGGATTTCATATCAAAACCCTGTAATCTTACTGTATTTTTTCCTTTAAACCGGAAAACTGTGATGTTTATAATCCCCGACCAAAAAAGGGTGCTATAAGCGTGACATTGATGTCTGTCTGTCTATCTGTCTGTCAGTCTGTGTGTGTGTCCATCTGTGGCACCGTAGAGCTCAAACGGATGGGCCGATTTCGATGCGGTTTTTTTAGTTGAAGGTAAATATCTGTGCTGTTCTTAGCTATGTTTGGTTGATATCGATTCTAGATGGCCGCCTCCACAGACTGGCGGACAAAATATTTGTTCACAACCTACCTCAATATGGGTATCAAATGAACAATAAGAACAATATGGGTTTGCCTAGTAAAATATTATACATTATAACAAATCCAAGATGGCCGCCACCACAAAATGGCGAATTCCATTTTTTTCACTACTACCCCAATATGGGTATTAAACGAAAGGGCTTGACTAGTAGAATACTATGCAATATGACAAATTTAAAATCCAAGATGGCCGCTACCGCAAAATGGCGGCTTACATTGCATTTATCGCAACTCCTCAATATGGGTTTCAAATGAAAGGGCTTGACTAGTAGAATGTTTTACAGATAGAAAATCCGAGGTAGTCGGGGTTAATTAAATTTTAATTTTGTTCTTGTCACACTACTGCTTAGCGGTGGAATAGCTGGCAACATGACTAGTAAAACATTACACACTATGACCAATATAAAATTTAAGATGGGCGCCACCATAAAATGCTGAATTATATTTTTTCACTTCTACCTCGATATGGATAACCAAATTTTCCTAATTCTTTTTTTATTTCGTAAGTGAATATATCTTAAAATACAATACATGATTTATTTAAATCGAGTAAAAATATATATGTGGTTTTATATAGTGACTACACATAAGTGAAAATAATCTATACTAATATTATAAAGTTGAAGAGTTTGTTTGTTTGTTTGTTTGAACGCTAGGATCTCGGGAAGTACTGGTTCGAATTGAAAGATTATTTTTCTATTGGGTAGTCCATTTATCGAGAAAGGCTATAGATTATAGAACATAACGCTACTATTAATAGAAGCGGAGCATGAATCAAGAATGTAACAAAATCGGGGAAAAATATTCCTTTTTGAGAGTTTTCGTAAGTTTCGTGCTTTGACATGACACATAACAGCATATTATGTCAAGATTGCGTCATTGAATATAAACCTTTGCCACAGATTACATACCTCACTTTTGCTAATCATTGTTTTTTCTAAATCTGTGTTTGGTACGACCAATTTCCGACAGGTGGCGTAGCAGGTAGCTGAAGAGGTGTTTTATTTGAAAGCGATATTCTCAAGAATGACTGAACCGATTTCAGTTTTTCTTTCACCTTTGGATATGTACGGGATCCTGATGAGTGCTATTTAATGTACCACGGGCGAAGCCAAGGGCGGACATCTAGTAACAAATAAAATGCATTGATTTTGTTGATATTCATTTTTTCAGTTCTGTTCCATATGGGGTACAGCATACAATAACATATTTCTATGTTTTTCCTTGACACTAGAGCAGCGCTGTGTTTCTTCTCGTTCGTTTAGGAAGATGATCATGATGATGAATCATTATTTCCGCCCCTCAACCAATTATATTGCCAGTTTATAACTTTTAAATAATATCGATTTTTCAATTTAAGCTTTAAATTGTTACAAAAGTCACATTTTACATTTATGCGTGAAGTAAACAACTAATATCGGTTTTAAGTTATATTTTCAGCAACAATGGAGATAGACTTTTATGTTATGGTTTTCATCGCACCTGTTTTCGTTCACAACTCCACGAAAAGCAAATTCATCTACTAATACTAAATAAATAAAAAATAAATAATCCCGTAGAGCAGTATAAATGAGCGTCTACTTTTGACCACAAACTTGTGAATATTTTAGTTATTATTTTAAACAATGTCACATCATCATAATCATCAGCCGCAAGACGTCAACTGCTGAACATAGGCCTCCCCCCTAGATTTCAACAACGAACGGTCCTGCGCAACCTGCAACCATCGGTTTCCAGCGACCTTTATGAGGTCATCTGTCCATCTAGTGGGAGGCCGTCCAACACTGCGTCTTCCGGTTCGTGGTCGCCACTCGAGAATCTTTTTTCCCATCGGTTGTCAGTTCTGCGAGCGATGTGGCCTGCCCATTGCCACTTCAGCTTGCTTACTCTTTGAGCTATGTCGGACACTTTCGTTCTTTTGCGAATATCCTCATTACGGATTCTGTCGCGCAAAGAGACTCCGAGCATAGCCCTCTCCATAGCTCGCTGTGTGACTTTGAGCTTTGTTATGAGGCCCACAGTTAAGGACCACGTCTCAGTTCCATAAGCCATCACTGGCAACACGCACTGGTTAAAGACTTTCGTCTTTAGGCATTGGGGTATTCTGGACTCAAAGATGTGCCGAAGTTTCCCGAACGCTGCCCATCCGAATTGGATCCTTCGCTGGACCTCTTTGTCGAAGTTGGATCTACCTAATTGGATCTTTTGACCCAGGTAGACGTATAATTCGTCAACAACTTCGAGTGTGGTATTCCCAACAATAACCGGTACAGGTGAGACATGAACATTTGATATGACTTTCGTCTTGTCCATATTCATCCTCAAACCTACCTGGTGGGATACTCTACTGAGGTCCCTGAGCATAGCACCGAGGTCCTCCAACGGCTCCGCCACAATGACTATGTCGTCGGCAAACCGAAGGTGAGTGATGCATTCGCCGTTGATATTGATGCCATATCCGTTCCAGTCCAGTAGCTTGAAAACATCTTCCAGCGGGGCAGTGAACAGTTTCGTAGATATAACATCTTAAAGTGTAGGGTCAGCTTGGCTCTGGGGTCTTTTGCCATGCTAACGACAGGTTGTGCTTGCGTAGAGGTGTATAACTGTCCATAGAACCTCTCAATCTCCTCCAAAATCTCGGGCTTCGATGAGACGATGCTACCACTATCGGTCTTCAGTTTGGTCAGCTGACTTTGCCCAAGAGACAGATTTCTTGCGAACACTTTCGAGCCTTTGTTCTGCTTGATTGCTTCTTCAATACTCGAAGTATTGAAGCAGCGTACGTCGCGTCGCACACAAGTAGAGATATGTCTATTGAGCCGGCTGTATACCATCATGTCGACCAAAGACTGTAACCGCATATCTCGTCTGACTGCCATAAGATCTAGAGTTTGATCGGAGAGCTTTTGGGTTCTGTTTTGGCGTCGGCTCTTATAAAATTTTCTGCCAACAGCATGAACAGTTTCCACTAGCCTGTCGTTTATTTCGTCCGCCGTTACGCACTCATCTAAGGATTCAAGCGATTTTGAAGTTCGAGTTGAAAGTTATCGGATCTTCGATCTGAGCATAATTTGGTCGGAGCGTGGACTTCATTAGACGTGATCTTTCGAGCTTAATGTTTAGATTCAGCGTGCCTCTTATAATACGGTGATCGCTGCCGGTCTTAACCCTGCTGATCACAGAGACATCGCTGAATATTTGCCGTTTAGTCGTCATAATGAAGTCGATCTCATTTTTTGTGGAATCGTCTGGGCTAATCCAGGTACAATTTCTTTGTGGTTGTTTCTTGAAAAGGGAGTTCATCATAAAGATGCTCTCCTTTCCAAGAAATCCGCTGACGTTGCCCTCTTGGGTTCCGCTGCCCATATCCGAAATCCCCACTCTCACTCATCTACGTTTGCCCAGTTTCGCGTTGAAGTCTCCCATCACAACTTTGAAATGTGTTGGCCAGACATGTATAGCTTTAGAGATGTCCTCATACATGCTCTCGATCTCTTTGTCGGGTTGTGTCGAGGTCAGTGCGTATACCTGTATGACCTTTAATGAATACCGGTCGCTAATTTAAAGTATTTAGGCTTTGTTTGTATTTTCGTATTATTATGATATTATGATTTTTGTATTCGATTGATGAAAATGCATTCTTAGGACCTTAACTGGCCCTCGAACATCGATAGCATCCTCCCAAAACGATTCTGGCTCTCCGATGATACAAAATGTAGTAGTTTTGTTTAAAAATAATCACGTCAATATGGTGATTGATCACAGACTGACATTTAATAATCACATTACCACCCTGCGATGTAGACTGCAAAAATGTTGCACATTTTAAGCACCTTCGAACTGTTGCCGATGCTAAAACACTGAGTATGGTCTACATCACCTTGTGCCAGTCTGTGATCAATTACTGTATTGTCTGTTGGGGCTCTGCTGCAAAACATACCTGATTATTGTAGAACGAGTCCAAAGAGCAATACTGAAAGTAGCCTACAAAAAGCCACTCAGGTACCCAACAGACAAACTTTATGAGGTGACTAATTATCTATCAGTACGAAGGCTATTCATACTCTCAGTTGCTCTAAGGATCCATAAAACATCTTTATTCACTGTGATACACTCAAAAAAGAAAGGTCAAAAGAGACGTAACACATGGGCAATACCTAAAACAAGAACCGGTTTTGGCCAGGGTGCATTTTCCTTTACTGGACCATACCTTTACCAACCTATTGACAAAGAGTTGGACATCATAGATACGTCAACATTATGAGTGCAAGAAAAGGTCTCGGCTTGGCTATCTACTCAGGGCTACTGCTCGCATCTCAAAAAAGCGACATCGTTTCATGGTGGATGTTCCAAAGGCTTTTTGCTTTTTGTCTACGCTGTGGTATTCCACAACTCAACGTATTCGTTGCCTGAGTGAGTTTTCCCGGATAATTACAATCTTTGTGTCTTCAAATCCAAAGTGAGTCGGTTTTTTCTGGGTAAACACGCTCCATATCGTAGGCAAACATATTGCATGCCTCTAGAAGAAGAGGCCAGTATTTGTATGGGTCAATTATTAAAATGTTTTGTATCACCTTATCTTACCTGCAAACAGCAATAAAGATTTTTGTATTTGTACCACATCAGTTTGTACCACATGTGTTTAACATCAGGCGAGATGGCGGTCAAGTGTAAACCTTTGAAAGTAAAAAAAATGTCCTGAATTATTTTGGTTACATTTAACACAATGTTGAAATAATCATATACATAAAATAATCAAGTTGTAGCTAATTAACATACACAGAGAATGATAGAAAACATCAGAAATAGAAAAAACAGTTGAAAACAAAGTTAAAATGATTTTGAGTTGTGGCTTTTTAGTTTTAAAGCACCGATTTAGGTAATTTTAATTCATCGCCCAATCGAACAAGAACAAAATTAAAAATATTGGTTCGACTACCTCGGATTTGTTTTCTATAAAACATTATACTGGTCAAGCCCTTTCATTTGAAACCCATATTGAGAGAGTTTCGAAAAAAAAGAAATGTGTTTCGCTATTTTGCGGTAGCACATCTTGGATTTCAAATTTGTCATATTGCATAGTATTCCACTAGTCAAGCCCTTTCGTTTAATACACATATTGGGGTAGTAGTGAAAAAAAAAAATTCGCCATGTTGTGGTGGCGGCCATCTTGGATTTAAAATTTGTTACAACGTATAATAATACTCTACTAGTAAAGCCCTTTCATTTGATACCCATATTGAGGTAGGTTGTGAAGAAATATTTTGTCCGCCATTTTGTGGAGGCGGCCATCTTGAATCGATATTAACCAAACATAGCTAAGATTTTATGCAAGGATTCTTTTGTACACCTACGTCCGAACACCTCGGTGATCCAAAGCTAGTTTGTTTAATTACTGAGCCTTGTACTAATATTTATTCTGTGACTGAGCATTGTCTTGCAATGTAGGTAGTGTGATGTAGGTAGGCTAGAGATTAATACTATACTTGTGGGTAAACCAATAAATGTCGTTACGCTCGTTACCCAGAGATCTAAGATGTTATATCTCTAAGGGCAGTAATTTATCTGGAAACATTGCCCTTCAAACCGGAACACAATTTCAACTGGTATCTATAACTTCAGTCGGTAACTGAAGTTACCGACCATACTGACCGAAGTTACAAATCTATCTGGGAAGTAGATTTGATGATAAGCTTCGGGTTCCATAGAAACTATTTTCTAATCTGTGTCTCGAAAACTAAATACAAGCTTGATAAACAACGGACAAAATATCCAACAACAACAATATCAAAAAAACATGCAAAAAGATTTCACAGTGATGAGATTTGAACTCGAGAACTCCAACGCGGTTGTACCACCGAGCCAAACTGACACGTTACAGTTGGGTCCAAAATTTCACATCATATGAACTTTATTACCGTTTGTAAAACTTCTATAACTTCAATCAGGAACTGGGAAGTTGTAGATTTAATTTTTAAGATTTGATGAAAAGCCTCTGGTTACATAGGAACTATTTTCTAATCTGTGTCTCAGAACAGGGAGAACTAAAGAAATAAAACTTTGAAGAACAACGGAGAAAATATCTAACAAAACAATATCAAAAAAACACGCAAAAGATTTCATAGTGCTGAGATACGAACTCAGGGTCGTTCAATCGTAACGACTTCATCCGCCGCTTCAAACATCGCGCCAAATCTACAGTTGACTGAAGTGTCGAATTTTCAAACCACATGAACTTTATAGATGTTTCTGCATGAATTTGTGAGAATTGTTTATTTTATTTTTTTGAATTGCGAGCGTCGGACGACAAAGCGACACAGGTCCTTTAGCAAGGCGCATCAGCGCTTTCTGCTGGACTTCATAGTAGTGAGCGAGAAGCAAGACACGGGCCGGCTCGGTCGAGTTAGCTTTTCAAAAACAATTAATTAATACGAATTAAACTACATAATCCAAAATACAAAATCTTCCATCCCCCTTAGTAAAAAATGATACGTTTACCTATAAAATTTGAATTATGTATGTTTATTAATGACACAGATATTTACATCTAAAACTTATTTTAGAGGTAAGTTTAGGATTTTTTCTTATCGAGTTTTTTTTTCCAAATCTTGTTTTGATACAATAGGTTACCTAATAAATATGTTCAAGAATAACATATATTTTACTAAAAGCCTCAAACCATACACATGTTGTTAAATGTGTGTTTAAAAAGTGCCAGTTGGCGATATTCAGCGCCTTAAGTCCAATCTCAAAACAATCTCAATCTCTATACACAAAAATGTTATGTTGGTTTGTGTACGCTTCAAAAACTCAAAAAGTTCTGCACCGATCGAGCTGAAATTTTACAATGATGTATAATCCGCATCAAGGATTGTTTTTATCTAATTTTTGCATCACAATGTGCACAGAGAAGCGTGGCAGCTAGTATATAATAAATGAATTATAATACTAAAATAATAATGCCAACCAGTTTTAATTCCTCATATCCTATCTATACTAATATTATAAAGCTGAAGACTTTGTTTGTTTGTTTGTTTGAACGCTAGGATCTCGGGAAGTACTGGTCCGAATTGAAAGATTCTTTTTCTATTGGATAGTCCATTTATCGAGGAAGGCTTTAGGCTATAGAAAATAACTCTACTATTAATTGAAGCGGAGCATGAAACAAGAATGTAACAAAATCGGGAAAAATATTCCCCTTTTGAGAGTTTTCGTACGTTTCGTGCTTTGACATGACACATGACAGCATGTGTCAAAGATTGCGTCATTGAATTTCAGTAATCTGTGCATTGAATATAAACCTTTGCTAATTTTTTTTCTAAATCTGAGTTGGTACGACCAATTTCCGACAGGTGGCGTAGCAGGTAGCTGAAAAGGTTTTTTGTTTGAAATCGATATTCTCAGTAATGAGTGAACCGATTTCAGTCATTTTTTCACCGTTGGATTTGTACGGGATCCCGATGAGTGCTATATAATATACCACGGGCGAAGCCGGGCGGGCATCTAGTATATAATATTTATCATGTTAGTCTCTTCTTTGGGATGATTTTAATAACATAATTTAATTTTCCTCACTAAAACATAAACAAATTTAATTTAAAACTAAACGTACCTGTACGTGTTTGCTTACCTTTACGTGCCTGAGTACAATAAAGATAAGCCAATTTTAGTTTTATGTTGTGAAACAAAAATTGACAAAGATATTTTAATTTCAAGTTTCGTGTGACGTCCCTTAATTTACGATTATTACTAAGACGAAACGTCATAACTCCTCACTGCGAAACTTCGAAGGTCTTTGTCGATAATTAATAATTTAATAACACAAAAAATACGTGTCCAGTAAGGATTAATTAGAATGGTATATATTTTTGACCCAGCCATTCTAATTAAATAATTATGCCGTTGTTAAATCGTCATTTAAGGCCAGGTTTTCCCGGTTTTGCCTGTTTTAGAATTCACTTTTGACAGACAAATCATAACGTTTTGAATCTGAAATAAATATATACTTAGGATACATTCTTCCTATTTACCATGTACTGGTTCAATACACGACACAATACAATTTTCTCGATAGAAAAAATTACTGAAATAACTTCGATTTGCAGTTTTTTTACAAGCAAATTTCATTTTATACGAGTACTATAATACTCAATATTTTATAAATAATATCAATTTATAGGTAATTCATTTTAGAATAGATTCTACCCGATCGTTTTTTCCATTAAATTTCCTTTTTTTTCAATCGATTTTTTGAAGCAAATTTCTATCCACGCGTCGTTTGCCAGTGTCCCGCGGGACGTTACCGAGGAGGGACCTGTGTCAAATTTTTTGCGCGCGCTTCGCTTCTGTTGCGTAAATAATATTGATTCGAAATCAAATAACATTGTACCTAAAAATACCATAGTTTAGATTTTGAATATTTTTCATTGTGTAAATATTTGTACTTTATAATTGTTATTAAGACAATTTATACCTCTTTGAGATTTAGTGAAAATGGCAAATAAAACGAGGGCAGGTTGGAACTGAGCATATCGCCTCGTGCGTCGTTTGCATAGCCTACTTCGAAGGACTGGAACAATTTACCTAAATAATATTAACACGTTCAATACTTTCAACTGATTGATAAGAAAGAAAAATGTTGTCCAATAACCAATAATTTTTGTGTCACAATTATGAAACATGAACCTTTTTTTTTCACAATTGTATTTTATTTAACTATCCAATTTTTCTTGGCCAATGTGCGGTGACACACCAGACAGTATTTTCTATCGTGGGTAGGTAAAAATGGAGTTGCGCTAGAGATGTATAAGACTGTTAAAAAACTATCGACATTTCGATATTTTAGGAAATGAGCAATAAATTGTAAACGGTAAATTCTATAAAAAAATTGTTCGAAGTAAAAAGATGTAAAATTATATTTCCTACAATAATAATTCCAATGATTTTTGCTCTAAAGTACATAGGTTTTGATATATCAGCCGAAACGTTTTTTGCAAGATGGCGCCTGAGGCTCCACCTAGATCTGTCAGTATTTTGTAATTTTATGCTCAGCAAATGATCCTACACCTGACAAAAAATATGGGATTGGCAATTTAGTGCTAGTTTCCAAGATCCAGAATTTGCCTCAAGCGCCAATTAGAAAAAACGAGTTTGGCGGTATCTCGGAAACTATACGTTTTAAGGCGAAAGTCACTGAGAGCGTTATTGTAGAAAATAACATTTTGCATTTTTTGTTTTCTATCTAACGAACCAATTAAGCTGATATTTTAAGAGTTATCGGCGGCGAAAGAAAAACTGTTTATTAAATAAGCAATAAATCGTAAACGGTGAGTTGTGGAAAAAAAATGTACAGAACAAAAGATGTAAAATTATATTTTCTACAATGATGCTTTCAATATTTTTTGTTCTAAAGTACATAGTTTTCAAGATATCAGCTAAAACGTTATTTCATGATGGCGCCTGAGGCGAATTCTTGATCACGGAAACTTGAACTAAATTGCCGGTCCAATTTAAATAACTACCTTTGAAGGTGAAAATCATGGAGGTCATTATTGTAGAAAATATAACATTGCTTCTTTCGTTTCCAGTAAACTCTTAAACTGAAAAACTTACCGTTAATGATATATGAGTTACTAGATGTCCGCCCCGGTGTTGCCTGTGGTACATTAGTACTTATCAGGATCCCGTACATATATTAACGGTGAAAGAATGACTGAAATCGGTTCAGTCATTCCTGAGAATATCGCTTTCAAACAAAACCTCTTCAGCTACCTGCTACGCCACCTGTCGGAAATAGGTAGTACCAACAGATTTAGAAAAAAAATGATTAGCAAAGGTTTTATATTCAAGAGGTATGTAATCTGTGATATTCAATGACGCAATCTTAGACACATGCTGTCATGTGTCATGTCAAAGCACGAAACGTACGAAAACTCTCAAAAAGGAATATTGTTTCCCGATTTTGTTACATTCTTGATTCATGCTCCGCCTCTATTAATGGTAGCGTTATTTTCTATAGCCTATAGCCTTTCTCGATAAATGGACTATCCAATAGAAAAAGAATCCCTCAATTCGGACCAGTACTTCCCGAGATCCTAGCGTTCAAAGAAACAAACAAACTCTTTAGCTTTATAATATTAGTATAGATTTAATAGTTCCGAGTCCACTTGAGGATTTATTTCATTTACGAGCGTGACGATGAGCTTCGTTCACAGCCCAAGAATAATACGTGTGTGGTGCGTCAAAAGAAGGTTTCACTTCAAAAAGTAGTGTTTGTTATGATTTCCACTATTCAATATCAGTTCTGTAACCACATAATGTTTCGAAAATAATTAAATATTAGCTAAGTTATGGTTAAATGACAATATGATGATGATGACGAGTGGAAAATATCGAGGTGTCGATAGTTTTTGGAACAGTCTTATCCATCTCTAGCGCAACTTCATTTTTACCTACTCGCAGCACGATATCGTTTTAGGTGTGTCACCGCACAATGCCATTAGAACACTGTTCAACTTACGAGTAAATTGTGGCTAAGTTTACGTAAGAGTGGTTTCACGCACAACTCTATCGCGCGATCCAACGCGATCTTTACGCCATGGCGGCAGTGTCGTGACACCCGCACCCGCGTCCTATACAGGAAAAGTTTTTAACCAGTGCGCATTTTTTTTCATTCATACTCATATTACTCATTCATAGTATTACGATTAAATATGTCCATGTTTTGCTTATTTCAAATTGGGACAAGGTGGAAAAATGAGAAAAAAAAATCATTAACTAAAAATGGAAATGTGTTTTATTACTCACACTGAGCCACCAAAAAAAATTACGCAGTGGTCAAAAACTTTTCCTGTATATTCTATACAGTCCTCTATAGCTATTGCATTTGGAACATCCGATCTAATAACAAAAACTTCAATTAATTTAATAAGTATAATTTACAGTTTATTCCATTTAAAATATGTACTCAAATTAATGTATTGCAAAAAAAATTAAGTCGTGACAAAAAAATATCGTGGTTACTATAAATTATAATAAAACAAGCTTTTAATAAACGAAATCTCTTATTTTTTTTATTTTTTTTTAAATCGGTAAGTCAAGTTGACCTACTGCTTGCTTATCTGTAATGTGACACTCGCGATGTGAGCGCACAGCTTGCTTTGCGTCAATCGCGGGAAACTCTTGAAAGCGTTAAATGCCTATTTCGCTTGGTCTACACGCCCTTAAGAATGGAAAGAAATTCAAATTAAGAATTTTCAAATTGCGGACATTGCGTGTAGAAGGCTTACTAGAGAATTGTGCAGCTTTGGTGAGCAAGAACTTAGCCGACTTTAGTCTACAAAGCAAATGTCCCACTAGGGAACAGAAACTAATTTTCGTTGGAACTACAAGTTTAGTAATACGCTGAATCTAGTTTGCCATGACGAATGACTACTGTAAAAGGGTAGAACAGAGAAGGATAGATTGGCAGACTGTTTTTAACTAATTTCGACAACTAAATTCTCCGCGCCATTTTTTGAACATCGATAGTAAATCGTCAGAGTGCTATGAGTGTGTTTGTGTGTGTGTCTGTCTGTCTTCGTAGCTCGTAATTCTGTAGCGGTTCTCAATTCGGTCGTATGTTTATTTTATATTTATGTTACGCGATAGCTCTGCTATTTTTGAAACGATTTTGATGATTTTTGTTTTGATGATGACGTATCATTAAATGGGACTAGTTATTAAAATTTTATCGTAAAAAAATCGAAATCGTATCGAAAAACTTCCCATAGAAGTGAAAACTTATAATTTGGTAGCTTAAAATCTAAAAATCTGTCTGTGGTGCGCCAAAAGAAGTTTTCACTTCAAAAAGTAATAACAAAGTCAACACCATTTTAGTTGCGCTGTGGGGTTAAAAAATATCAATTTATATGCTCGCCATTTTCCCAGCGCGTCCGTATCACACTGAAAACTCAAAGCGGACAAGAATCAGATTAGGCCTGTCGAGTTTACGGCGCGGGATTTATACAGGTCTACAAGCTTCGGTTCCACGACCGCTGTGGGACGGGAAATGGGACCAAATTGACTATTAAATACTATTTGGCATAGGTATAAATAAATATTGGTAGACATTTTTCTCACAGCACCGTACTGTGATACTATGCTATTTGAAAAATGTCTACAGTATTTTTTATCATAGCTCCATAAAATCAAATATCAAATCAAATGTAATCTAATTTATTAGCTTAAATTCCAATTAAAATTATATAATTCACAACCGTGTCATAAGATAATTTCAGTTAATGTCATTAATAAATTTCTTGTAATCTATACTAATATTATAAAGCTGAAGAGTTTGTTTGTTTGTTTGAACGCTAGGATCTCGGGAAGTACTGATCCGAATTGAATGATTATTTTTCTATTGGATAGTCCATTTATCGAGGAAGGCTATATATAGGCTATAGAACATAAAGCTACTATCAATAGAAGCGAAGCATGAATCAAGAATGAAACAGAAGAAACGGGAAAAAATATTCCTTTTTGAGAGTTTTCGTACGTTTCGCGCTTTAACATGACACATGACAGCATGTGTCTAAGATTCCGTCATTGAATATCACAGATTACATACCTCTTGAATATAAAACCTTTGCTAATCATTTTTTTTTCTTCTAAATCTGAGTTGGTACAACCAATTTCCGACAGGTGGCATACCAGGTAGCTGAAGAGGTGTTTTGTTTGAAAGCGATATTCTCAGGAATGACTGAACCGATTTCCGTCATTCTTTCACCGTTGTATATGTACGGGATTCTGATGAGTACTATATAATGTACCACGGGCAACGCCGGGGTGGACATCTAGTACATAATATTAGTAGATATGCTTCTCCCACAGTACCGTACTACTATCTATAATAAGCAAGGTCACTTTCTGTAGTGGTAGGACTTCTAGCAGAGTCCGCCTGGGGAAGTTATTCACACCACACCTTTGCCAGTTATTCTACCGCCAAATAGTAATGTGAAAACATTACTGTGTTCCGGTTTGAAGGGCAATGTTTCCAGAGAAATTATAGGGCTTAGAGATATAATATCTTAGATCTCTGGATGATGAGCGCAGTGCAGTGCTAGGTAATGATTTGGACTCTTCATGTTCCAATAGCTACGTGTCACTGTGCTGTTATGTGGCAAGCATGTTGCTTACCATCAGGCATATATTATCCTGCTCGTCTCGTCATTTCTTATTTAAAAATAATATTAGTAAATGTTTCTCCCACAGTAGGCAAGTAGGCAAGGTCACTAAAAACCGAATCAGTTCCATCAGTTAGATTATTTTAAAATATTGTAAACGTATTTTCTCTTTTGTTTCAAAACCAAAAAATGACGAAGATATACCTAGTAGTGCTGCGAAGTTTTGACTGACGTCACAACACCCCAATCTGGAAAATATCGACCACAGTCCCAAAACCAGATGAATATTATCATCTAGCTCCAAACTAAGCGAAGGTTGTACCGTGAAAGCCGATAGAATAGGTAGCTACATAAATATACTCAAAAAATAAGGCATTTTTTGTTTGTTTGAAACTTTTGTTTCAAAAACAAAAAATGACGAAGAAATACCCAGTAGTGCTGCGAAGTTTTAACTAACGTCACAACACCCCAATCTGGAAAATATCGACCACAGTCCCAAAACCAGATGAATATTATCATCTAGCTCCAAACTAAGCGAAGGTTGTACTGTGAAAACCGATAGAATAGGTACCTACATAAATATACTCGTATTATGCAAAAAATAAAGGCATTTTTTCGATTAAAAAGAACTAAAACGTTTACGTCAATGTAGATATTTTGTCATTTTTGAGAAACAAAAAACAAAACCTACCTCTCACGAAATTCTTTTATTTGTTTTTCGATTCTTTTTTTCGAAATCATTGAAAACAAGCTCCGAGTAACTTAAAAGAGACATTGTCAGCCAGCTTCATCGCCGTTTTTAGAGCTCGCATCGCAAAAAATTCGCTATTATCATTTTCTCCTAGCGCACCACAATAAGTTTTGTACAACTTTAAAAATGTAGAATTGCAATGTCAACTTTTTTTTATATAGTGCTATTTTTAACAGGCTTGAAAAAAGGAGGAGGTTCTCAATTCGGTTATGTTTTTGGAGTGAAAATTTATTTTGGCGCTGGGCATCTATAAATGCTTCAGCATTTCTAGATGGCCATTCTCATTGCTATTAGCCACACCCTTCGGTTTCACCCGCTTAGTATCCAAAGTAAGCTGTCAAATTCTGAGTTTATTCGAAATCGGTGAGACGGTTTATGAAATATGTACAAAATACTAAAATGCTCTCTCATGTCTTTAGAATAATAATAGATAGATAAATAATGATAGATTCTATAAAATTTGGTCGAATGACTGAATTTAACTTCAAATCGTAGTCAGTTTTTTTTTGGTGAAAATAGATTATTAAACCACACATTACATGGCCTAACCTACTTATTTCCAAGTTCTATAACCAGGTTTCTGCAAATAGCTTGTCAAATAGGTCATTCGAACGAAAGCCCGCTTGACCTGGGCTTTCATTCTGGAAAATGAGAGGGAAAATTTTAGAATACTTCCATTGTAATAAATATGTTGAATTAAAATGGAGTAAAATTATTCATATGATATATGTAAAACTTCGCGCATTAATTTACGACTCACACGAATAAAAGCTGTAATTAACTCGAATCAGTATAGTAAGTGTACGGACTCAGAGAGTCAAAATTGAGTCAAGTTTTTTATCACGACAGAAGTCAGGTTTTTTATACGCCTGTTTCTTGTAGATTTGTGTGTGGCGCTGTTGGTGGCTCTCATATTCGTCGGTTTGCTTGGCCCTTTTGGGTGTAGTATATATAAACTCTTTAGTTTACATATACTACGTATAGAGTTGGCACAAACGCTTTACACCGAAAGCACGGGTAGCATCTTTCTTGCCTTGTCGCTCTTGTGGAAGTGTCATACTTTTGTCGCGGCACACCACTCTGTTGCCATAGAAAGTGTGCACGTCATATGCTTACGATTGACAAAAAGGAACCGTGTGGAAAATCGAACTCTATACGTATAACTATTTGGCTACACCGTTTTTCGTGGCAGTGGCGGTAAATTACGCGGTCGCTGTGGCGGTCGCCTCGGTTTTTGGCGGTGCGGTGAATGTTTTTTTGTTGTGAAGTCGTTTGATTCCACTTATTATTTATTTCATAAAAAATATATGAGAGTAACCAAACGAGCAGTACATGCACCTGATGGTAAGCAACGTGACTGCCCATAAACCACACCAATGACGTCGAATGTACGTAATGTAATTTTGCGTAGCAAAAAAAATCGAAATCTATGAACCACACAGTACCAAGCAGCTGTTTGAACGAGAATCAAACTCAATTTACTCTATGATTTCATAACAAAAATAACTTAAAATTGAATGGGTTATCCAATGGTATAGTACATTGTTCACCGAGAGGAGAAAGTGACCGATTACCGTCGAGGGTGTCGTTTGAAATTTTCGTCTTTAAAACACCCGAGATCGGGAATCGCACTTTCTCTCGAGTGATACATAGTGCTTTATACTACACCTACGAGGAATAGTACTTTTCAACATTGAGTACATAGACCATAACGTACTTGGTTTGTATTTTTGCGCTTTTTCGCTGAAATAAGCTAGCAAAATAAGCTAGCAGTTTCAGAAAAAGATGCCGCATTTTTTTCACTTTTCCATTGCAAAAAATCGTCGTAAGTTTTATTATATTTTTTAATTGATTTCTGTGGTAAAAGATTATCAAACAGTATCTTGCTGTTTCCTTCAACTGCTTCGGAGTTAAAAAATCTTCATCATCACTGTCACTACTTATCATTTTGATAGTTTTATTTTACTTTTCTACGAAAACTGAATCCTCAAACAACACACAAATTGAAAATGGCCTCAATGGCGTCTGCAATTTTCACATGTTCTTTTTTCAAATTGTTTGACACCATCCAACACACAGCTAGTGGCCAGTGTCATTTTGCGAACTTGGAGATAAAAACTCACTGTAAAAACTTTTTGGCTTTTGATATTTAGGTTACCAGCGCATAGTCTTACCCAAAATTAAAAAAGAAAAACCACATAAGAAATAGATTTTCATACACTTTTCTCTCCCGCTCAGATGCGTTTTCTCGCCGCATATTTATTCGATATGCAATGACGTACTTTCTACCGTAAATTTGATAAAGTATCAAGTTACCTTCCGAGCAGGTGTAGTATAAAATAAATTTTCTTTTAAAATGGACTTGCCCAGGTTCAGGCTTGGACTTCAGGTTTGAATGATAATAAAGTAAGTAAAACAAAAAGATATCAAAATTAAAGTTGGTACATATTTAATTGTGTTTAAATACTGTCATTATATCAAATAATTTTAATATAATTGCAGGACCTGTCGTCATGCCTATTTATGTTCCAAATTTCAACCAGATCCGTTCATAGGTTACGATGTGATTTAGCAACAAATATTTAAATGTCAAAATAGCCAAACATTGGCATGTGGCATTGGCATCAATTTCCTAAGCGCAATATCAAATATAGCTAACATGCAAACTTTACGGGCGACGCATAGAAAATACAGGGCAGTGACGTCACGCTTTAGTAATGTTTTTACTTTTTTTTTTAATTGTGATTTTAAAATCGTGATATGACGGGAAGTTTTTAACATAACAAAGTCATACATTCGCCTATGTTTCAGTAATTGAGTAGCCCTTTGATGGCGCATTAAATGAAAAATGAGTCGTCGTGCTTATTATAGCTTGGAAGAACACATAGGCTTCTTTTTATCCTGGGAAAACAACGTAAACAACAACCATGCGAGTAAACCTGCGGAGTGCTAAGAGTACAAAATAAGTGAAAATGAATTAACATTTTTATTTTTTGCCTTGTTATTTCTATGTATAAGAAAAACTAGCGGTCCACTCCGGCTTCGCCTGTGGTACATATAATATAGACTTATCCATTCAGAAATCACGTAGGTATGTATCCAATTGCAAAAGATTTTTTTAAATCAGTCCAGTGGTTCCTGATATTAGCGCGTTTAAAGAAATGAACTCTTCAGCTTTAAAATATTAGTATAGATGTAACAAACAAGCGGCGCTCTACTTTACTAGTATATTCTATACAAATCTAGCCACGATCTGAATAGAACCTCAAATCTAAACCTACGCCTATCTACCTGGGCAGGCCCCAAAGCTTCGCTCCATTTCCCACATGATACACCCTTAAGATTTGTTCAGTCGAAAAAAGGTACGCTCCTACCCTCTATGCCTATATGTTTTTCCTTTATAAAATTTGCATCAGAAATGGGAGAATAAACCAAGCGGATTCTATTTCGGATACACCTTCCTGTTTTGGGGAAATTCTATTTTAGCAGAAACAAATAGTTGGGTCGGAGAATTATTCAAATCCCGACCTAGGAGCCGTGTCGCTTTTGAGAACAGACGCGGGGAAACATTATTTCATCTTTAAGTTACTTATATTTTTCAATAATTCAATTTTCGCCAATAAAACATACACCGGACTGCGATCTATCAATAGTTTAAACGAGCAATTCTTATTCGTAACGTCGAGGTAATTAAATTATAGTAAATTAATAATCCTGTAAATTGTTTAATACGAGCAGTTCTTGTATTTAAAATAAGTATATCTATACCATTGACTTTTATATTACTGCGTATCCTTCCTTTTGATATCATTGACCTACACAAATGTTTATAATCTGAGTTTCTGAGTCTCGACTCCAACAATTTTCATGGAATTTAGGATACTTTTCGTTTTGGGGGCGATAAATGGATCTATCTAGGTTTCATTTTTAGAAAATGTCGTTTTATCAGCGTTTAAACCGAGCAAAGCTCGGTCATCCATGAACTTTGAAAATTTAACTCAGACACTCGACAAAGTTTCAACAGAAGTGAAATAGATAAATAAATAAATATTGGTGGACAATAGGGATGACGACTCATTTTTTATATATCTTGCTTATAAGGGCATCATGCCAAACCGTGTCGAAAGCCTTCGAGATATCCAGGGAGACTGCAAGTGCATCCCCGTGTTTCTCAATAGCTTCACTCCAGATGTGAGTGACGTACGCTAGAATATCCCCGGTGGACCGGTTTCGGCGAAATCCGTATTGCCGGTCACTTAGGAAGTCGTTTGATTCTAGGTACGTCAGGAGCCTGTGGTTTAAGACACGTTCCATAGCCTTGCAGAGTATGGACGTGACCGAGATGGGCCTGTAGTTGGCAGGGTCAGTACGACTACCCTTTTTGGGCACTGGTTGCACATTGGCAAGCTTCCAAGACTTCGGTACTAGCCCAGTTTGGAAAGGGAGCTTAAACAGGCGCGTCGGTATCGGAGACAACTCAGGCGCAAAAGCCTTCAACAGTAGGGCAGAAATACTATCTGGGCCACTGGCTTTATTCACGTCCAGATTGCGTAGCACTTTGCGAACCTCCGTTTGGCGAATATGTATCTCTGACATAAACGTCGGACAGCCAGGTGGAATAGGAGGTGTCGCGCTACCAGCATCTAAACGCGAAGATTCCGCAAACTGAGATGCAAACAAGTTTGCCTGCTCCTGTGCAGTGTGAGCCAGTGTCCCATCAGAATACGATTCTTATAGTTTCTATACCTTATTTAATCCATTATTCCGCAATGGAGTACAAAAATCATGTGGCAATGACAAATAATCAAGGGCTGCAACGCCCCCCTTTTCAAATTGCACTTAGTTGGACAGCTTACAAATAACGGCATAGTGCTGATTTTATACCCTTTTATCATCCTACATAGGCCTGTATCATATGACCCATAAATTTTGTTCACGGGCCTGCAGTTTACTACAATCGCTTTTGAGAATCTCCTCGGTGAATTCGGTTAAAACTCATATTATGTTTAGGTACCTAAGTAGGTTCTATTCCGCGCGTCTTGTAAGACGTAGGAAGGTCCCGCAGCCGCGGTCGGACACGTCTAATGGGACACCTCTCCAGATTTGCACCTACTTACGGGTGTCTGTCGTAATGAACAGCCGGCCGCAAGATAGACAGACAGACAGAACACTTTACGAACACCAAGGAAAATTTAAGTGATTACAAAAGGTAATATTCCTAGCATTAGAAATATTAACGTTTGGATTTTTTTGCTCAATCACGTAGTAACAACCGCGATGAAAAGTAAGCCTATTCACTATTCCAGACTTTAATTTAACTGTTATACTTACAAATTTCCACCCGATTCCAACGTGAGAGCCAAACCGACTTGATTGACCAACTAACAACTAAACTAACATTGATAATAATAGTAGATACTTACGTACAGGATAGTAAGATTTATTCAGTTTCAGCATAAGTATAAGGAAATCGCCTATGTACTTAACTTTTTTTTTTAAATATAGAGTGACAAGACGATCAGGACATGTGCCTGATGGTAAGCAACATGCCTGACACATAACAGCACAGCGACACGCAGCTATTGCAACATGAAGAGTCCAAATCATTACCTAGCACTCCACTGCGCTCGTCACCCAGAGATCTAAGATCTTATATCTCTAAGCCCTATAATTAATTTCTCTGGAAACATTTCCCTTCAAACCGGAACACAGTAATGTTTGCACATTACTGCTTGGCGGTAGAATAATTGGCTAAGGTGTTAACTACGAGTAAAAACTCCCTACGATTTTTTATCGATAATTGATTTATGCTTGACCGTCATCTCGCCTGATAGCGACGATGCGGTTTACGATGGAGTGCGCTAACCTAGAATAAACCGATTCACTCTTGACTTGAAGACATCCATATTACCATCAGGCGATACCCACTCAGACAACGCATTCCAGTGTCTCATTCCTTAATGAGAATGAATTCCTAAAAGAGGTAAGTATAATACTTAACAATACACATAGGACAGAATCTGCATAGGGTGTCTCGAATAGTATAATGTAGTATACATTTTAAATAGTAGGTATCTTAAAACTATTTATAATTAAGATATTTTAAAATTATCAGACTCTGCAACGTTTTGTCCTTCAAGTAGTCATCTATTTAGTTGTAGCATTTTTCAATTAAAGTAGTTTTTTTAAATAGTTTTAAATATTTTAATATTGGTCTTCTCACGTAGTTATTTAGGTAACTGGTTATAAATTTTATGTACCTTTCATGTATTGAGGGCCTTTAATAACATATTCTTTCTTTCGCATTTATAAACTTTGTAGGAATAAGATTGTGTCGCAAAATACTAGAACTAAATACAAATAGATTAAGCTCAGACCCAGCTAGGTACAAACCCTAATCCCTTCCAGGGCTTAAGGCTTGTTCGCACTAGGCTAGTAATTTAGCCTAGTGGCGAGTAATTTAGCAACTAAACGTGTATGAACAGTGAAAATTTAGTCGAGTAGTTTAGGAAGTGATTTAGTCGAGTCAATCCATTTTGTTCTATTTTCAACGGGCGAGTAGCACCCCCCACCACGCGTTCGTTGCGAGCGTTGCGCTCATTGGCTCGCCGATTAAACAGGTTCGAACTTGTCGAATTAGTCTGGAGAGAAAAAATAACTTCAAACAAATGCGTTGTAGGATCTTCATGTTGCAAAACGCTACTCACTTGTGAACTGTACTAAAGCACGGTGCGAACGATTTTTGAATAGTAGCGAGTATTTTAGCTACTAAATTATCTACTAGACTAATTTGCTAGCCTAATGCGAACAAGCCTTTAGTGCAGAAACAAACAGACCAAGACCTAGTCTCGGGTCATGGCTCGGTTACGTAAGATTACAATATCTGGCAGATGCGCAGTTAATCGGCTTACTTCGAGAGCATAAAAAGGAAAGTTGTTCTAATATTTCATTTCATACAATTTTTACAACTGGTTGAATATATTATATTCAACCAGTTGTAAAAATTGTATGGGACCACATCTGAATTATGATCGGCCAAACAAAAAAAGAATTATCAAAATCGCGTAACTCGTAATAACGTAAATCTACTATACAAAATATAAACCAGCCAAGTGCGAGTGGGACTCGCGCACGAAGGGTTCCGTACTATTAGCAAATAAACGGCGAAAATCTCTGTTATTGGGCATCTCTGGCATTCCCATGCCAGAAAGAAACGGTACATGCAAGAAACGGTAAAAAATCAAGTTTGTAGTATGGGATAAATATTTATTATATTATATTTTTAGTATTTGTTGTTATCTAGTATATGTGCAAATTTCAGTCTAGCTATCACTGTTCTTGAGATACATCCTGGTGTCAGACGGACGGACGGACAGCGAAGTCTTAGTAATAAGATCCCGTTTTTACTCTTTGACTACGAAACCCTAAAAACATACAACCGAATAACCGAATTGAGGACCTTCTTTTATGGAGTCTGTTAAAAAGCGGCGATTACCGGTCTTCGGACAACTTGTATTAGAAAATAAATAGTGAGAGCTTCTGCTGCACAGTAATGTCGAAGTAGGTAGGGTATAACTTTGGCAAACATTATGCAGATTTGGTAGTCCCGTACGGGATTCGAACCTACGACTTCAGGACTGTAAAATAATAATTAAAATGTAACGTTTTATTCATCATCACCATAATCAGCCAACATTCGTCCACTGCTGGACACAGGCCTCTCCAATAATACGCCACTCAGCCCGATCCTCGGCTGTACGTTTCCAATCACCAGCTGCCTTTCGTAAATCGTCACTCCACCTAGTCTCAGAGCGTCATACACTGTGTGCCGATTCGCAGTCTCCACTCCAGAATTCGTCTACACCATTGATTCCCAAAGTGGGCGATATCGCCCCCTTGTGGGCACTGCAGGCCTAAAGGGGGGCGTTGTGTAGAGGCTTGGAGTTATCTCTTAAGCTCAAATTCTTGGAGTTAACTCTTGCGGTTAACATTAACTGTAACAAAAGTTTAGGATGAATTTCATCCTATACAACGAACAACGAACTACTGCGAATCTTCGGAAATAAGTATCTCACAATAGTAACCACAGTAAGCTCACAATACTTAACTAATGTAATTTGAAGTTATAGTTGTTTTTAAGTACTTACCTGTATGAAATCAGGGCACCCCCCTGAGTACAGACCCCCTAAAGACTAATTTACTCTCAAAGTGGGCAGCAGACAAAATAAGTTTGGGAAACAATGGTCTACAGTCTACACCAACGGTTATCGGTTCTGCGACAGATATAGCCAGCCCATTGCCATTTCAGCTTTAGTACAATTACAAAACTTCATAATATTAAAAATAACGACAAAGGGTTAACTAACTTTCCAGAGTAATTAGCTACCTTTACGAAAACGAAATAACTTTGTAGCGTAATTGGGTGCCTTGTCGCTTAGAGTGATTTATTCCAGGTAACCTATGAAATATGACGTTTTAGCCACTACCCCACCACGGCTTCACCTTTTACCGAGTTATATTATAACCATCGATATAAACCACTAGATGTGCCATGAGCACTTTGAGCAATTGATAATAAGCTGCGTCTGTGTGTAGTGTCAGTGGTTTATACATAAATAGCTGGGGCATTTCACGCCAAGCCGACAACCAAAAAAATATGAGGTCGTGAATTTTGTTCATACTCTGGTCAGATATACTTCTAGTAGTCGTGGGTGTGTATACACAATTTTTTTTTCGTGTGACGCTTTATTGCCGAGTTATGAGCTTTTAAAAATTAGCTATAAATGAAATTATGATTTTTTCTATGCTTCTTATTTGTATCAATTAACTATTAAAAAAAACTAAATAGTGTTGTTCCTAATAGTCAAAAGGTTGTACTTTTTTTTTTGTCGAATTCGAAATTTGAATTATTTTACGTATTGTAAACCGGAAGTGAACATTTGAAATCAATTTTTGAGTAACTTCGACAATTTAAAAAAATATATATTTAAATAATCTTATTAATATTTTATTTCCTTCATATTTTTTTGGTTGTCTGCTTGGCGTGAAATGCCTTGTCTACTTCATTCGCCCCTAGATTCGCTAGCGGCGAATGAAGTAAATAAAGTAGGTAGATATAGTAGCGGCATACCTGCCGTGGTTCTACTTATTTTGGTTGTTGACAACAAACAGTGATAGGTAAAAATGTTCGGCGTACACCGCTTCCTACAACCGACTAGAAGGGAAAGAGTGAGCTCACTCTTCCCAACGATAACAAGATTCCGTGCGCCCCGAAGTTTGAGGGGGCACATCTTTGGATTTAGATCGTTGATTACAACAATAAATGATTAAAAAGACACAAACTTTATAATGATATCGTTCATTTAATCACATAAGATAATTCCAATGTCTGGGAACATAATATTATCATTAACTACTACATAGAAACAGTCTAACACAATATGAAACTATACAAAATATTATTTTACCACAAAAAAGATAAAAATACTTGGCAAAACATCTTTTGAATCTATGACCACGTCATTTTTAAACGTAACGTATCAATTTTAAAAAACTGGTAACACTGGAATTCTTTTTTTTCTCAACGACGCCATTTTGGATAAAAGCTATATTTTTCAAATTTATTTTTAGGCGCGTTTGGGTAATTTTTTAAGTGAAATCTTCTTTTGCCGCACAGCCAGATTTTACGTGGACTATGAATTGAATACAAGCGTCACGCTCGAGAATGATAAGAAATTTTCGGGTGAACTCGGGACCATGGCCACGACATCCGGTTTCACGCGCGTAGTTTCCAAAGTGATCAAATTCTGATAAGTTTTCACTTCTATCGGGAGTTCCTATGACTGTCCATTTTTTGGAAAAATTTAATTGAAGTCGCGACACTGTTACCGTTACCGACACCGAAATGATTTTCTTTGAGAGAAAATGAGTAAAACAATGAAGCTTTTGTTTTCAATATAGTAAGTATCGCTGTTATCAAGTAGCGCTGCTAAAGATAGTTATCAATTTCGCTAAGTAGCGTCATCGAGGTATTGTAATATTTTAGAGTAATTTTTTTTTTCGTTAAAAGGCCGCTATTTCACTTGGCTAAATTTAGTCGCTTGCATTCGTAAGCAAGCTTAGAAGCAAGCAATTCTCGCTTCTCAATTTAGTATGCTAGTTTACTGAATGCAAACATCTCTGAATTCAGTAGTGACTAAATTTAGTCAAGTGTAATTTAAAAACTGCTCACTGAGAACGGTTAATGTCAATTATTTTGTTATCTAAAATCACCTTATTCTCTTAAACACAAAGTAACATAATCGATGACTGCTTTAGACAGCATACGTACGACCAACCTATTTGAGGAATGTAACGATGGCGCCATAATGAAAAAGTGTTGCCATCTATTACTAAATTACTACTTCTGTGTTCTAACTCAGTAGTTCCACTTTTGGCCGTCCTACATATAACTTGGTGGCACTGTAACAACGTAAACACAAACAAGATCAAAAATACTTTTCTACAAATTTCGTTTCGCTATTCTATCAAATCATTAAAAAATAACTAAACAAGAAGTGATATTGATTCGAAAGGATTACCTACAAACTTTGTCTTGCCGTTTTATCAAATCATTAAAAAGGTTTTGAATAAAATCGACTACATTTTAAATAGACAAGGTAATCTCGATGTAACAGACTTATATTAGCTTAACGCATACATACTTAATATTTTACAAAAAAGTTTTTAAATACCGTGCATACCCAAAAAAACAACATTTTGCTTCATTATGTATTATCAATACAGCTTGGCAACAAAGTATAGCAACAGAACAGCTATCATCTTTCAATATCAAATAGCTTTTTTTATGTAATTTTTTAAATTGATCCTTTATAAAGGACGAGCGAGGCTTGCGCCTGATTGTAAACAACACGCTTGACCATTACATTACGACACATTGCAGAAATTTCAACATAGGGATTTCACTACCCAACAACGCACGACGCTCGTCCTTTGAAAATACTATATCTTTGTCCTGTATTTTTATGGAAACATTGTGTCCTTCAAACTGGTACGTAAGTTTGAATATTTCGGCCCGTCGCGACGGACGCGTCGGTAGAATAACTGGCAAAGGTGTGGTATTTCCAGCCAATTTGTGGTATTTTTCGAGGCTTACTTTGGAACGACTATTACAACAAATTTTAAAAATTACTGTGAAATTGAAAATACATGATTAATATTGTAAATAATTGTTGACCTAACGCACTTTTTCCATTGAACTGTTTTATATGATAACGTCCAAATTCCCAAAATTATTGGTAATGTTATATTCTACTCTTTTTTGCCAAGCTGTATGGAATAACCACGAACACGAATACGAATATCTGTATTCGGTTCACTCTTATCTCACATATTTATTTATTTTACAATTTAACAATTATGACATAGAAATGTACATTGTAATTTTTACTTATTTTGACGTGACAACGTCTTATAAATTGGTTTGCCGGGTGACACTTCAAGAAACTGCGTTACGCTCCGCTCACGTTATGCGCTCACAACGAGAGCGAGTGAGAGGCACGCGTCCCTTCCACTCGGACATGGTTAGCCCGCCTAAGAGCGAGAGAGACAGACATAAAAAGTGAAAGGCACGCGTCCCTTCCGTAAAATTATTTTACCACTCAAAGTCGTTGTCACGTAAAACTTTCGCCCGTATACCGACTTTACAGGCAACCAATTTTTCTCTGTAATTAAAACTGATATAAACATGAAACAGAATGATTATTCTGTTTTGCCCACTGAAATTCACTGCTGGGTGTCAAGGCCTTCTCACAAAATGAGATCCCAAGGCCCATAATCCACCACTTTGACCAAGCGAGTGTTGGCAAATGACATTTGTCCTCGAAAGGTCATAGAAACTTTTCGATTTCCTCGCGATGTTTTTTTTTCAAAATCCAAAACCAATAGTATTACCAAATTTGTACATCTGCTCGCGTATAAATACTAAATACCTACTATACTTCGTTTGACTACAAAATATCCTTCACTAAGTTTCTTGAGTTCCAACACGAATTAATCGAATTGATGCAATTTATTTTCTTAAAAAGCGTCGTGACTTGGACGATTCTTTGCTGTTACGAGTATTTTATTAAAATATTTTAATTAAATTCAAATTATATCGATATGTGGAATTGTTTTAACCAAAACATTAATCTCTATTTGTATTAAGAGCAATGAAAATTTAAAATTATATTTACTTTTTTTTATTCCATTGCGTTGTTCTAACACTTCGTATAAATTACAATAATAAATAATTGAGGCTTCATTGAGGCATATTTATCCAGTGACCACTAAATAATCTGGGGCCTGGTGCAAAAAGGACCTAAGTCCATTTTTGTGAAAAGTATACAACAGCCATTATTTACTAGCGCCTTAGACGCGCGTATATGTTGGACTTTAAGAAATAGTAATTTTCGAATAATTATCGTTACACTTAAGCCCTTTTAATTTTCAAAACATAAAAAGCACGTTAAATACATTTGAGACAGACCCTACCTAGAATTTAACTTGCAACGCAAATGACAGATAATTAAATGTTGTTTTTTTTTTAGAAAATACACGAATATTTTTAACACGTCAAATAATATTATAATAGGTTATATTGCAATGTATTTCTCAAATTTTAAAACGGGCATTTTATTTTTTGACTCTAATATGTACGTATCATAGTCAAACAACAAATTAGTGGTAAAACAACACTTTTCGCAAAAATGTACTTTGGCCCTTTTAGCTCCAGATCACACGTATTTATAAATATATTTCATATTTCACCGTAAAATTGTAAATGCCATCAGATTATAATTAAAAACTTAGACTATAAATCTACGGCAGGTTAGATTAGTTTATAATGTCGTTTATTTATAAAAAAAAACGGCTTTTACAATTTTGCGGTGACATTAACAAGATTGTAAGGTTACACAAACGGTGTCCTGCGACAAAAGGGAGGTTACATACTCATTGTTACTATCAAATTTTATTGGGAGGCCAACTAATAAATTGCCGTTAAAATCAATTTTGTCAAACTCAAATGTCATTTTTAATTAATTCACGTGTTATATGGTCGTTCCACTTCAACTTAAAGGCTTGGTTAAATTTAGTCGTCTGAATTTAGTAGCTACTGAATTCATTAAGCTATCATACTATATTCAGAAGTGAGGATTGCTTGCTTCTATCTTGCTTCTGAATTCAGTTACTAAATTTAGCCAAGTGTAAACGTTATTTTTCATACAAAGTGACATTTTTTTCTATAAAAAAGCATTTTTTTCGCAACTCCCCTGAAGGTCTCAACTAAAAGAAATAAACGTAATTTTGAGTTATGTCCCTTTGAACTTAGAACACCGCGTTCTGTATAACTCAGTACAATCATTCAATTATAAGCCCAAACAGCAAACTCAAATTAAATCCAGTATAACTTGAACCTAGGGTACGTTACAACTTTTCGTGGCTGGGTGTCAACATATTTTAGGCCCTGTTGACAAATTTTGAAAGACCTGCGATTGTGTTGGCTTGTAGTGTGCCCTGGGATCATATTATACAATTTTTAGTATACCATTACTTCTGAAAGTTAACAGTTAAAAGTATGCAAAATTTCGTATCAGTTGTGGGGGGCATTAATTGTGAGGTGTTTAAGGGAAGGAAGGGGAGGAGTCGTCATGTCAAATTACGTATAGTTTTAATTTGGCTACTTTCACTTTTTTTAGTTAATGATTGTTTGTTGAATTTATAATGTTTGCTAACACAATATAGAATATTTACAGGGGTTGATGGTTAACCCCCCTCCCCTCCCTCTGCACTCCCTTAAAATAGTACTTTTGCAATGATGAATTGTAAGATTTGAGAAAGGGAGGAGGAAGATAATTTTTTTTAATTATTAATGAGGAGATATCCACATTAATAAATACCTCACAATTATTGAACCTCCCTTATCACCCCCCCCCCCCCTAAATTATATGGAGTTGAGTTGCAACTGCTGGTCATACTGTTTTAATTTCTCTATGCAGCACTATCGCAGATTCCATTCAATCTAATGATACAAAATTTTGTATACTCAACTGTCACTAACCCGATACGAAGGATACGATTGTTCTGAGTTTGTCAATTACCGCTCAACGAAAAACGACCACCGTCGCGTTTTCCTCGCGTTAGTTAACGTACTTTGTTCATAGCTCCAATGTCCTTGGATATGTGTTCATTGTTTTAAAATCCTATAGTGTAGTGTGAACTCCACGTTGGATTTCCAGATGAAATGGCGGACCGTCCGGAGGTCCATGTTGGGGTCCAATACCTGTGGATTGAGAGATTTGAAAAATTATCTTCATCTCGCTCATTCATTCATCACATTCAATTGAGATGACGATGGGGTCCTAACGCCGAAAAAATGTCTTGAATAGATATTTAGTTAGATATTTCTCTCTTTTCTTTTCACTTGCAATGATAGAGACAGCGATAGCAAAGCAATAGCCGATTTAGTTAGGCGGTAGAGGGATAGGTCTAAAATATACCAATATTTTAAACCTAGTCGTCGTGCGTCAGATAAATTATGGAAAATCATGAGACACATATTTTTGAAGCAAAAACTTACTTTTTGCGCGCCACAGTCGGATTTTTCGCTGTATTGAATTCTAGCGTCACACTCGGAAATGATAGGAAATCTTCGGGCAAACTCGGGACCATGCCCATTGGTCATTTAGAAATGCGTGAGCATTTCTCATTGGGCATTCTAGATGGCCACGCTCATGGCCACGCCCTCCGCTTACTGTGAAAACCACGCGGATGAAACACACAAATTCTGAGTTATATAAGTTTTCCCTTCTATCCTATGACTGCAATTTTTTTTTTGTTTTATCAAATTGTTAATGATCGAAAAAGGTCTTCGAGTCCTATACGTCTGTGGAAGGATTGTTACCTGATCCTGGCACAGTAGTTCCACCTTGTCTTCTGGGGGGTCGTTCCCGCTGTCTTCGTGGGTGCTCCCCTTCTGACTGCCGGCGCTGGCGCCGTCACCAGACCCCACAATCTTCTCTACGACGTGTTCTGCCACTTTGCGGCACTGGATGAAATCGTTCGCTACTAGACGATCCTGGAATAATGATGTTCAAGTTTAATCGTAACCTTTAATGAACTAGATAAAAGTGAATATTTTAAAACATGGAAAGACGTAAGGCCGAATCACAAGCGTTTACTTAAGGCTTACGTGAACCGAAAACCTGTTATTATTTTAAGTAAATTCTAATGAGAATTGTAATATTATGTGCTACCCTAAAGATGTAAAAGTAGAGTCATGTTTAATAAAACTATCTAAGCTTCATGATTTTTCACTGATACAAGACCGAGCCACTACGAACGAGTCTACTTATAGATTTGCACTGACCTGAAAACAAACCAATACGGACGAGTCTGATCACCGCGATTTTGTATTGATCTAAAAAGTGAACCTATACGAACGAGTCTACTCGCCGTGATTTTGTATTGATCTAAAGTGACGCGATACAAAACCAGCCGAATCGCCGTAGTTTTGTGGTGATTTAAAAGTAAACCGATACGAACTAGTCTACTCGCCATGATTTTGTATTGATTCAAATCAGTCCAATCGCCGTAGTTTTGTTGTAATTTAAAAGTGAACCGATATGAACGAGTCTAATAGATAGTGATTTTGTATTGATCTAAGTGACGCGATCCAAAACCAGTCCAATCGCCGTAGTTTTGTTGTAATTTAAAAGTGAACCAATACAAACGAGTCTACTCGCCGTGATTTTGTATTGATCTAAAACGATACAGCGATACAAAACTAGACCAATCGCCCCATTCTGTGGTGATTTAAAAGTGAACCTATACGAACGAGTCTAGTTGCCGCATTTCTGTTGTGATCTAAAAGTGAACTGTTACGAACGAGTCTACAAAATAGGTCAATAAAGACGAAGTCTGCTTGCCGTGATTTAGCGCTGATCTAAAAAGGGTTCAATACGGACGAGTCCACTTGTCGTGATTCTGTACTGGCCCACAGGAGTCCGCACAGACAATTATACGCCGCGTTTTTACCGACAGTTCGATCACCGATTGAAGATGTACAGATCAATAAACTTTAATAGTTAAATACCTTCTTTTGTCGGTCCTGTTTGCTCTGGCAACTAGCATGGGGCAGTAGGTAGAAAGGCAGCTTATTGAGCTTGGGCGCGACCATCTCGATGGCCACGTCCACCACCCACGAAGGCACCGTCTCCACTAGCAGGTTCCCTTCGGTCTCGCCGCCCGCATCGCCCACCTAAAGAAGAGTTAGTAAAATGTATACTATAAAACTTTTTTAACCAACTTCAAAAAAGAAGGATCTCAATTTGGTTGTTTATTTTTTTAATGGATGTTACGCGAAAGCTCCGCCAATTGTGAATTGATTTAGATAATTTTTTGTTAGTAGATCTTCATTAGTTAGATAGATTCATTTGGTAGTAGATATCTACTTCAGAGGTCCCATTTAAATTATATTGGAATTGTGTTAGCAATTTGCAAAAAATCTACAATTACCACACATTGATGATATTTTCATTTATACTCTGAGACCTGTCTCATTGGACTCTCATTGAATTGTGTGTAGTAGTTGGTTTTGCAAAATGACAAAGTTTAGTTGAATGTTTGAGTTTAAATTTAAATTGAAACCAGTGTTTGTTTTTTAACCAATAAAAAATATGGTAACATTATTCAAGTCAATGTTTTTTTTTAAGTATTCATAACATTTTACCGTGTCCCGATGTTAACAATTCGAAAAAAAAATGTATTGTGAGTCCAACATCTTCATTAAACTAACCTGCAACCTGTACAGTGTCCTGCCACCGATTTCACTGAATATTAGCGGTGTGTGAAGTGGAACACTGAAGAAATTGTTTCCGATCACCCTTTGGCCAGCCTCATTCACCCTATTCGCATGATTCCAGTGCTCCAACAATGCTTGCAGCAATAATGCTCCAAAATTGACCTGGAATACAGATTGGTATATTTTTATCGATGTTCAAACATCAAGTTAGTTTTTGTTACCGACTTCTTTGAAAAAAAAAAAAATTGTGCTATGCTTTTTAATGGGCTTTAAAATCAAAATGGTTAATATTTTTACTGAAAAAAATACAGGAACACAATTTTACTTGATAAAATGGTATAACCAACATCAACAGATAGGTAGATAGATAGATTCAGGATCAATATTGATATTTTGTCTATTGTATCAGCTCAGTACACTCCATGAGGCATAAGCTGAGCTTTGCATTTGTGTGAGTGTACATGGATAGTGTAGGTGTGACAACCGGCCTTAGGCGCGGCGCCATTCTGTCTCGCCGCGCTCCTGCCTGATTGGTGATCACTCACAGTAATGCAAAGCTCAGCCTATACCTCGCAGACAAAATTTCAAGCTCCTGCCTGATTGGTGATCACTCACACTAATGCAAAGCTCAGCTTATACCTCACGGAGTGTACTATAATAAGTTTTAACATAGTCAATTAGATTATGTTTTGTTTAGTACAAATAGAATAAGATTTTGTTTAGGTTTTAGGTACAAAAAAGGACTCTAGGACTTTAAAAATAAACAGAACTGGGAAAATAATGGAAAGTACCCACCTTTTGATCATTTTCAGTGGTCAACCCCGCTTCCTTTGCACTAACCCACGCTGACAAACAGTCCGTCTCGTCTTGCCCTAGATGTATCGTCAGCATCCCTGTCTTCAGGTCAACATTAAACCAATTTGGAACATAAATCATTTTAAACCTCTTCTTGACTTCTTCTTCAAAATCAACTTCCCCTAAATCTTCTATTTTTGATGCTTTCAAAACATCGTACAGAGCTACGTGGTTTACTGTGTCTTTTGTTAAGATGTGACGTTTGTCATTTAATACTTTATAGTGTTTAATGGCGGGACCGCCGGGAATGTGGTGAATTGGCTGAGTTTGGTACACATTATTAGTGTTATAGTTATTCTGATTATACATATCTGAATTTGTTGAATTTAAAGGAGGCAGTTTCCAACATCTGATGTCTGACTCCGAAGTCGACACCCAAATACCTTGCTGATCAGCAGTAAAACATAGTTTGAGTATTGGAGCTGTCTCTTCACATATAATCATGAAGTTGTCAGGGTATCGGAGCTCCGTAATAATGACTAGCCGGTCTCGTCCGCCCGAAATTATATGGGTAAAGTTTTCTGTTGCTAAAAGAGCCCAGACTGCTTCAGAATGGACCCGGATTGTTGATACACATCTCTGCTGAGCCAATGACCACAGTTTGATTGTTCCATCGGAGCTACCTGATACACATTGTGTGCCATCTCTACTTACAACTAACGCCTTTACATTATCACTGTGCCCTTTTAGTTTCATAAGTCGGGAGCAATTTCTAGGGTCCCAAACTCTTAATACTTTCTCAGTTGATCCACTAACTAATATAGTACCAGGTGGGTTCATAGCAAGGCTGTATATTGACTCTTTATTACCAACAAGGCTCGACGTAGTCACTGTGTTGTTACTAGCTGTCAGTGCTGTTAGAGTGTTTACATCCCAGAGAAATATAGCTTTGTCTAAACCGGCGCTGGCGACTTGTTCCTTGTCTTTAGCGTAGGCTAAAGTTCGGACGTAGTCCTTATGCGTACGGAGAGTGGACATACAAAACCTTTTAGCGCATTCCAGACTTTGACAGTCGTGTCTGAGGACGCACTGATAAGGTTTTACCGCCGCAGCAAAGCACTATGTCGTTGACCCAATCGGTGTGATGTTCCATGCTCTGTATGTAACGGTCTTGTATGCCGGTGGAGGTGTTCCATACCCGTATGATACCATCTCTTCCAGCAGAGTACAGCCTTCCCTGAATCGGATCTAATTGAAGTGAACTAACACCATTTTTGTGACGCCGCTCCTCCTCATCGCGTATCACAAAAGATACTTGAGTTTTCTTCCGCATATTGGTGCCCATTTTACGACATTTTAGTCAGAAAAAAGATTTTTTCCGTATTATTACACCTTCCGAAAACACATCGATCGATTTGATATGATCACGATTTGAAGTATCCAAATGACAATGCAGACAATGACATAATCCTTAAACCGGAAATTCCTGACTCCACTTTTTTTTTAACAATATGATAGACCTAATACTGCATTTTCCGTACTTTGACACAGTGCACTGACCGAGGCCTATGGTAATGTGTTAAAGGTGGATCATTGGTAACTGAAAACTCAAGTTTTAGCTTAGGGCTTAGGGTAATAAAAACTGAGTCTATATTTTAAAGAAAAAACACTGAAAGAAAAAAGTGAAAAAACCTCATAACCACGATCAAAGCTAAATGAGCTAGGTAGGTACGATGAAGGGATCGTACTTGTTGTACCGTCACCTCCGTGAGTAGATACCTACTTAGTCTGTGGTAGATACCTACCTAATGTCCAATGTCCAGTGGCTATCACTGTGTCACCTGTCACTGTCAGCAGCTGTTTAGCCATCAAAAAGATAAACATAACCTAAAAGACGGAATTATTAAGGAAATTGATTTAGTATTGAATAAAAACTAAAACTAGTTAAATTTCCTATTTAAAATGACCGGAAGGTTAATTGTTCGGTCAATATTTTGGAAAGGATGTTTCAAATGTTCCATCAATCAACTACCATTAGTAAATAGTAGATTTTCAGTTAGCTTATTTCAAGTGCAATTCAAGAACTATAGTAATAAGCCTCAAGAAGGATTTGTGGAGAAAAAACACTGTAATATTGGTACTATAGGTCATGTAGATCATGGTAAAACTACTCTAACCGCAGCAATCACGAAAGTTTTGGCTAAAGATGGCTTGGCAAACTTTGTCTCCTATGATGAGATAGATCGGGCACCTGAAGAAAAAGCAAGAGGTTTGTGACGATTTCGTAGCTTTTTGCTTCTAGTAAGCTAACCAAATTTGTTTTCGTTTTCTCCTTTTATTCATGAGACTAAACTAGGTAGACTGCTACTGCATTTATTGAAAAAAAAAAAGATAAAATCCATATATTTAAACTGTATTTTTAGGGTATAAATTGAGAGATACTACAATGTAGAAATTTACTCTGTGCCAAATTTTGTATTTTCAATAAAATAGGTATTTTTTACTAGGTATAACAATAAATGCGGCACACATCGGCTACAGCACCAAGTTGCGGCACTACGCCCACACAGATTGCCCTGGACATGCAGACTTTGTGCGGAATATGATCTCAGGAGCTTCTCAAATGGACGCCGCAATCTTAGGTATGACTAGGATAAAAAATAATAGAATTCTATCTTGAGTGAATGCAACTAGGCTACAAATAATAGAGCCATAGAGCATGAGACTCAGAAGAAAAATTCTCAACTGGGACAAATATTTTTATACAAATATTCTGTAGCCTTGTTCATAAGTATCTATCTACAATTAATCAATAATTTGCATTTCCCCTTACACTGAGCTTTGCTGGTAATGTTTCATGTTTTGTTTACTGACAATTGTTCATTGGCTGGATTATCGAGTTTTAGGTATTGTTTTCCCTGAATTGTGGATGTAACGAAACAGAGACAGGCTTGCCTAAAAAAGGATGCCAATGCTATTTAATGGATAACTATTGAATGTTTTAACAATAATACCATTAAAAATTCTAATGAAATAGTTAGATAAGTGTACTTTTGTGTTGTACATTTCAGATATATTTCTAGTAATAACTTTTTCTTTTGTATGTCCTCATTTGCTTAGTTTAAAACCAGATAGATAATATGTGAGCTAAAAAGCTCTTCCTTAAATCTTTTGTGATGTAAAGAATTCAAGTCTTTCTGGAAAATTATTTAAAAAATACTATGAAAGGGTGTTGTTATATAGGGTTACTGGTAATCTGTGTTCCGGTTTGAAGGGCAATGTTTCCAGAGAAATTACAGGCCTTAGAGATATGACATCTTAGATCTCTGGGTGAGGAGCACAATACAATACAAAACACTTTATTGGCACTACAAACAAGTAACATATAAAATAACAAAAACATAATAGGCACAAAAGGCGATCTTATCGCTAAAAGTGATCTCTTCCAGATAACCTTGCACAGTGCAGTGCTAGGTAATGATTTGGACTCTTCATGTTCTAATAGCTGTGTGTCACTGGGCTGTTATTGTGCCAGGCATGTTGCTTACCATCAGGCACAAGTCATGCTCATCTTAAAATTTTTATTTAAAATAAAATAAAACAGTCTGCATCCATTTAAGGGTACATTCTATAGTACCTATTTAAACAAACAATACTTGTCCTACATACAACTTTTGCTCAGAACTCGATACATATCTCAAAAACATTTTTTTTTGTTTTTCTTGTCCTCTCTGGTACTTTTTCTTTCTATTTGCGTCGGCAATTATTTTATCGAGCATTAAACAGTGTGCATACTCTTGCTATATAGATAGAGTTAGATATATTTAGACCAGGCAAATACACTTTTTCATTTATAAACTCTGAGGACAACAATCAAGCTTGAGACTGGCAGTCATGTATCTATTGTCATATCAGTAGTCAGAAGAGCATAGGTCTTAGTTTTGGACCGTGTCTTCAGAGTGGGGTCCAACAATAATTTTATTACTAGATTAAGTTTTTGTTTCAATAAATATTTTGTCATTTGGTATGGAAGGAAATTTACGAATTTTTAGAACCCTAATAGATAAAACCCTCTGTATTATATCTTCATCAAAACTTGTAATGTTTTTCAGTTGTAGCAGCGAACGACGGACCAATGCCTCAAACGAGAGAGCATCTACTGCTAGCAAAGCAAGTTGGCATCCAGCACATACTCATCTATATCAACAAAGCAGATCTTGTTGATAATGAGGTATGTTACTATGAGTAAGTCGATATGTATTTTTAGAAAACTTTAACATAAAATTCAATTTTACTCTTCTTAAATTTTGTAAAAATGTATACAATCGCATAGAACAAAAATTTCGCCACCAATTCGCACCAGTCTCCTAATCCATGCCATAAAGTCGCAAAATCCTACTAATATCATTTTGTAGTGGTAGGACTCTTTGCAGAGTCCCCCTGGAAAAGCACCACACCTTTGGGAGTTATTCTACCGCCCAGCAGTAATGTGCAAACATTACTGTGTTCCGGTTTCTGTGTTCCAGACAATGTTTATTAGAGAAATCACATCACATAGATAAAAGATCTCATTATATCTCTGGGTGACAAGCTCAAGGTAGTGCTAGGTAATGAATCGAACATCCATGTTGCAATAGGTGCATGTCACTGTGCTGTTATGGGCAGACTTGTTGCTTACCATCAGGCACATGAAACATTCGTCTCATCGCTCTATATTTTTTTTAAACGCGGGTGTTCTGTAGCCGCGGGGCGGACCCGCAAGGAAGAAGAAAACGTAATTTCGATATAAACTCGCGACTTTCCTAATCCGGTTCTACGTTGTTTCGTCCGATCGAACATTGTTTGACGTTTAAATGTTCTAAGCCTACTTCTGATTAGATTAGGAAAGTCGTGAGTTTATTTCGAAGTTACGTTTTTAGTAGAAAGACGGTAGACGTCTTGGTGGAAGCAAGATTGCGATCGAATGCGAAAGTAGTCGTGGTCGTTACGCGACATCAATAGTTACAATAGCAGCATTTTTCTACTACAGCCAAAATAGTTTCAGAAACCGCTATTACCAGCAATAGCAATCAATAGTTTCGTGATTGCCAGAACGCGTAACGACCCATATCATTGCGAAAGCTCTCTTTCTCACTCTGCCGTCAAGCCATGGCCGGAGAAAGAGAGAGGCCCGTGAGAGTTTTATTTGGTAAAGGTACCTACGTGGTGTCTAGCCCGATATAGCCCGCCGTGTCTATGTAGGTACTGCGGATATGCGTAAATGTATTTCTCCCACGAAAAAAAAGATGATATGTGCACCGCGTAATATAGAATTCGGATAATATACAAGCAAATACAATTTCCAAAAAAAATATTGTTTATTTTTATTATTATGGTACAATCATCTGAAAATTAAAGTTGGCAACTCTGGTCACCGGCAGTTTTTACGCGTCACTTCCGTTATATATATTTTTCTTACGGTTTTAGCCTCAGTTTTTTTTCAGTTCGGTCGCGCATCATAATCCATATTTCCTCCAAGCTTTCCGTAAAGAACTTCGTTCCAATGAATAAGTAAAAGGCGAATGATGTTGCTTATTTCTCATATTTGTGATTCCCCAGCTGATAGAGTTAGTGGAGATAGAGATGCGGGAGTTACTCTCAGACTTCGGTTACGACGGCAACACTGTGCCCATCATCTGCGGCTCGGCGCTCAAGGCGCTCAACGGAGAGGAGGACGAATTCGGTGAATAACTTGTGTTCTTTTTGACAGTCTTCCAAAAAAGAGTAGGTTTGATAACCTCCTCAGTTCAAAAACACATACAAACAACCGATTATCAATTCGGTTTTATGTACCTACAAGTAAGACAGGATAAGAAAGCCACGACAGAAAAGAATATTAACTGTAGAAGTATTAATCTCTCGTTTTTGTACTTCCCCTCCACCCTATTCTCAAATCTCTCACTTCATCCTATGGTTGCCTGAAAGAGATCACTTTTAGTGACAATTGCTACTTTATTTTGTTTTGTTATAAGTAACTTTTGTTTATTTTAAATTAAGTGCAATAAAGAGTTAATATATCTAAGTTACGCAATGGAGCCGGCGATTGTGAATCTATTTCGATGGTTATATTTTTGTTTGGTTTGTCCATATTTCAGAGGTGGTCCCATAGAAATCGGTGTAGTGGTTTTATCCTTCGATTTTTATTTGACTAACATCATTTATTGTATTTTTTCAGGCGCTCCATCGGTACGCAAACTTCTAAACTGCATAGACGAGTACGTCCCCCCAATAGTTCGCGACCTAAAATCCCCATTTCTGATGCCAATCGATAATGCGTTCACCGTCCCCGGCCGAGGGACAGTGGTCGTGGGGACAATAAAACGAGGGACAATGAAACGGAATGCTGACGCCGAGCTACTGGGCTTCGGGTTTAATATTAAAACTACGCTGTCGGATATACAGATTTTTAAGAAAAGTGTTACTGAGGTGAGTATAGGCACTTCTACTGATTCACTTGATGTGACTGTCTGTACTTCACGTAAACTTTTTTTATTAGCTTGACAAAAACTACACGAGCAAAAATTAGGCCTGACGGAGCCTTCCAGTTGTGACGTGACGTCTTCGTGAAAATCGTACAATGAAGTGACGTCACTCAAAACTTCTAATCGCTGTATCTTCGTCATTTTTGGGGTTCCGTACCGCAAAAGGAAAAAGGAATCCTTATAGGATAGCTTCGTTGTCCGTCCGTCTGTCTGTCAAGGCAGGCGCTTTTTCTCGGGAACTCGTGGAGGTATCAAGCTCAAATTCATATCAAATACTCAAGTTTGCTGTCCCTTGTATATGTGAAAAAAATCAAACTTCTAAGGCAACGTAATCAAAATATACAGCCATTTATGTTGCGAAAACTTCGACAGTCGTAAGGGATACAAAACCTACAGGGCCCTTCCCGTGAACTCGGAATCCTGAAATTTGGTACGAAGCAACGTCTAATAGCACAGATAAAGCAAAAAAATGCAAAAAGCATACATTTTTAGTTACAAATATATACTTTTTAATTTCAGACTTGCTACCACTTTCCTCATGAACGCGTAGAGGTGTTAAATTGAAATTATATTTTACATACCTACTCAGGTCTATAAAACCTTTATTTAGCTGTAGATAGGAGATAGAAGATACAGCAATATAAACAGCATATTTTAAAAATCGAAAACTAAAAGACCGAAGTGGGCCAGTTTTTTTTGTTTTGTTTGTGAAACAAAAGAAAAACGTGTACCTATAGTATATTTTTAATAATTAATCTAACTGACGCATTAATTCGTTTTTTTTGTCTTCATGCCTATTATGCTGCAAGTAATCTGAATCAAAAGAAAAAACGCCATTATTTAATAATTTCCAGGCATTGGCCGGCGATAATGTGGGGGTACTACTCCGAGGTATGAAGATGAAGTCAGTTGAAACCGGCATGTTACTGTGCGCGGCCAAGTCTCTGAACATGTCGAACCACTACAAAGCGAAGATATACTTCCTGAGCAGAAGCGAGGGGGCAGGAAGAAGCCGGTTTTCTCGAAATACGCCCAGCAGATGTTTAGCGGTACTTGGAATATCGCTTGTAGGATTGACTTGGGTTAGTCTTAAATCTAAACATTTATTTGTTATAATTGTCACAATTATTACCTTGAGTTAGTGGAACTGCTTAGAGGACAAATCCACACACCACAAACATTTGTATATATCTTGAAACATTTCCCTTCAAACCGGAAATCTTTGCATTTGCTTAGCGGTAGAATAACTAGCAATGGTGTGGTCAGGGCTGGAATAAGATGTATGGAGGCCCCGGGGTATATATATGCCCGGTTGCTCTCCCCGAAATCTGGTCCTAGGTGTGGTGCTTCCCCACTGAACGACACTGTAAAAAAAATTGTACCACCAGCACCAGAAGGACAATATTCGTCAACTCAAGTGCTGGTAGCCTGAAAGAGATTCCTCTCAGAAACACAGCAGCTTTTTTTGCCACATCCCCTGTGACCAACAACTTATATTGCCATGCCCTAACAGGTTAAATGATTGGGTTAATTTGTCAGCTTTGTATTATGCAAAAAATAGATAAAGAAATAAATATTGGTGGACAATTATTCACACACAACACCATCTGACCCCAAACTAAGCAAAGCTTGTACTGCGGCGGCCATATAGCTGATATAATACTTATATAGTTTGAAATACATTCTTATTATAAAAATATTTGTACGGTGTCTGGGTGTGTCTATATCCAGACACCGTACAAATATTTTTTTCATATTTCAATCCTCATCACACAAATTTTGCACTGGGTGGGAATCGAACCCGACGACCCTCGGCTTCGCAGGCAGAGTTACTACCCACTAAGCCACGAGGCATAAATGATTGATTGATATCAAACCTGTCTTCCAGATCCGTCGATGCACATGATGATGCCAGGAGACCACGGCGAAGTGTACCTAACGCTCCTACAAGACATGGTGATGACTCAAGGCCAGCCCTTCACGATCCGAGAAAACAACGTGACAGTAGCTACTGGTATCGTTACGGACACGCTCAAATCGATCGACGTGCCTAAAGGAAAACTAGGAAAAGTCGTGATGAAATATGATGATGAAACGCCTTGAAATATTGCTTTATAAATGTAGATTAATAGATTGATAAACTCTTTGTGTTATAAATAGTGATTCAGATCAGAACATCAATAAACGAGAGAGATCTAAAATGAAAATTCTCAAAATGAAATGTTCTTAAGGTCAAGGATAGTTCACAATTTCACCGAGTGAGGCGCTGTTTCATTTTGCTAGAGAAATATCACAACGTGAAACGCTATTCTACGGTGAAATTGAAAACCATATTTCTCTATATTACTACTAGCGGACCGTTCTGGCTTCGCTCGTGTACTGTCATATTTATAATAAAATAGCTGTACCCTGCCAAGCTTCGCTGTGGCACATTGTGATGCAAAAATTAGATAAAAACAATCCTTGATGCGGATTATATATCATTGTAAAATTTCAGCTTGATCGGTGCAGAACTTTTTGAGTTTTACACAAACCAACACAACATTTTTATATATAGAGACTAATGTGGCGTTTTCCAGACGCAAAAAGACTTGTCAAAAGATAATTCTATGTAAAAAGATAGGTCTAAACATTGCCAAGTGTGGCACCACTGTCGGGTTTTGTGAAATTTCTCAAACAAAATAAAACAGTGGCGCCACCTAACTTTGGAATTGTCTTTGACAGGTCTTTTTGCGTCTTAAAAACGCCCCATACATTGCAAAAACAAAATTTGGCCATAGATTGTGTTCTCATCTCTTAAGTTGGACCAAATGACACAAATGCAAACTTTCTTGAATATCGGTTGACTGTTCGCTGGGAACATAATGATGAGGATGTTTATGTAGTAAAATAAAGATATGTTGTTATGAATTATGAGACTTCAAACCCTTAATATTGTTTAAATTGTCAAATTTGCCTACTGTGAATAGCTGAATTCGGTATCAGATATATTTTTGATACCATTGCTAATAATTATTGTTGTGTAAATAAAATTAGTGTAAGTATATAGGTATGCACATAATAAATTATTTGACTGTTACTTTTGTATTTTATTTATGTAGCATTATGAATGGCGAGTACCTAAAGCTGAATATTTTTATAGAATATGCGGGAAAACGTCAACCAATAGCAACACTTTACAGTTAATACTCACTTTAGTAATTAATACTTTTTTCGAACACTTTACAAATAAATGTGCAGTAAGTATACCCACGTTTATCATGCAATTAAAACTTTTTATACGTAACTATAATTTTGTTATGGATAAAAATCTGAACCTAAACAAACATAGCAACTCGGTATTTCTATAATTGACTTGACAATAGTTCTCACGCAGCGTGCTAAATCCAAATCGCCAAGAAGCGTCACTCGATCACGTGACCACAATAAAGTTATACAAAACATTGTTTAGTCGCGGTCACGCTGTTCTGTCTGGTAAATACTAGGCGGATAATGCCTAAAATGGAGAAAAAAGTTGTGTGGTGAATGCTGTGATTATGTATTTTAGTGTAAAATAGCAAGTTTCATTTGGACCATTTGGAGCAAATTTATTTTGTTTACAGCAACTTTCAAACTAGTTTACAATGAGGTGTTTCAAGATGCAAAAATACCTGAATATTTTATAATAACAGACTATACGGCAGCTATGGAGGTATAATAATGACCGGGCATACAACAAGTGAGCAACCTGTTAATTTAAAATAAATATGTTACAATAGGCATGACGACAGGTCCTGCAATTATATTAAATTATTTGATATAATGACAGTATTTAAATAGAATAAAATGTGTACCAATTTTAATTTAACTTACTTTATGATCATTCAAAGCTGGATGGGCGGGCAAGTCCATTTTAAAAGTACGAAATTATTAGAAAATGTATATTTACCATTGGATAACCCATTTAATTTCAAGTTACTTTTGTTATGAAATCAGTTTTATTTAATATAGCTACCATACAAACTTTACGCGCGACGCATAGAAAATACGACAGTGTGACGTCACGTTTCTGTAGTGATTTGTATGAAGCGTTTTTGGGAGAGTCCAAAATTGTGATTTTAAAATCGTGATATCACGGGAAGTTTTCAAGATAACAAAGCAATTCTTTCATATGTTTCAGTTATTGAAAGGCCTTTTGATGGCACATTAAATCAAAAATGAGTCGACACGCCAATTGTTTTGGTTTCTATATTATAATAATATGGCTACTGGGCTACTGGTAATCAGCCTGCATCGATTCAAGGGCATATTGTGTATATTTAAACATACAATACTTGTTCTACAACTTTTGTTAAAACTCAATAAACATCCCAAAAATAATTACCAATAACCCTGTATTACGTAAGAGTTTACACGAATAAAACTTCAAACATTTATTTCATTATATATTTTTTGTCAGAAGGTAATTAATACAGTGCCAAAACAGTAACAAAACATTAGTACGAAAAAAATTAAGACTGCATCTAGCTCATTCTACGTCACGCAGGTAAACAATACTCTATACTGATAGTATTGACAACATTTATTTAACACTTACTTTTCACAACATTATGAACAAGACAGTTGGCGTTACACTATTAATATATTTTTTTAGTAAAATTGAAACTAGATTCATAACACCGATACGCCTAATGGATATTTTAATTCGCTACTTTTATAGTTGGGAATGTGTGCAGAATTCGTTTACCACTTTGTTCGTTTAGTACAAAAAATGTGTCTTTCGAATGGTTATATTGTTTTTAATGACAGGAAAATAAGCTTAAATTAATTGAGAGGCCAGATTGTACTTATAGATATCAAAATTTAGACTCAAAATAAAAAAAAAATACCATATATTAATTCAGTACAAGGCCCACTGCACGAAATGTAGCTTACGCAAGTAAAACATCCTACAATTTAGTGGAGTGCGAGAGATCACCGACCGACGCAACCGAATCGGTACTTGCGCGAGCCAGCACGCATTGCAGCTACCTTTTATCCCTGTAATAAATTATAATACACGAATTCTGCACACAGCACGCCCCAAAATTAATACTGCACAAGAGCAGGACTGCAATCAGGTGACACACTTTTTTACCAATCATTTTTTTTTATTCATTATATTATTCTTGCCCTAAGTCAGTCTGTTTTAATTGTCACTATTTGTCACCATGCCGCGATACTAACACATTTATGATCACAAAGATAATTTGTATACACTGATCTAACGAAGACAAGACATCGTCAAAATACATTTTTTTTTTCATATCTTATAGGTGGAAACTGCGGATGGAACAACGTACGAATTGTACGCAATCAAATCATAATTAGGTGATGGGTCATAAAAATATTTATAGAAAACTGTACAAGGGTAAAAGACGATAGAGTTACTTCTAAGGACAAATGCCGCATACGAATATCAATTTCATTTCTGAGAACATATATGTTACATTTCGATTGAACACAGTATCTATAGCGACGCGAGTTATCGCGATTTATCGTCGTTCGAAATGACACCATATATAAAGTCTTTAAAGTTGACAGTCGCATGCACAATTTTTTCCCTCGATACACCTCAACCAACATCATGCATTAAGCTACTGACAAGCATTCAACCCGAATATTCCTATCAGTGGTAAAGTGTATAATTACGGGATATTAATTAAACAAAAAGATTTATATAAAGAGAACAATATTCTCAATGCGTGCAATACCTACGTTGGATCACATCACTTCGCTTCCATCTAAGGAATCTTACTAATTCACCAACACGAAACGTTTACGAATAAAAAGCATTGAAATATGAATGTTGCGCTGTTGAACACGTGTTCATTAAAACATTGTTATTTTATCTTATATTTAAAGTTAATAAAAGTGACTTAAAGGATAAGTATTGAGTTAGTTTCTGAGTTATTTCTCTTCAATACTACTATTTTTCTTACATGTATTCTCTCCCATTATCAAGTAAAGAGACTTTTCTGCACATTTCTTTTCCAGTACATGTATTTCAATGAACACTTAATTTAGCAATTTCACGAATTAGGGCGTGAGCGAGTTGGCCAAACTCCAAGCATTTATATGTCACTGTAAAATTGTAAACACTGTCACATTACAATAAAACATCGCTACTCCTCCTCCTCTTCCAGTTGATTTTAAACCGAAACTCAAACAGATAGAGTCTATATTTGTTTAACTTTTTGCAAGATAGTTTAAGTGAACGGGCTAAATATTAATAAATATAAATTGGCAGCATTTATAATTTTACGGCGACATAATATGTCACATCTGTTTAGTAAACGGTCAATTTTATGGTATCAAATTTCAAACAGCAATAAAAAATATTTCAATGTTTTTTTTTTCGAACTACGCCACGATTGATCAATCACCGATTCCGTACACTATTTTAAAAATGCTATTGTAGTCAGCATAGGTGAGAGTGCTAATCTTACATTATTACCTTGGTCCAATGCAATGGCTAACTTGGCATCTTATGACATACTATTTTTAGCTTCTTTATACTTGTGTGTAGATTCGCGTTAGTGTGATAATGCACGTCTGTTTATTCTATAAAAATACAAAAATATTTCAGTTTTTTTTTTTTTTGACTAATATGGTAAGTATGGTATTTTTTTTAAATATATTCACGAACTGTTTTTTCGAAAAAAGAAAAGGTGGTCAAAACTAAATCCAACACTACAGTGTTATGACTTTTTACGTAGGTATTAGAAATAGTAACTGAAAAGGTTGTGTATGTATAAAAATTTACACGCGAGTTTATTTTCATTATCAAAGAATGATAAATGGTTTTTATAGTGGTCTAACACAGTAACTGTTAGTAAATGTACTAAGCTGGAAGTCTCCTTCACGTATTCCAGAATCTATTTCTTTGTGAGCAACCATTTCGCAAAACATCGTTAACCCTTACTCAAAAATCCATCTCCATTGATCAATTTGCGCTAATTCTTTCCGCAACATAATTGTTGGTCTCATATAGTAAATGATAATCACAAAACATGTATTTCAACTTAGCACATTCCTTTACCTACTGCATACACGCTCGCGCTGCACAGAGTTCGTGTCACCACCGAAATCATGTGACTAAATCGTTGCATCAATCGTGTGACTACGTTGTTTTCATACAATGACTTTCCTTTATCATTCATTGCAGAATACAACAGTTGCTCCACCGTTCCCAACGATCAAGACGACCCGGAGTCGTAACTAGGTTAGGACAACAATGGACGTGCATTATCACAACTTCTAAAAATAAATTCCCAGCACACAAACCCTACACATGATAATACCGATAGCGTACAGGAGTTATTACAAATACAATTTAAGCTCATAAAATTCGATAATCACCACAGACAGTAAATTTGTAAAATCTCAAGGTATCTGTTTCACTGTTGGCACAAAACAAATAGGTAAATATAATAATTAATAAAAGACATACACATTATGTGGTACGGTTGTACTTATTTTTCTATTAAATCTATATGACGAGTTAAGGGTACATATATATATTAAACACAAATAAAATCTCCTCATAATACAATGACAGCATAATAGTAATCAGCGCAAATGAAATGAGCTTATCGCAAATTTCCTGCCATTGTAAAATGTATTTGTAGTGTACGAGTTTATGCCTATATTTTAACAACCTTGCTATATTATTCAGAAAATTTATCGGAAAATGTGACTTGTACCATTTAAATCTGTATACAATACTAAAGTGCGAATTTAAAGATAAAATTCTAGTACACAACAGTATTACGGATACATTATTTTCTTAATTATATATTTTTCATAAGATTTTTTTTGTCGTAGTTTCGTTTTATATTATTCATATTCTACTTCTGGTATAAAATAAATAAAAAACATGGTATCCAACTACCAATCACAATTCATAGTTCATCTTAATGTGGGTACGTATGACGCAACTGTGGAAACTATGCAAAAGTCATTGGTCGTCAGACGGACATTGAATGTTTACGTCTGTATCCCAGAAGTTGATATATTTTATAAACATTATGGCTGAAATAATATCAAAGTAACAACAGTGAAACAGTCTCTTGAAATATTTAAGTATCTTAAAAAACATCTCTAAGTGTAACATTACACGGACAGATCCTAACATTGAGATAAGGACTAGCGATTACCAAAAAACATCTATCTTTATGTTCACAAAGATCCGCCTACGAAGCGTTGCGAGAAAAAAATCAACAAAATAATAATAACAAGAAACAATGATAATAAAAAAACAATGCAGTTAATACGTTACTGGGTACCAGAGAGTGGCAGTGTGGGAAATGCTAAGTTATACGTTTAACATATTAATATAAATTATAGTTAGCAAGCTATCAATGCGAAGAGCGAATATAATTATAACAAGTTGAAAATTGCTATCAATAAAAATCAGCAGGCAACAACAACAAAGGCCAACTTGCAACCAATCACGGCCTCAATATTTCGTCATAGTCACATTAATTGAAGCGTCGAAATAAAGTACAGTGATTGGTCGTTCGCTGACGTGTGTTTTTGTTGTTGCTAGTTAAAATATAATCAAACTTATACGATGTTTAATTAAATTGAATAGTTTTGTTTAATTATATAACTATTGCCATATAAAGTTGAAATCAATCAATAAATAACGCAACAGTCTGGATAAGAAACATTTACAGCAACAGTTATACGTAAACCAATCTTGCAGCAACATTTTCACCGTTATAACTATATTTCTGTTGCAAAACAGCACTTAGTTAAATTTTGCTATCTTCGACCAGGCAAAACTGAAAAGCAGATTTCACTTTTTGATTACATTTTCAAAATTAGGCGTTTAGCCCGTTATGTTCCAGAGTTGGAAAAGGGGTTCCTTGCTCTTTGTGTTTATACTTGGCAACGGCTTGTTTTTAAAAACATTTCCACCATGTTTTTCTGTTCGCCAAAAAACGAGAAAAGTAAAAAATAAATCTAAATAGTCTTATGTTCACAGTTGTACAAATATGCCAAAGATGCGAAAAAGTTAAGTGCTGAATTGCCCACTTTTCCCTCTAATCCTAGATTACAATTAAATAAAAATTTGTGAATAGTTCGCTTGCTTACACTGATTAAATACATTATTTCATTTAACCCATTGGTTACATAAAAAAAAACCTGCAAATTACATCGGACTACATGTAGTGAGATTTCAACTGTTCCAAAAATCCTTAAAAACAAAATAAATGATACATCAGACGATCTCATTACATTTTGAGGTCAGGATCAAAAGCTCATTTATTCATTTCCAAAATCCAAACTCCAAACGCGAACGACACGAAGATTCTTCAATGGAATCAAATTCTAAAAATTATCAGATTTTGTATGCAGAAGGCAGTCTTTATTTGAGATTTACGTTTTGGTCCTGTACAAAAAATAATATTCTTTCGATGGATAGTTTCTCAAGTATTTTCGGACCTTTTTGTAACAGTTTGTGTTTTAAAAGTTATTCAGTGAATATCTAGTAGAAAATATATTTTATGACTGGTTTTCTTCGCTTTTTGAGTCCAAATATTACTATACTTTTCTATGAAACGTATACTGTTTTGTTACATGTTTTGTTTATCATATTCAATTTATCATACTCAAAAGCTCAAATAATAGAAATGAATATGTGAGATTTTTGATCTACGTCATCCATCTGCATTTTTTATGTTTTAACACAATATATTACACACTGTCGCGTAAAATGTCACTTACAACTTAAATAGAAAATACATCGGTGTCGACAAAAATAGCGTGTAGCACCACAATTAAAAACTATTTTATTCGATATAAACTATAACAAATCCAATGTAATGGCATTTCAAATCCGAAGTAACGGAGAAGAGAAAACGTAAAATCTGTTAGTTCCGGTTTCAAAACACCCAACTATTAATACTTGCATGTACTTAACACCAGTACTTATGTAAAAATTAATTTAGCAACACTTACTAACTATAAAAATATTTTTAGAAATTCTCACTTACACTTAAGAGGAACTGGCAAAATAAATCCTGTATTACACATTTTCATCGAGACATTACAATAAAACCAGATTATTGGTCCTCGCGTATAAAAATTCATAATGCCATTCCTTTAACTGGACAGATAACGTTTACGGTACGCGTGCCCAACTGGCGAGTAGCAAAAATATTAGTAGACTATACACACTAAACAACGGTTCAAAATATATCAAATCCACTAAATACCCGATAGTAAAAAACAAATCCGCCTAATGTTACGGTAGAAACCTCGTAGAAGCGACGATAAAACTTATAATAATAGAGTAAGATTTAAAACGAATGGTGGCGACCCTCAAGCCTTGAGGCGACTGGCTCTTACATATCACAATACAATTAAAAGGACGACCACCGTTATTGTCCACGCTCGTTCCACTACTAAAAATACTATTCATTCGCAACTAATAGTTTAAAACATCCCATATAGCCTAATCAACTGGTGACTGTATCAAAAAGTGATTAAAATTCAAAGAGTATTTTGTGCACACAACGCGAGTTTTGGCGCCCAAACTGGGGCTCGCTTGTTCTCCTTATAATGAGTACTGGGACGAGTCTGCTCTTTGAAAACCATTATCTAAAGCTATATTAGATAGAAGAAAGTATTTCATACGTATATATTTGTCAAATCCGTTTTTACTGTAAATATTAGAATTACAGTTTAAAAGCCACGAACGCAAATTGATAGTAAATTGTTTCTCTGTACAACCATGTAACCGTAACTCAATCTAATGTATTTTTAAATGTAACTTTTAGGCGCTTATCAATAATCTAGAAAAGTTCTTTGCAGACCCAACCAGTACTCTGCTTGCATTACGTATGCATTGTGAACCATACTGTGGTCCTGTGGTCTACGCTAAGCCATCACCGCTTCACTCCATGAAAGGAAACACCAATTATTATGCTAAATAGTTACAATTTGTTCTACACGAGGATTCTTTTTGCATATGTAACTATTAGATTCACATCTAAAAGCTTTAGGGCCTATCCACCTATGCCTAACTAACCCCGCCACGTATGGCCATCCACATCTACACATCTAGCATCGTTTAAAATAGATAAAAAATCAACTACATACATCTTTGCAGGAATAAACTATCTAAACAGTGAGTTATGAATATCTACCACATCGTTTTTTTGTTTATAACCTTTATATCTTTTTTTATATAAATAGTCCGTAAATTATTATCAAATTCGATAAAGCTCTAAGATTGATCCACATTAATAAATGAATTTGTAGTAGTGTCTGAAACACTGAAGCTTAATGTGCTGAGGAACATCTTAAACTGTAAAATCGTTTTCTTCCACTTTAACTTGGTAGATTCGTGAAACGACATTCGGTATACAATCCCCGTATCAACCCAGTCACCACTACTGGGGCACAGATCCCCTAACCAAAGAGATTGGGTGGAGGTTTAGGGCAGTCTGCCATGCTGGTCAAGTTTTAGGTTGGCCGACTACACTTGTTTGAAGGTGTTAAAAAGCAGGTTTCTTAACAGCGTATTTCCTTCGCTGTTTTTTAGTTAGCGGCATAACGCACAAGACTTCGAAAGTAGTAGTGCGCGTAGAATTCAACCCAGGGGCTCCGGAACGGCAGTTACCGTTCTCCCGACTTGACCAGCCGTAATTTCTTATATCGGTATACAATCAGTCAATGTCAAAGGAAAACATTTAATAATAAACTATGCAACATTTGATTTTGTCATGTTGTATGGTTTACGACAGAGCTGGCTCAAGTAAGCGTTTGCTAATACATGAAGTATTGCAACACAACATGTTTCTTTATACTTCTAATTCATATAGAATTTTCGGCGTCTCTCGTCGAAAACTCGGGACGAAAAAGGCATTTTATCCATAAAATAGCCTCGGCGAGTTTTAGTGACTTGCAAACAAAACTGTTATATAATTTGACGTAGACCGTAACTCATTAATTATAAAATATGTATTACCTAAGCGAATCAAAAAAGTTTTATTTCATTAAAGCAGCCTATATGCTATTGATAACGGCAAATTTAACAAGATTGACTTTACTAAGTTGATTGTACACACTACTAACGAATTTCTGTTATATTTTTGGCTTTATTAAGAGTGAACAGATATTTTCTTTTACTCAGGACACTGTGGCAAATCCCCAAAATATATTTTCTACCGAATGTAGTTTCACTACAAACTCCAGTAAGATTAGAAAAAATTAACTGTCTCCCATTACTCATTTAGATTATGAGGATTCAAACTAGCTTAGGTTACATTGACAATGATAACCGTAAAATTAAAGAGAACCATTTCCAGTCTTACTAAATAGACCGAGCGAGCTGTGTAAAAACTTTATAATTTGTATTTTTTTAATTTTACAGAACCTCATTTTTTATTACCTAACGTTACAGCTGATTGCTGTTGCAGCATCCATATGTTGCAACAACTATATGTTGCAGCAACGATATGTTACAGCAACCATAATATATGTTGCAATAACCAATATGTTACAGCAACCATAATATATGTTGCAACAACAATATGTTACAGCAACCATATGTTAAAAGCTACAATTTGTAATTGATTGCTATCGCAAAAAACGCAGGGTGCGAACATAGAGCCATACTTGTCGCACGCTGATCAAACGGTTTGCGCTTACTAGTGTGACTAGGATAGATCGAAAACCTTGCCTCGTATAATTAGGTAGTGTGATTACAATCTGAATCACATGTGATCACAAACAAAAATGTGACTCAATATGACGAATAGAGCTGCCAAGACAAAAACTACTACAACATTTTTTTTTTACTAATTATAACATTTTTACAGCAACTTTTCTCGGTCTAGAATGGCATCAACCATCTCTAATACACCATCCTAAAATAATAAAATATCTAGCTTGTTTTCTCTAGAGGTGGTACATTTGTACATTCAGGATTTAGGAGCAAATATACGTAACTGTTTATATGGATACATGTATCTATCTTAGGCCATCTAATCGGCGAATCAGGGCCGACGATTTAAGAAAATATCTCATTATACACTGATCTAATTCACTAAAATCTCTAAACATTGACTAATCGATAAACAAAACGAAAATCAATCCAACAGTATCTATAGTGATATAGTTTCACACGCATTTTACTAACTACACAATCTAGCGTTCCATAAGTATTCTTAGATAAACATTTTTGTATTGGACCGAACTGTACGATGCTCAAGAAAATTTCGAGTGCCCGTACGTTATAAAACGTGAAAATGTGAAAGCGATATATTAAAACGGATCGTACGTTTTTGCACATAACGACCAACTTTTCTGTGAACCGAATGAAGAAGCCACGATCGAAAACAAATTACGTCATTCTGTGACCACTCGATCATTTATTTAGTTCCACCGTTTGGTCGTGTCACAGTTAAGTTGGCATTGCACGCATAATCCGCTACCCATATCCACAACTGACACCATTTTTGCCTAGCACCTTAATTATGTATACATTGCATAAATTCGAGATACAGATAGCGAATTAATAGATTGGAAAATTCTCGAATAATTTCGTCGTTGGGGTACGTACATAATTGTTTTTTGGGAAACGTCGTAGAAATCTAACGGTTTTTGATTAACACAGACGTATGAAAACTTGATACAAAGTACACACCAAAATACTAAAAGATATTTTTTGTCGAAATGGGTCAGTGATGGACCAATTCGACTGATGGATAAAGACGATATTGTTCTTCATAGATTTTATTTTGAAAGTGATACATGACTGTTCGATTTCCCTCAATTTGTCTCTACTGTCTACGAAACTTGGCCTCTGCGCAGTCTCGAGTCTATAAGATTGTATTCCGCCACATCGATCTCGCTACACGTGGAACGTCTGACATAGTACAGTGGCCTGAATATCGTTGTCATGAGTAGGTTCTATATGATTTGCATGAGATCTCAGTAGTTACACTCTCGGGGTCCGAGTAACCTCACTTTGAAATACAATATGAATTTTTGTATTGTATTTATACAAGTATCGTATAATATTGAACTGTCCGAAACAAACCTAACAATCATTTACTGACCTAAAGCTGATACATCAACAACCCAACGACGAAACTATTCTCACAATTCCCCAAGCCAAGATCCTATAGGAGCCGAAAGGACGAATCATTGATAACATTTAGGATTTAGAATCATTTACTTACACTTATCATACCATAGTAAGCGTTCACTATATTGGCGTTAAATTAAGTACTGGATAGTTTTGGTATTTTTTTTTAGAAATTATTTCACGTTAGGACTAAGTAAAAAGGACATTTTTCTCATTAAATATAATAGGTAATATCACACAATATTCTTATAGAGATATGCTGTTTTAAGCGTTGGTCACTTCATGATGAAAACTCAGAAATATTTTTATGTTAATTAGCATTTAAATCTACGTACTAAAAAACTTAAAAAATTACAAAATAACAAGTTTATAGAATTAGTTAAGAAGCATAGCGATAACGAAGGTATTTGGAGAAATGTACTGAAAGTTTAGTTTGGGTTGATTCTACGTGAGGAAATTCTGAATTTATATGGACGGAAGGAACGATTTGAGCGAAACTATATTTGAGACAAGCTACTTGTTTACAATTACCGAGGATAAAATACTTCAAAGTGACGTTCAAACTAATAGCTACTCTGGAGGAGACTAAGTAATCTTAGCTACCATTCTAATATAACGTAAGAAACTAAATAACAGTAGAAATGGGTGGTATTCGCTTTAATTATATTTACATAGAACTCAAAATGGTCTAAAGGCGTTTGCGTAGAAAAGCTATAGCTATCAGATCATCAATTTTTATTGATGAGTGACGAGACAAGCCGAACATGTGCCTGATGGTAAGCAATATGCCATCCGATAACAGCACAGTAGAACACAGGTATTGGAACATGAAGAATCCAAATCATTACCCAGTACTGTGTTCGTCACCTCTAGAGAAATACACAATGTTTAATTTAGGTTCAATTTAGTTTACGTTATATTAGAACGACCTTTATGAAAGTGAAAATGTTGACCCAAGTTAGGAAATGCATATTTCACATGGACTTGGCTTCTTGTTACTTAATTTGTACGTAATATTGTAGCCCTTTGCGTACTCGGTAGGTGTAAACAAGTTTTGTTTAAAGCGACTGGGGCATTGTCTTTTTAACATAACGAGTCATCGTTACGACAGGCACGACTTGCATTTCGTGCTAAATCAAAGTTAATAGACAAGATTCGAAAGCAGTTTCATTTTTTATTTAAACAAACAATAACATGTGCAATATTAAAATCACTATTTCGCTGTTTCTGTCTATTATGGTCAATGTGACAAGGAACACGATACCTATTATAGATTAAATTATCCCAAATATAGTGGTACTTTATAAAGTAGGTGTTTTTGGTATAGTAGATCTTAACAATAGTTTTCAAACAAACAACAAAAAAAGACAATGCCCATCAAATATTTTTTTATATTGTTGAGCTCATTGTAGCAAATAACTTTCCTAAAATGTATTTTACAGCTTTATCCTAACATCAATTTATTCGTGCAATCGCTAGAAATTCATAGCCATTTCAATTCATTTAATTTTTCTATAATATAAATAAAAATAAATATATTTTTTTCTGTGTCAAATCAAAATAAATAAAATAATATAACTACAATTTTGACTACACTGGAAAACGCTCTTCAATTTTGAAGGCTTTAGTTAGTTTAGTCTATTTTGATGTCATTATTTATGCCAACTAAATTGTACAAAACGGCTATACTAATATCAGGATGTTGGTGCGATTTTGTAGAATATATATAATTTGAATCGAAAGGAAAAAGGCAAAATTGAGACAAGTATAGCGCAGGTATTTTCTGAGGCTATCACATAGATGTTGATAGATAATGTCACAGGATCTAGATGCAAAATGGTTCATGCATGTGGCGTGTTGCATTGTGTTGCATGTCGTATATTAATGAGGGTATGACATATAAGTCTACCCTCTATGTCACTACTGGTATGAAATAAAGTCAGTGTTCAACCAGAACACTGACTTTCTTGATTGACTTTTTCGATATACTACGTGTGTTTCACTACACTTAGCCATGAGATATTGAAAACAACAACTCCTAACAGGTATCGCCGGTGACAAATACGTCAAGGAGGACACAAATAGATAATTAATAGGAGTGATATATAACAGTATACAAAAATAAAAATGTAGCGTATCCGTTTGAAATATCGCGAAATTATTCGAAGAAAATCTTCCTGCAAAAACGAATTTTCCTCATTTTTTCTGAGTAATTGTTGTATCTACAGGTATTTTCTGTTATTTACTGAACAAAAAGATCATGAAAATGTATCAATTAACTCGTTTTACAATCAAAGAAATATAAGTAAGAATCTCCACTTTTTCTGAACACTTCAAGATGGATCTTAATACAGTCAAGTAAAAAGCCATACTCTATTTAGTTCGTACAAAATCAACACCAACACCAAGATTAAACCAAACCGTCCACAGATTTTAAAATTACTCAGTATGTGAGATGGTAATTTCTTTACTTACTAATCAGTAGCTATAAAAATACAATGCAAGTATCATTTGAAATCTAACAAAACCCTCAGGGGGTTAATTGGGTAACAATTGATTTAAAAATTACCCAATCAAATAACTATTTTTTCACGAAATTAATCGGCTCTGTGCAATATCATAAATTGATCATTTCCTAATGATTTGCAAGACAGCGATTTTGAGGTAAATAGTTTCTATTATATGGCAACATCAGAAAAAAAAACAGTGAAGAAGACACCAAGTATATAAACATTCGTTATTTTCAACAGTGAAATAATTAACTAACTACTAATATGCTATGAAAAACTTAACTCATTGTGCTAAATGTTTTAAAAGATAAATACACGGGTATAATATGCATTTTATTTATATTACTTGTCTACACGCTAATTCGTTAAGCACAAGCACTCTCGAGGCGAGCGGTATTGTACTCAGATTTGTCTAAAACATAATGGAAGTAGTGTTATGGGAGTTGGTTCAGTTATTTCACTAAATATACCTTTGAGTACATAAATAAGGTACGAAAGAAAATTAACTAAATTACTTTTTAATTCATTTAGGTAATTTGACTAAAATTTTTGCATGTTTTCTGTATATCTGTTACTGAAGTACAAGATTCGGTACATTTTTGAGTTAAGAGTTGGGTGTGAAATCTCTCTAAATAAATTTATTTATTCATAGAATTTTTATATTGATAGTATTTACAACAACAAAAAACTGTGGTGGCCTAGTTGTAGGTTCGATTCGCGCTTGCGCCTTTGAATTTAAATTATGCGCCGTAAATTCATGCTCATAATACATAGAACCACCCGGACAGAGCAAAAATTTGCATTCATCACACAAATATTTGCACTGTGTGGGAATTGAACCTACGGTTTCGCAGTCAGACAGTGTTGATGTCCGTCAGAAAGGGGCCCCTTAAACATACACCCTTGTCCCGTGTCACACGTCTCGAGATCTATTTGGGATTTCTGTCTCTGCCACACGATGGGCCCGACACCCGCACGGTGAATCCATTTAATGCTAAGAAGATCGTCTCAACTAAGCAATTAGACCAGCCAACTATTCACAAATATTCCTGAACATCTGGAATACGAAAGGCACTCACAGTAATTAAGTATTTTTAAAAGCTATCTAAACACCCTTTGTTTAAAATTTCAAACATATGAACCAACTCCATACAAACTTTAAATCTTCCATATTAAAATCATTTGAGGTTAACTAGGAAAAAAATGCATTTATCTAAATAAAATAAAGAATTCGTTAGCGTTAACCACTTTTGAACCATACGCAGGGGTTATAAATACATGCACAAATATATTTTTTCAATTTGGAAAAGGCACTACGTCACTGGACTAAATATTTATGTCTATGATAGCGGACTTTCTTATCTGGGTATCGGTTTTTGAAGTTCTGAAACGTCGCAACGAATTTATATATTATTTTTGTATTGTGCTATGCCTGAACTATAACAATTATGATGGCGGCAATCTAGGTGTATGTTTTCATGTTGTTTTATATGTTAATATTAGGCTTAGGCTTAAAAAAGAAATAAATATCTGAATAATATTTAAAGAATATGGCGTTAAGCAGTCCTCAAAATATCAAAGAGTAGTACTTTATTAGTTTATATTGTCACATTTAATTTTATGATTTTTATTAAATATACTATCATTTTAGACTAAGTACAGAACATTTAGAACTTCAACAATAGATTTTGAGTTTATAATTATTATTTCTGGCCTGTGTTTGTGTTTTTAAATAGTTATTTTATTTTATTATTTTGTATTATATTCTCTTGTTGCTCTTATTATAACCGACTTCCAAATAAGAGAAGGTTATCAATTCGTTCTACCATATTTAATTTTGTAACTATAACTGGATTAGCTGTACTAATGGTATTTTTATAATATTACCCATAATAATATTTAAAAAAAGTTGTACAAGGTATCTGAAAAAGATCGCTCTTAGCGATGAGATCGCTTTTTGTGCCCATTTTTTTGAATGTTTTTTTCTATGATACAGAATAGTTTTTATACGTGTTAATTTGTATTGTACTGTAGTGTACACCACAAATGATGCAGCCGATTAGAACGTATACTTCAAAAACCGATACCGATGAATAGAATGAATTAAAAAAAAACATCAACCAAATCATGTTATCTTAAAAACTATATGAACTTTAGGACAATGGCACACCTACATTTATGCAAAATTTTACTCCACCTTAGCTTGGAAAGTTTACCAATTGAATGGTGTATTGCTATAAAGTCCATATAACCATGTTATGTAGTTAAATCAAAAAAATGTACTTGTATTGATTACAAAATGTTTCTAGTCTGATAAACTTAGTTTGTTTGAAAAACTTTTATTATTTTTTTATATATTATGCCAATTAGACCTAACTTTTTTTAAATAAATTTGGACACCTACTTGCTTGATGGAAAGCGACATTGTTGGCAAAAGATGTAGCATGTATTTCTAGATAGAACGTATTCTTTCTTATTTCTATTATCTGTTTGAAAGAAATCTAGATTTTACGTCTCAGGAGACAAAAAAGAAGGTAATATTTCTGACCTTTGGCGATTCGCATTAAAGCGAGCCTTTCAACATGGCAAACATTCCAAGCGTAGGCCGAGCGAAATTTCTTAAAAACAAAGACGTGACAAATCCCCTAAAATGGAAGAATTTCACTACGTACTACGACCGTTTTGGTAATTCTCGCCTGTCATTTTCTGTTACACAGAAAAACAAAAACTTTGTGCATCTAACTGATAAATTAAAGCATTCACGATTATAAGCGGCTCTTTTATTGGAATACCCTTTTGGCAAATATCATGCAAAATATAACTATTATTTAAAAAATAACTATCTATGTGAGGAACTGACTAACAATCCATTTTTTCTCTTTTTAATGTCAATTCATTTGGCAAATTCATTTTTACTAAGAACACGAGTGCGTATATATAAATAGGATATTTATATAATTTTTTATTCGAATTCGTTATCGTACCGTTGCGAATATATATATATTGAAATACGCTAAGGTATAAAATTAAATTACGAATTGACGAAATCTTTCACGATTCTTAAATAATAACTAAGAAAGATCGGTGCGGGAGATACTTCACTGGATACTTACTAGACTACCCACATTTTAGCTTAAAGTTTAGTGAGAGAATTAAAGACTAAATTACGTAATTTTTTTTATTATAGTAAATTATTTATTATTTAAGCTTCCGTGAAACCTCTTCAGTGATAGGGTTACCGCAGAACGCCTTTGCCGTTTGTATAGTGGCCGGAAAACAAATTGACCCCAAAGTGTCGTGGAAGGGGAAAGTTCGCGCATGCGCACATCCACCAAAAATACCATTAAACATTTCTGCACAGTCATGCGCAGCTAACTTCATTGGGTCAACTTGTTTGCCGGTCATTTCATTTCATTTCATTGGGTCAACTGCAATTTTTACTATTTGTTCAGCCCTAAAATAGCGAAGAAATAATAATCAATTGTTTCATTCTTTCGAGGTTATTTTTAAAACATTTTTGTATAAATAGCTAATTTTAATCAGATCGTTCCATAACAAAAATTGATTATAATAAAAGGTAGAAAGCGATAAAGATCGTCTGTTTAACCCTATAGGTCGTAGCTCTGTTAAACCACGTCACTTCTACAAAACTAAAAACAATGAAATATGAACTTTTGCTCATGGTATGTAGATACAATTTACAACGACAGACTAATAGAAAACAGAGTGGTCAACTACTGACACTGTAAAATGTATCTAGACTGTACCAAGTTAAAACACATATTTTAATGTCCTTAGTTCTAGAGTGGTACAGTCAGTACAACTCAGCTTCGACCTAAATTCCTAAGGTTTCAATAAGGAAGAAATCAATTGACCCCTGAAATCAGACGTCAGTCTTACATATCGGATTTTTTTAAGCTGGCAACATACATCATTTTGGCCGGTCGGAGTTACGTATAAATTTGTTTACAAATAATTATTTAACGCGAACTAAACAATAGAGGAGCTTTGCACATGAGATTTTCATCATAGTTTTTAAGGTTCAAAATTCCCCGCACCATATCCAAAATTTCAAAACATTAAACCGACTTCGACAACACGCAAATCTATCACTTAACAACAATCAATTCCATACTATAAAACCATAACCTTCCGTTAAAGCACTTACGAACTAAGCGAAAATTCATTACTGGAACTTCGACTTTTTATAAACGAAAATTACACTTAACACCTAGTAGTTTTAAACTTCATTTTTTCATATATTTTGTTATTTTGCACGTAAGAACGTTGATATATTAAAATAGTGTCAACTAGTCACGAACATCACATTTGAAAGGGGTTCTGAGTCGGTGTGAGCGAAATAATTCATATTCAGTCGTGGTAGGATTCAGGGCTTTGTATGTTATGACTAGAAGTTGATTGTCAGTCAATTTTAGCATTGTACAATTGCTGGAGGTAGTTTTTTTTTTTGCCTAACAATAGATAGAAATATAAGCTAGCAGGCTAGCACACTAATGCAAAACTATGCATTTCCACCACGGCGATGGTAGAAATAAAACTTAAATGGTAGAAACAGAACGTCACACGATTCTACAATAAACCAATGAAGTTGCCATTATAAATAACTTTTTTTTTATTATATCACTCACACCGAATTTTAGAGTCGAATTCGGCAAGTAAAGCCAAATTGAAGGTAAGTCGACACATATAATACTCCATATTAACCTCAGCTAAGCACGATTATTTCATTTACGCATTTTATGTCACCATAGACATATAAAAAACTAACCTACACACATATTTTGAGTAATATACTTTATTATTTTCATATATTAATTTAAATGTGGTCTCTATTACACCTGTTTAGTCCTTTCTATTACGTAGATTCACTTTTTTAATTCTCCGGTCAACATCTAGCGTGGACAATGTTGCCATATTAAAATGAGTATATATATAGAAAAAGTGAAAATCGTAGAATTTTTTTCTTTATAATTTATGTTGATATGATATTTTTTTAAGATTGCATCGATCCCATCTCAACATTATATTTAAAGGTCTTGACGTCTAGGTATCATGTGACGTGATATATATTAAAAACAAGACTAACAGAGATTTCTGAGCATATTGAGTGACATTTTTTTCTTTAGGGTATGAGCAAAAATTAATTTTCACTACAAATACTACTTTTCCCCTTGGGTATAAAAACCCTTCACAGCGAAGGACATATTGCACTAAACATCTAGATTTTCAAAAATTCGTCTCGAGAAAAGCTTTGGAATTTGAACTCTATTGATACGAGATATAAATACTTTTTGCTTATCAGCTGCCTTTAGAATCTAAACTCATAAGTTTCGTTATATCTACCAAGGAAAACAAGGCATAATTTAAATGCTCAGTATTGCCTTTTCTTCCTTAGCATTTTTTTTTATTGAAACCTTTACACTTGACCTATCATTCCATCGAAGGCATTAGCTTAGTAGATAAATACAGTTGATTTTCGAGTCAACATTAATTGAATAAATAAAAGTGATGTACTGACAATGTTATAGCACAAAATAATATACTATTTCAGATTACCCATGAAATTATAAGTAGTAGAAATTGGCATAATTAGAAATAGTATATCAAGATAAAATTTAGTTGGAAAAATCTAAAAATAGTTAAATATTTTTGGTAGGTAAAAAAGTGTTAAATATTGGACAGTTCTGAAATAAATTTGATAATACAATTTTATACCAAACCACTTTTCTTTAGCAATTTGCAATGACTTCTACCTAGCTGCAAGATTTACATGTGTCAAAGAATATATTGCCGCAAGTTATATACATGGTTCAACATAAAATATATATTCTAATCTATTTCGATACCAATGTTGTACCATAATACACTGTCAGTACATTTCAGGCATAACTCATTGACCAATCAGCAGCATGCTTAATACCAATAACTTTTCCTGGGTCCAAATCTACTATTATTAGTATATAGTTAGTTTTAGAAATAACTTGGCTATAGCATATCAGCAGTAAACATTTGTTATTTTGGTAGAAACAATTAGAACATTAGCATTTACCAGTACAAGAAAGCTATTAAATTCTCATTTTCATTTCATTTCATTATTTTGACTGAAATAATTTCAGCTATAACTTTAGCATTGAAAGAAATTACTATTTTGGTAGAAGCATGTTTAGCTATAGCTCTGCCATTGAAAGAAACATACTACTTTGGTAGAAATAATTTTAGCTATAGCTTTGCCATTGAAAGAAATTACTATATTCATAGAAAAAAATCAGCTATAACTTTGCCATGGAAATAAATTTACTACTTTGATAGAAATAATTTTAGATACAACTTTTCTATAAATAAATATAACAATATTGGTATAAAAGCAAGCTTAATTGGGCAGTGTCAGCCGATTCACTTTGAAATTCATAATTAAAGCATTTAATGCGTTTAAAGCTTGGTTTTTTTCATTAATTTATAGGCCCAGTGGCCAGATAGTGATATGGGTGTCTATTATGCATGAACCTCGCGTCATACCTCTGGTTCCTGTAGAAATCGTTCCGTTGATTATTCAGTTTCTTGTAGTTCTGAGTGCGACGCTGTTGGTGGCTCTTGTCTTTGTCCGTTTGCTTGGCTGCGCCGTTTTTGGCGGCGGTGGCGGTCGACGACGCGGTCGAAGCGGCCGCTTCGGTTTTCGGCGGCTCGGTGGCTGGTTTCTCCTGAAATCGTTTCGAGAAAGACGTATTTATCCTATGCACTACAAAACTGTTGAATACTCGGTCCGAGTCAGTGTTTCCCGACAGATAACAAACTGGGTTCCTTCTATATTAAATGGGTATTTTCATGATAAACATTTTTCACCTGTAGCCTTGGTAGTAAATAAATTAATAAATAAAAGTGGGCATTTAAACCCCAAACTAAACAGCGTGTACTATCTACGGGACCCAGATAGCTGATATAATACTAGTAATCGGCTTAGCATGAGGTCAATTGCAGCACAATCTAGATAAATTTATTTTTAAAAATGTCAATCATAGGGGCTTTATGTAAAAACTTAGAACTTTAGTATGAAACATCAATAATATTGCTGAATACGTTACCTATACAGATATACAAGTACTCTACTTGTTGAACCCTGCGCGCGTTACTACGCCATCTATCGAAATTGCTCATACCAACTCAGATTAACAGTACCAAATCAGTAAACAACAAACCGGCCAAATAACAGCACAGTGACCCGCAGCTATTGGAACATGAAGAGTCCAAATCATTACCTACCACAGCACTGCGCTCATCACCTGCGCCCTGTAATTTCTCTGGAAACATTGCCCTTCAAACCGGAACACAGAAATGTTTGATTACACATTACTGATAATATTATTGAAAACACTTTTTTTACCTCTTTAGGGTCGACAGTGGGAGGTTTCATGTTGGTAGCAGCGGCGTTGGCGGCCGGGGCGGGCTCAGCCAGTTGTTTGGTCGGGGTCGACTGCGTTGTCGACTGGTTCGACTCCGGCTGCAACACATACGATAAAACTTTGTAACAAGAACAAAAATTAAAATTTTGATTTACCCCACTACCTTGGATATGAAATTTGTTACAGTATCCTACAATATAAGCCCTTTCATTTGATATCCAGATTGAGAATGTTAAAAAATTTAGAGTCGTCATTTGTCTACCATTATCCCATTTTAGGTGGGGTTGGTGAAATTTTTTTAGTGAAATACCAATTTTTGTATTTTGTGGTGGTGGCCATCTTGGATTTGAAATTTGTTATAGTGTATAGTATTCCACTAGTCAAGCTATTTCATTTGATACTCATATTGAGGGAGGTTGTGAAAAAATATTTTATCCACCACCTTGTGGATACGGCCATCTTGAAGCGATATTAACCAAACATAGCTAAAACCACGCCAAGAAAACTGGTTTTCAAATGAAAAAACCGCATTCGAATTGGTCCTTCCGTCTGTCTGTGGTATCGTTCGAGAGTTACGATACAGACACACACACACAGACAGAGACAGCAAATTTGGCTAGGAATATTTTTTTTTGTCTTTTTAGGGTTCCGTAGCCAAATGGCAAAATACGGGACCCTTATAGAATCGTCATGTCTTCTGTCTGTTCGTACGTATGTCACAGCCACTTTTCTCCGAAACTATAAGAGCTATACTATTGAAACTTGGTAAGTAGATGTAATCTGTGAACCGATTTTGATACAAATAATAGAAAAAAAAACAAAAATTTTAGGGGTGTCCCATACTTAGACCTGCAAACCCAAAAAAAATTCTGATCAAAACCGTATGTGTGGGTTATATGGGATAGGTCATCAAAAATGATATTGAGGTTTCTAACATATTTTTTCTAAACTGAATAGTTTGCGCGAGTGACTTTTCCAAAGTAGCAAAAACACTAACTTATAAAATAAGAGAATGACAAAAATAAAAAAAGTGTATGATGTACATTACCATGTAAACTATCAACTAAAATTGGTGTTTGAATGAGATCTAGTAAGTAGTTTTATTTTAATACGTCATAAATTGGCTATTGTTAAAACACTGATTAAAGTAACAACAAACTACAAGAACTTTTATATCATGTTACTTGCTGCTACGGAAGCCTTCATGGGCGAGTCCGACTCGCAATTGACCACTTTTATTTAGGTTAACTCTTGACCGCCATCTCGCCTGATGTTAAACGACGATACGGTCTGCGATGAACGTAGATAGATCACTGACCTGCAAGGCAACCGGCGGAGGCGCGAGTGCGACAGTCAGCGTGAGGTCACACCACATGGCGGTGCGCGCGCGCCGGGCACTCAGGCAGAGTTGCTTCACTGCTTCCGCTAGTACTAGAATCGCTGGAGAACACAACATATGATCACATACCACGAATCAATCAAATTTTGATAGATAGATAGATACTCTTTATTGTTCACACCAAAAGAAAAAACAGATTTACAGACAAAGAAAATAATAACAGCTAGTGCTACAACAGGCGGCGTTATCGCTGAAAGCGATTTCTTCCAGGCAACCTTTGGGTGGAAATGGTTTTTGATATCTTTAATAGCGGGGTGTGCCAATCCAGACTACATCAGTTAAATACAAATTACGTAATATAGATATACGTAGATATAGATATTTTTTTATTTATCAAATTTTGATTTGAGAACTGGGTACAAAATGCTGTTAAACTGTTTATAAGATACTTCACTGGGCAATGGATAAATAGCATCAGATATTTCGACTTCCTATTACTACTACGATGATGATTCTGTGATGACTCATCATCATCATCAACAGCCCACTAAATGTTCCCACTGCTGGGAGTCGGATCTTTTCTCGCAAGGAGAGAGTTAAGGTCATAATCCACCACGCTGGCCCAGTGCGGGTTGGTGGATGACACATAGGTACATGTCGGTTTCCTCACGATGTTTTCCTTCAACGTTTTAAGTTAGCGGCATTACGCACATGTCGGTTTCCTCACGATGTTTTCCTTCAACGTTTTAAGTTAGCGGCATTACGCACATGACTTCGAAAAGACAGTGGTGCGTGTGGGGTTTGAGCCCGGGGTCTCCGGATCGGCAGGCGCCGCTCTTCCGACTAGACCAGCCGTAAAGCCGTAACTGTGATGACTGTTATTAGTTACCTAGTTGTTGTCATGGTTTAAAATGTTTGTTTCATTTTGTGTACTTATCTAACTCAATAAACATTACTTGCTAGCCCTACTTTATGCAAAAATGACATAAAACGAGAATCTGTCACGAATTTACAACAACTTTATTTACCTGTGACGTTATTCATTCGTTTTTTTATAACTTGTGGCGAATTTACTTTGAATGAATGGAGCATACAAATCGTGACGAATTTACTTTTTTTTTAATACATTTACTTTGTGGCAAATCGACAACAACCCCTAGAAAAATCAGAAACAGGAATAACGAGTCATTATTTAGTGTGCCATCGAAAGATTTCTCAACAAATGACACTTTGGTATAAAGATTACTCTGTTAGTCTAAAAACTTTTTAAGGTAACACGATACTACAATCACAATTTTGGACCTTCTCAAAAACGCTTCACAGAAAAACACTACAATAGCGACGTCAGCGCTTGTTATTTTCATAAATCGCGTATAAACTTTGTATGTCAGAGCTATACTAAAAATTGAGTTTAAGAAAAAAATTCCATACCAAACTCACATAAAATTTTGATGAGTTATCCAATGGTGATAACACTTTCAAATAATTTTAAAATGGCCTTGTCCCATCCAACTGAACTAGTACTAGTAAGTTAAACTAAAATTAAAGTCAGGACATATTTTGTTCCAAATACACTATCAGAATATAAATGTTTCCAGTGTAATTACAGGGCATATGTAGAGATAAACCATCCGGGTGATGAGTGCAGTGCAGTGTTAGGTAATGATTTGCAATCTACATGTTCCAGTAGCTTCATGTCACTGTACTGTCATGGACAGGCATGCTGCTTACCATCAGACATATGTCCTGCTTGTCTCGTTACTATATACTGTATTAGAAAAATATATATAACTAGATGTCCGCCCCGGATTCGCCCGTGGTACATAAATAGCACTCATAGGGATCCCGTACATATGTGAAAGATTGACTGAAATCGGTTCAGTAATTCCTGAGAATATCGCTTTCAAACAAAAAACCTCTTCAACTACCTGCTACGCCACCTGTAGGAAATTGGTCGTATCAACTCAGGTTTAGACACAAATTTGATTAGCAAAGGTTTATATTCAATGATGCAATCTTGGACAATGGCGAAATTACGGTGACATTACCCAACGGAACCCAAAAGAAAAAAATTAAGTTGAAGTTGACGCAATCTTAGACACATGCTGTCATGTCCAACCACGCTACGAAAACTCTCAAAAAGGAATATTTTTCCCGGTTTTTGTTACATTATAGATTCATGCTCCCCTTCTATTGATAGTAGCGTTATGTTCTATAGCCTATAGCCTTAATAGAAAAATAATCTTTCAATTCAGACCAGTACTTCCCGAGATCCTAGCGTTCAAACAAACTCTTCAGCTTCATAATATTAGTATAGATAGGCATGACGGCTCATTTTTCATTTAATGTGCCATCAAAAGGCTACTCAATAACTGAAACATAGGTGAAAGAATTACTTTGTTATCCGGTTGTACTATGTAAGTTAAAAACTTTCCGTGATATTAGGATTTTAAAATCACAATTTTGGACTGTCCCTAAAACGCTTCATACAAATCGCTACAGAAACGTGACGTTACACTGTCGTATTTTCTATGCGTCGCGCGTGAAGTTTGTATGGTAGCTTGGTAGCTATATTAAATATTGCGTTTAGGAAACTGGTTTCATAACAAAAGTAACTTGAAACTGAATGGGTTATCCAATGGTAAACACATTTTCCAATAATTTCGTACTTTTAAAATGGACTTGGCTATCCAGGTTTGAATGATCATAAAGTTAAACTAAAAAAATATCAAAATTAAAATTGGTACATATTTGATTCTATTTAAATACTGTCATTTTATCAAATTATTTAATATTATCGCAGGACCTGTCGTCTCTAGGATCAGTTGTCATGGTCATTGCTTAAAATAATGTGATTTGTTTGTAAATACATAAATATTGTACTCACGGTCGGTGACCTGCCCCCTGTTGTTGTGTTGTGGGGGGTGCATCTCCCTCTTGCGAGCGCTCTGGACGGCCGTCACCGCATTCCTCCAACTCAGCATTGCGCTCTCGACTTCCTTATGAGGGGCACTAGAACAATATGACATATTATACCTTTAAACTTTAAACGAGCAATTCTTGTAAGTATATCTTAATATATATAAATCTCCTGTCACGATGTTTGTCCGCGATGGACAAACTATACTACTTAACCGATTTTAATCAAATTTGGACACCGTGTGTAGATTGATCCAACTTAAAAGATAGGATAGTTTTTTATTTCGATTAATGGGCTTTATGTGACAATATCCGAACGATGCCGGAACTGGCCGCTAGTATATATATAGAATCTGCATATCGGAAACGGCTCGAACGATTTTCATGAAATTATGTATACATATTTTCGGGTATATAGGGGTTACGGGGACGATAAATCGATCTAGCCAGGTTTTATTTAAAAAAAACGCCGTTTTATGCGCGTTTTTAGACAACGAAAAACTGTTATATAAAGATTAGAATTCGATGGTAAATTAATAATTCGTTTAGAGCTCATAGAGTGTAAAAATGAAAGAAAATTTGCCTAAAAGGTCAACTTTGACTCGATCTAATAAAAATAATAAAATTATCCATGGAGTTCAAATACTTTTAAAAACCTCTCTAGTTATTCCTTCATACAACGGTATCCTACATTAGAACAACACTCTATCACTTTGTGATAAAAATCTTATGTAGGGGAAAATGAAGCAAAAACAATGATGGGAAAAATAATCAATTTTATTTTTCAATAATTACAAGTTTTGTTCAAAAACAGCTCCCCTATTCGCTATGCATGCCCGACATCTTGCTCTCCTCGGGCCGCCAGTAGCTTTGAGACAGGCTTTAAAGAAAGCTCAATTGAGCTGTCTTTAATGGTGTTGTCCGAACTCCTTCAACTTCAACTTTTTGTAATGGCTTCCATTCGGTAGTGTCACCGTAATTTCGCCAGTGTCTAGCGTTTCAACATTAGGATGGTCTTCTGGACTTTTATTCACTGAAGAGATAGGAGTCTTGATTCAGATGATCGGTCCACTTCAGATAGTCTTCAGTTTGATGGCAGACTTCTGGCATATGTTCAGTGATGAGGCAGGGTTGTTGGTTCAGATGATCGGTGAAGTGTACACTCAAGTACTTTGTTAGTGGTTACTTATATATATATTTTAAATGTAACTGTAATGGACAAACACAAACATGACATCACAAAATAGACATAAAAAGATATTATTTCTTATAAAATAGTTAAGACACATATTATGATATATACACAATTTAAACAAAACAAGTCATAGTTTGATGTTGTTTTTATGGATATATTTACTTAGGACATACACAAAGGGGTAAAAACAAGAGGAAGAAGATTGGAGAAATTAGAGGGACGAGGAAGGTCAGGAGGGATCAAATTGTAAAGGGAGGACTGAGATCTATCACACTCAAAGAAAATGTGATCGGTAGTGCCGTCTGCTAAGCCACATTCACAAAGAGAGCTATCGCGTATTCTTATTTTAGAGAGGAACACCGGCGTGCAAGCAAAACCCAACCGCAGGCGGCAAATTGTGGATGTAATCTGTTTGGGGATGGTCTTAAATTTAAAAACCAGGGTTTAGGGGATAGATGGTTGTATTTGTCCGTAAAATTTGCCTGTTATTGTCTTTGTTCTGGTCCAGACTGAGTTCCAGCTTTCGAGCAGCTTAGGTTGGCATGTTGTGGATATATCGTGGGAGTAAACATGGTAATGATCCTTATTTCCGGAGATAGTAGCCTGTTTGGCATGGAAATCAGCAGACTCATTACCTGATATGCCAGCATGTCCAGGGATCCATGCTAACACTATTTGTAAGCCTAATTCATGGGACTTTAAGAGACTCTCTTTAATTTTAAGTATTATGGGATATTTATTTTACATTTGAACTGATTAGCCAAGAGTGCCTGCAGACAACTCTTAGAATCAGTCAGTATGATGGTTTTATTGATGGAGTGTGATGTGACATAATGAATGGCTTCAAGAATAGCCGTGGCCTCACCAGTGAAAACTGAGGCTAGTGGGGGCACTTGTTACTAAGAACTATTCTGAATTTAGGGATCCAAACAGCAGAGCCAACATCACCATTATGATTCAGTTTGGAGGCATCCGTAAACACTGTTAGCCAATCAGTCCACTTATTACCCATAATTTTAGAGAAAGTCTTGTTGGGATCAAGAGAGTCTTTGTCTAAACCCAGATTTAAAATAACATGGGGCTGGAAAGTTAAAGCATGGTAACTGGTGGAAAATAAAGGGTTAATAGGGAAATTAGCAATTTGGAATGGAAGGTTTGAAAACTTTGAGTGGCTACGGAGGAGGCATGGGAGTTTGATTTGGGATATAACATTGTGGGGTGGAGTAAGTCTCAGAAGTTCATGCAATTTAGGCCAAAGAGGATGGTCTGAGTTTTGAAGCAGCTTAGTATAATATCTGTCTGCCAAGAATTGCCTACGCAGGGGAGAGGAGGTCTCCGCATTCTACTTGGACCGCATTGGTGGGAGAGCATTTCATTGCACCTAAAATAGTGCGAAGGCATTTGGCTTGAATTCTGGACAGTTTGTCTAGGGCAGATTTGTTGCCAGGCTCCAATAGAAAAGCTGCATAATCAAAGTGTGAGCGTATTATAGAGTTGTATAACAACTTTTGGGAAAAAGGATGGAGCCCACCATACACCAGAAAGGGATCGGAGGATGTTCATATTTTCTCACATTTAGTAGCCACTTGTTCAGAGTGAGGAACACCAGTTAACCTTGTGTCTAACCAGAGCCCTAAAATTTTGCTGAATTCTGCTGAGGAATGATTTGATTGTTGCATCTCAAGTGTACGTTGGGAATAGTTCTTTTTGGGTGAATACAACAGATTTACTTTTTTCTGCAGAAATTGTTGAGCCATTGTCATTTAAGTAATCCTCTAGGTACATCAGTGCAGAATTTAAAAGTGTTTCAGCTTCCTCAATGGATTCGGTGGTGACATACAAAGCCAGATCATCGGCATACTGTAACACTTGGCAAAAGGTGTAACTACCATTTCTAAATCATATGTGTGTAGAGGCCATAAAGGGGGCTGAGGACTGAACCTTGTGGCAATCCTTTCCATAAGGTTCTGGATGTTGTAGTTGTATTCTGGTTTTGATGTGTATATTTCTCTCCATCAAAAAACAATTAATGAACTGTACCATCTTCGGCGAGATACTCAGCTGTAACAGCTTGTTTCTGAGCAACGGAAGTTGGACGTTATCATAAGCTGATGTAATATCTAAGAATACAGCTACTACATAGTTTTTGTTCCTTAGACCTATACGAATGTCTGTGGTGAGGATACTGAGACTGTCTGCAGTGCTCATTCCTTTGCGGAAACCATACTGGGAGCCAGGAAGTAGTCTATTACTTTCAACAAACCATTCCAACCTATTTTTTATGAGGATTTCCGTGATTTTGCAGGGACACAGGATAGGGCAATAGGACGGTAGGAGTTAGGGTCAGAAGGATTTTCCCAGGTTTGAGGATAGGAACAATAATTTGGGATTTCCAGGAATCAGGGACAGTACCTAATTCATAGAACTTGTTAATTAGGGAAAGGAAGTACTGCTTCAAGGTTTGTGAGGATCTGGTTATAAATGAATATGGGATTCCATCAATTCCAGGGAGGAGTCAGTCAGCCCATCAAGGGCTAGCCGCATTTCTTCCATGAAAAAGGGGGATCAAAGTGGGGTGGATGTTGGGTGAGATATGGAGGTTTGAAGTAATATTGGGGTTAGAATTTTCAGGCACAAAGGGGAGCTAATTTATCGGCAAAGTCTTCTATCCAGGAAGTGGGATCATTGGACGTAGGATTGGGAGCATTATGGGAACCCCTAAATCGTCGTATCTGTTTCCAGACAATGGAAGATGGGGTTGATGGGGATAGGCCCTCACAAAACTTCAACCAACCTAACTTCTTTTGCTGGATAGAGTCTTTCTACATTTAGCCGCTGTTCTTTTGTAGATTAGGTAGTTTTCAGAGGTCATGGCTCTGTTATAAGATTTTTCAGCAGAGTTACGCTCCCGGATAGCTTTAGTGCACTCAGGGTCCCACCAGGAGGGAGAAGAGGTTATTTCGAGGATTTTTAAGGGAATGGATTCCTCAGCTGAGGCTAAGATGGTATCGATAAATTTGGAGTAACATACTATTGGGTTTTCTTCAGCGGGATTGGGAAAGGAAGGTAGTTTTAGGTTAAGGAAGTGGAGTAGGTATCCCATTTGGCACCCGATAGTCGGTACTTTAAGAGAGGAGTAGGTGGGGTAATCGGGAAACTCGAAGTCCTAAGTTGATGAGAATGGGAAAGTGGTCACTTCCTCTGGTGAGAGGAAGTACCTGCCAGGATAGGGAGGGAGTAGGCCAGGAGAGCAGAGTGTTAAATCTACTGCAGATTTTGGATTTTGGGAGGTAGAACCCTTCGTGTGGGGAACCGTCATTTCCTATACACAGATTTGCCTCTTCGACTGCTTCTAACAATAAGCGTCCAAATGTGTCGCAGTGATGCGAGCCCCAGACAGTGTGATGGGCATTAAAATCTCCCATTATTACTACAGGTTGGGGACAGCAGAAATTATCAAAAGGATATCTGCGATAAGGTGGGGAGCAGGATGAGGGATATAGAGGGAAATAAAAGAAATATTGAAGAGGCGAACAGCCACAGAGTTTATCTCTGGACTGTGGGAAGGAAGAGGTACTTGAGAGAAGGGCAGGGATAGTTTTATGAACAGAGCACAGCCAGCCAAGCCATCCTGACGGTCGTCACGGAGACAAGAGAAGCCTGGAACTCGATATCGGGTCCCTGGGACAAACCATGTCTCCGAGACGGCAACCAGGACAGGACTGTAATCTCTGATGAGGTGACGTAATTCAGAAACCTTCCTACGAAGGCTCCTGCTGTTCCACTGGATCATGGGGCATGAGTCCATGGTGTCCTACGAGTGATGAGAGATGGGAGATCGATTGGGCGACGTTGGGCGGTAAGGAGTTGGGGCTTGGGAAATAAGGTTAATAATGATGGTAAGAAGTTGGCAAAGGAGTTGGTGAGTATCTGACGTTGGGGAAGGGAGTTGGGACGCTTGAAGGGCATATCCTCTAGGGAGGGATGAGGGGGTCTGGGCAATTATGGATTGATGGGCTGCCTTATCATATGATTTTCCAGGAGGATGATTCGGTCTGGTCTTTTGTACAATGGTCTTCTTATATGTTGTGGTAGGGTGTGGTGGGTTAGGGTAGTGGTTGGGGGAAGTAGCAGGCATAGGTTGGGAATCCAGGTCATAAGATGAAGTAGGGTCTCTAATTATTTGGCTGTATGTTTTCGACGTTTTGGCGTTTGACCGCTGGCTTCTTGGTATGAAATTCCATTCCGTGTCATCAAAGATTTAATGTTTCGCTGGCGTTCTTGTTCTGGGCAGATTCTATTGGTGGAGAAGTGATGCCCATGACAGTACAGGCATGTAGCCTGCGATTCCTGGACATCACAGCTGTCACCACTGTGGGGCTGAGTGCACCGGAAACAACGGGGTTGAGAGCGACATTGTGACTTAATATGGCCGAACCTTAGGCAGTTCATGCATTGAATTGTAGGAAACTGATAGGGTTCCACTGGTAGTGAGGAATAGAATGAAAATATTTTTCTGGTAGTTGTTGTCCTCTAAATGTGAGCACAACAGTTTGAGTGGCCACCAATTAATAACGTTTTCAATTTTATTTTTCCTATTTAGCCTTCTGGCCTTAAGTACATAAGCATTCCCAGGTATTTCAAGAGATGCGACAAATTCATCCATTGACCAGTCCACAGGGACTCCCCTAACAATTCCATACGAGTTACATTGTATGTAGGGATCACTGCATCATATTGGTTTGACTTAAGAATTGGATCTTCCACAAAAAGATTGGCCGCAGAGGCATTTTTAAATTGTATTGAGACTTTATTTCGGCCTACCTTTTTAATCCCATCGCGGCAAACGTTTTGGATTTTATTATTTGAAACAAACTGTCCAAATTTGATAGGGCGGATAACTGTGCCTGCGGTTGCGTCCGACTCTACTCGAGATACGTGAACAATGTATGGACCAGTGTCGGTGTCCTCATATTGCCTAATGCCCAGTATGGTTAAGGAAGGGTGTTGATAGACAGACTGCATAGACGGCGACGCCGATTCCTGACTTGTTATGGCCTTTTTAGGAGCTGAACCCACCGCAGTGGTCATCTCTCTGGGTCTTTTTATTGCATTGCGTGTGATAGGTTGGTCATAATCCATCTTATCAGGTGGGACAGGGAGGTCCGGGGCCTCGGGACAGGGAAATGGGATCCATTTCCCCTGTTAGCTAATCACTACAATAGATTAAGCAACTCACCAGGTTATATATACACAAAAAACACAAACAAACAACAGATAGAAACTAAACACGTGTAGAGGTTATATCCGCCACCGGGTTAGTCGTGTTGTCCGAAGATAAACGTACTTACAACCCGGTCACAGCACCTGACCTCGTGACGTCATATCGTGTATCGGCAACGAAGATGCTAGCCATGCTGTCGCCGGGGAGTGCGCGGAGCGGTGACAGGGGAAGCTGGAGAGGCGCCGCATTCCAGCGAGGTGCACAGATATTCTGACCGGATTGTACACTCATATAAGTGACACAGCGCCTCTGCCGCACGTCCGCCTCGACAAGGTTTTTCATTTTTTTTACGTTTCTGTTCTTTTTTTTGTTTTTGTACTGAAATCTGCGTGTTGTACGCCTAAAAGTGGCAAAAATGAAAAACTCACATTTCGGCCAAGTGCTTGACGTCGTCCCTCCACGAGGCCGGCTGGAAGGCGGCGGGCTCGTCCTTGCTCCCGGCCACGTCCTCCTGCCCGCGCCGCAGCACCGTGATCTTGCTCTCCTCCGGCCGACGCTTGTTCTGAGACACGCACACGCTAGCCCGTAGCGTCTCCATCTTACCCATCAGGGTTAACACCTGGGAACACGGATTTATGAAGTGAAAACTTCTTTGCACAGATTTTTCGTGGGCTGGAGCTAAAATGTTCGCTCATAAATGAAAGAAATCTTCGGGTGAACACTGGATCATGGCCAGCAATTTTTTTTTATATATTTTTTAACTTTTATAGGTTTACACTTGACCGCCATCTCGCCTAATGTTAAACGACGGTGCGGTCTAAGATGGAGCGTGTTTACCTAGTTAAAAACCGATTCACTCTCGATTTGAAGACACCGCTCATAAATGAAAGAAATCTTCGGGTGAACACGGGATCATGGCTATCTAGAAACGTTCGCTCATAAATGAAAGAAATCTTCGGGTGAACACGGGATCATGGCTATCTAGAAACGTTCGCTCATAAATGAAAGAAATCTTTGGGTGAACACGGGATAATGGCCATCTAGACATGCTAGATGCATTTCTAGATGGTCATGCTTCTTAAGACTTTTTAGACGACAATGCTTTGAAGATTTACCAGCAAAGCCCTCCGGGTTCACACTCGTAGTTTTCAAAGTGAGCTATCAAATTCGGAATAATAAGTTTTTATTTCTATCGGCAGTCCCTATGACTGCCAATTGTTTTGTCACATATCTGCATCTATGATGAAGTCAACACTCCGTCCGAATCTTCTCCAAAATCACCAAGCTGCGACTTGACCTCCGACCAGATAACACGCTTTTGATTGAAAAATCAACTCAACAAAATTATTCGTCAAGACACTGGAAAACATGTAGGAGCCACTTGACAAAGTTAAGTGATTTTAAGGCAACTTTTGTTTTGTAAGAAAAAAATTGCTGTCACTTAAATAATTAAACTAAAACACCTCGCTGGGGAGAGTCGTTGCATCTAAAACGGATATTCTCTCGAAAGTGAAAGACTTTTACAGCCAGTTGTACGCATCACATTGCCCTTCATCTCTCACAAAACGAGAACAAAAGAGCCACTCTGACTCGCCACTATACCGCAGAACTGTCGGATATAAGTCGAGGGGGGATGGAGTAAGAAGACGATACGGCCCTCCCGGGGTAAGCCAGAGCGAGCCGCGCTTCGGTGCGCTTCCTCTCCCACTTTCATTAAAAAGGGTGTATTGCTTACTTGTATTATCTTGGTGTTCTCATGTCCGTGGTGAGCCAGTCGAACCCAAGATTTAAGTCAAAATTCTTTTCTACTCCACCCTAGTCTTTTTCTTTCCAAGATGTATGTAAAAACAAAAGTACCTAACCACGACAAAGATCGCTGACACCGGTGCTAGTGGAGTAGCAAAATTAAAAAAAAAACATTTTTTTATTTTTTAAAGGTTCTGTATTTACCTTGGTATGTTCCCTCAGCATGTCCACAGTTAGTCGATCCACCCTGGAAGGGCACGGCGGCAGCCTGGGCACAGGGATGGAGTTAGAAGACGACACGGCCCTCCCGGGGTATGCCAGGGCGAGCCGAGCCTCAGTTCGCTTCCTCTCCCGCTCCAACTGCCGCCATTGCTCGTAGCACGCGTCGAGGCGAGCGTGGAGTATACCAGACGACGTGGCTGCGTTTCTGAAATAGATTTTTTAATTATTAGTACTTACTACAAGTATAGGTGTACAATTAATTACTTGGCAAATGCTATGGAAGATTTGATAAACCGCGATTATGCAAAACCCTACGGTTTTAGAAAACACAAATAATGAGATATTGGCTATGACGTTTCTCAATCTTACTGAAAAATGTAGAATTTTTGCACAAACAAGGGATGCTTTAGTAACATTGAAAATAGTTAACTCTGATTGGCTAGGTTTTGAGTTGGCAAACCGTTGTCGGTTTGAATTTATTTACAAAAAATATTAATAAAAGAAATGCGAGATTACAATCTTACGTTAAGTTAGTTTATTTCATAATGTTAACTCTGACTGGCTAGATTTTGAGTTGGCAAACTGTTGTCGGTTTGAATTTATCTACAAAAATATGAATAAAAGAAATGCGAGATTACAATCTTACGTTAAGTTAGTTTATTTTATAATGTTAACTCTGGCTAGGTTTTGAGTTGGCAAACCATTGTCGGTTTGAATTTATTTACAAAAAATATGAATAAAAGAAATGCGAGATTACAATCTTACGTTAAGTTAGTTTATTTTATAATGTTAACTCTGACTGGCTAGGTTTTGAGTTGGCAAACCGTTTTCGGTTTGAATTTATTTACAAAAAATATTAATAAAAGAAATGCGAGATTACAATCTTACGTTAAGTTAGTTTATTTTATAATGTTAACTCTGACTGGCTAGGTTTTGAGTTGGCAAACCGTTTTCGGTTTGAATTTATTTTTATGTCAAACAGAGAATGTAATTGAGTTGCCAACCAACCAGAGAACATTAATTTAGTTTAGGGCGTTCTTACTAACCAGCGTGCTTTAGCTATAGCAGCCAACGATTCTTTTCGCAATCTTACTAAGGAGGCCAAAGTCTTTGAACACCAGCGCCAGGTAATGATTTTGACTCTTCGTGTTCCAATACCTGCGTGTCACTGTACTGTTGTGAGCAGCCATATAAGGCGCATGTGCTGCTTGTGTGCTGTCACTTTATTCTCAAATATTTTTTGATAAGTGGCAACACTTTTAGATACTGGTGTCATATCTACATTCAACAGATAAGTTGGTCACACTGTACCTCATATTCCTCATGGCGTAGAAGGGCGCTAGCAAGGGTAGGTCCATCATTGGAGATGGCAACACAGGCGGTGGGACAGTAGTACTCGGACCAAGCAGTGCACCGAGACCTGAAACATTGAGGAAATTCTACCTATCTATCTACTATGGGATCTTCTAATAATTACTATTGCATACATTTCAGAGAGTATGCCACTGATCTGCACTACCTTACCCTTTTTCTATCGAACTACATGTAGCTCGAAAAATCGACGTTACTTCCTGGTTAGTGTTCCAATGACACAAGCTTACACTGACTTACACAAGCAGGGTTGATTGCACTTTTGTGGTATGATTGTCTAGGGTGTGGAATGCGTTGCCTGAGTGGTATATCCTAGTGGTTACAAGCTTAGTGTCTTCAAGTTGAGAGTGAGTTTCTTCTAGGTAAGTATGCTTCATCAAAGACCGTATCGTCGCTTAGCACCAGGCGAGATGGCGTTGAAATGTAAACCTACAATAGTCGAAATAAAGACCTTGAAACAAATTATTTATGTTCACTCACCAAGGTTGTAAGGGTTGTTTTCATGCAAAAACGAGACATCAACGTTTAAGGGGTTAGGCGGCGGTCGATTCCTCATCAATAAGCTCATTTGACGTGCCAACTCCTGATTCTGACGCATCATAGCCATTTGTTGCATATCACGTCCATTGTTATCAAAATTGTTCCTCTGTTCATTAGGAAACCCATCCCGATGCATCATTTGGTTCATGTCTCGTCGTTGCATAAACTCGTTCTGGTGATAACCGTTAGGCTTGAAATTCCCATTCGATACTGGTGTAGACTGGTTTGGGTAATCGAAGTTCATTTGATTAATCGGACTCCGGTCTACTTGACCCATCATGTTGTCAAAGAAATGATTGTTCTCGAAGTTTTTCGGCTGGTTATAGTTTCTGTTGTGGTACATTTTGTTACGATCTTCAAACATCTTGAAGTCATCGTTTTGGTAATGACCATTCAGGTCTAGAGGCATCTTGAAATCAATGTTGTTCACATTTTCTTGGCTGTTTCTGTCTAACGACATGTTAAGTTGACTCAAGTATGAGAGAATTTCTGCAGGGTCCTGGTTTTGACTCTGGTTCTCTTTGAAGTTAGGATATCGGTTGTTGAATTGGTTCTCAAAGTTGTTATAATTCATGTCCAGATTGAGACTGTTAGGTCTGAAATTATTTGTTGGGAAGATATTGGTTTCTGGTAGGGAATTTCTTTGGTTTGGCTCGAAGAAATTGTAGTCATATTTGTTGGATTGGAACTGAGCGCCACCGATCTGCTGAGCAGCTAATCTGAGCAAATTCAGCTGTTCTGGAGTAACAGTGTCGCTTGTATCTGGTATATCCACTCCAAGCAAAGCATTGACTTCATTATCGTTGTAATTAACAAAACCATTGCTATTACCAAATCCATTTTGCATGTTATAGTTGAAACCATTTTGGTCATTCTGGCTGTAGTTAAAGTTGGAGAGAGGATTTTGGTAAGAGTTGAAAGAAGATTGAAGGAATGAATTTCCAGATTCATTTTTGGGGTAGTGACCATTGGTCTGCAATCCATTTAGTGGTTTGTCTGGTGGTGGCAATGAGCTGGAAAAAAGAAAAGAACAAAATTAAAAAATTTGTGTTACCCCCAATGCAAACTTCTAGCTAAGTAACAACACAATAATGTTCACTTTGATCTAGTTCAAGCCAATGCTTCCATGGAAATATCTTTCAACTCCTGAAGACATCATGCATGTCGTATCATTACCATAACATAGTTTCAAAAACGAATGCATAAGATAGCTAACCTGCCAGTATCAGTGGGCCCCCCATCATCAAGGATCTTTGTGATGAGGTCTCGTACAATAGAGTTCTCTTCCATAATGCGTTCCGACTGAAACAAATAGATTAGCATAACTACAGGCAATAGCGTAAGCAACCCACTAAATGTTCCCACTGCTGGGACTCGGAGCCTCGGGGCAAAGCTACTATAAGCCACCACTTTGGCTATAATCACATTTTTTGTTCATATTTCTAAAACCACCAAACTGATTTCGACGAAATGTATATAGGACAACCTCTGAACTATGATCTACCTATTGGCGCCGTTATCGCATAATATACATGGAAACAACAAACACATAAAAAACACACAACCGAATTGCGGCTCTTCTCCTTTTATGAAGTTGATTAAAACTTGATTTTGGTTAAGTACAGGTATCCCACATAACACCTTATAAACACCATTGACACAAAGATGATGCCACAACTAATAAACTGTAGGCTTTGGTATTTGCTGAAAGATATAATCTGGAATTATTCAAGGTCAGAGTGATTCGGTAACTTCTAGGTGACAATGTTTCACCTTGAACCACACCATTCCTTAGAATCAAGTCAAGTGAGTTGACAGTCAAACATAGACCTATGTAAGTTAAATAAAATTGGCAGTTATAGACACTACTGGTAGAAGTGAAAACTTTTACATTTTGTTAAGCTTTTTTATAGGTTTACACTTGACCGCTATGATGAAGTATGTATTTACAACTACAGTGTAAATTCTATAAAATGACACTCAAGGGACTGTGCATATTTTGACTTTATAGAGAGTTGTTTTTAAATGGCAAGAAGAAAAATCTGTATTAGAAATACAATTCTTATTTTAATGCCTTTGCATATAGTATGTTATTTTTGTCTGAACTCTTTTGTTCGATCAGTCATTTTGTTGAATTATTTACTTATTTTATTCATATCTTACAGTCTACACATGCAAGCAATCTGAACATGTAAACAAAAGAATGGATATCTTAGAAAATTGGAGAATTTATGAAGCTTGTTGCTTAAAGTAATAAAATTACAAAAGATTGTGCATAGCTAAAACTTAAAAAGTAGTTTTAGTTGTTTTATTTTTTCGTCGTTATTGAGAGTGGGTGTAATGCTCTATAGAGTTAATCACTGTATGGAATACAAGCTAAACCAACCAAAGCCTAGATGCTTTAGGGAGTTTGTTGTTAAATTGCGTATACACTGTATGTAGGTATGTAAGTAAGTATTATATCAGCCAACTGATCAGAATGGTGTTGTGTGTGAATGGTCCTCCAATATTAAATTATTTTTATATTACAGCAACTTTTGCAAAATAAAATCCCAAATCAACCTGGTATCAATAATTTATAGAATGATAGCCTTTGCCATGTGGTCCTTTATTATCAACCAATGTTGTGAACAATTTATACGGATGTTGTGAACAATTTATACCGTCATTTCTCAGCACAATAATGGAATCACTTGTATCTGGTAGGCATGTTGGTGATACATATATAATTCATTCATGATAAGAAAAGTGGGTCAAATATTTAAGAATTATGTGCTGGGAGATTGCTGTGTGATAGGGTTTGCAGTCCTGTTACAATGTAACATTAGTATTGATTGAAGATATGTGGTGCAAAGTTATTTAAATTAGAACAAAAACATGCTAAGAATTTACTTCTGTAGTACATTTACACACTACTACACATTTTTCTTTTGTACCACTTGTTTTTTGTATCACTTTTTAAGCTGATACAAAAAACAAGCCCACATTAAAATGAAATAAGTCTACAAGTTTGGTTTTGAAATATGAAAACATCACACATTTTCCACACACAGTATTCTGTTTTGAAGAGCTATGTTTCAAGAGAAATTACACGATAGAGTTAAAAGAGACGAGCTTCTTAGCATTCCATGCATTCACCGTGCGGATCCGGATCCATCGTGTGGCAGAGAGAGAAATCCCGAAACATGTGACACGGGTGTAGGTTTAAGGGGCCCCTTTCTGTCTTACATCAACCGTTTATATATCTGGGTGATGATCATAGTGTAGTGCTAGTAATTGATTTGGGCTCATACATGTTATAAGTCGCCCATTGTTACTTTGTTTCAAGGTGTTTCTGTATTTTGTTTTATTATTTAAGTGCAATAAAGAGTTTATATATCTATCTATCTAACAGCTGTGTGACACTGTGCTGTTATGCACAGGCATATTACTTATAATCAGGCTCATATCCCACTTGCGTTTTTTCTATTACAAAAGTTGTAATTACTATTTTTCTTTTTACCCGACTTATGTGTAGCTGTAGTTGTAAACCACAATAGGTACATTTTTTTTTATAGAATGTGTAGTTTTGATAGATAAACTAACAAATAATAATTATCTACTTACCCTTATCCTATTCAGATGGGGTTCATACATTACGAGTCTTATTTAGAATAGAGTAAAAGGGGAAAATTAGGGACAGGCAGGTATGTAAGTTAATTGACATGTTTTACCCTTCACTTTTCATCTAGTTTTCGAAGATATTTTATTTTGATTAGAATTTAGAAACAAATATAACAAGTTTTAAATGAAATATCCTTTACTTATTTGTTACAACCCAGTACAGCAATGTCAAAGAACATATATGAGTACCTGGGTAGAGGTATGTAGTAAGGCCTAAAATAAGTATTTGAAAGTAGCTTTAGAGTTGGCTTTTGACCTTGTGTATTATTATATTATTTGAGCTTTGTAAATAGGTACCAATACAAGTTATTTGCCACACAATATGTTTTAAGATAACCATCTAAACAAAACAATAGATAAGTCTAAATAAAACTAATTCATTGAGATCTTGGATTCTTATTATTACATTATCAATATGAAATTTGATTGGAATGTGGAGAAATGATAAACAAGTACCCAAATGTTATCTCATTATTATGGGTGTGGTATCAATAAATATGTGTAAATATTTGTTTACTGGATAACAGATTTTTTGTTACAAAATCACCTAATCTAACTTGTTATTTAACCAATCGTCCACTATGAAGGACACCGAAATGGTAAACACCTCATAAAATAGGTAACATGTTAGCATATTGAGCAAGTGATTATAACTGAACTATCTAATAGGAATCAAATAAGATCAATAGTAGGTACCATTAAAAATAGTCAGCAAAACATGTATGTTACCTTGTTATTATGTCCTCTAACGTGCAAACTACATATTTCTAAAAATATTGTGCATTCTTCGATGTCATCACAGCAGGCAGGCGATTGGAAAATTTTGGTTTTACCTGGGATTTAGCTGCTCCCACGGTTTCCGTTCGATTTTATATTCATAACAAACACTAAACACCAGCACTTTTCTTCGAGTTTCCCTGTTTTTATACCCGGATTTTGGTCGAGTTGACAGACGAGACATTTACATTTTTACAACACCCAACTGAATTACGGCACACAACAAGACACAGATGCACTTGACTCACCTGATCTGTATCATTTTCGACGGTTTTGTACGCATTGCTTATGTGACATAAATCACTGAAGGCCATTTAAATTAAAATATATTTCTTGCCACGATACATAAGATCTAGCTTCGATGTTAAGCCATTTTTTCATTGACCTACATGTGTATAATTTTATACGTGCTTGCTCGAAGCAGTGTTGCTGCTGTTTGACGAAATTACAACCAAAAGCGATAGTATAAATTAATAAGTTCGGGCTGCAAGTTGATAATTGATTTAGAAACTTACCTTGTAAAGATGAAAACTTTATTGTATAAAAATATTTCTATTTTGTAGAAGAAAATAAATTTTCATTTTGTTTACAATTTCCCGCCCTTACATACTTTTTTCAGTAGACTTCAAAATTCTTCTAATTCTACCATTTTCAGCCAGTGTTCTAAACTTATTTATTTTGAATCTATGTTCTTAAATCTGTGTTTTGTTTGTTTGCTGCTGATATGCTTTTGCATATCAGTCATAGGAACTGCCGATAAAAGTGAAAATATAATAACTCAGAACTTCATACCTTACTTGAGAAACCACGCGGGTGAAACCGGAAGGCGTGGCCATGAGCATGGCCATCTAGTAATGCAGACGCATTTCTAAATAGCCAATGGGATATGCTAACGCGTATCTAGATGGCCAATGGGAAATGCTGAAGCATTTCTAGATGGCCAATGGCCCGAGTTTACCCGAAGATCTCTTATCATTCCCGAGCGTGACGCTAGAATTCAATTCACAACCCACTAAAAATCTGTATGTGCCACGCCCAAAGAAGTTTTCACTCCATAAAATATGAGCCATAGTAAGATGTTATAATAGACAGGACAATGGCTACACGCTACACGATAGGTTTCTTGTGTGATTTTTGAATAATTCGACGAACGAAATTGTAATGTAGGTATTTTAAACATTCATTAAACGCCATCTAGCATTGATAGCAGACTTTTTTTAAATGTATGTGTGAATTTTACAGACGCTAGAGAAGTCTTTAGGCTTGCCCTGTCATGCAATGTGGATGATTTAATAAATAAATATTGGTGGACAACTCACACACAACACCATCTGATCCCAAACTAAGCAAAGCTTGTACTATGGAAGCGAAAGAGCTGATTTATATAATACTTAGATATTTTTAAAACATACTTATTAGACATAGAAAACACTCACCCACAAAACCTATATCATATGTTTCTGTTTACATGACAAACATGTTGATATTTATTACACTTACTAGGTACTAGTTTTTTAAACTAGACATATTAATAATTACATAATTACTTAAAGTGGCCCCTAACTGAAATAAAATTATATCCACGCATAGGTAGGTACATACATACAAATACATATATTTATACATATAATTATACCAAAGATGGAACTACAACTATAATAATATGTACTGTACCTACTGTGTGCCAGTGCCAGGCATGTTGCTTATCATCAGGCACGTGTCCTGCTCCTCTCGTCACTTTTTATAAAAAAAAGCCTTGGCACAAACCATACATAAATACGTCAAAATTTGGGACAGGCTTGATTTCTAGCTAGGACAAGTCATTCGTTACCTTCTCAGTTTTCCAGCAATCACTGTGCAATTGTGCATTTGTGAACGAATGTCCAGACAGTAGTAGTAGATAGTAAAAGGAAGTACTACGTTGGGGAATATCGAAATTCAGTGTTTTGCGATGATTCATGTTATAATGATCACGAGTTGGGACAAGTGTATTTATAAGATAAGGAAATAAACTTCTACAATGTTAGTTTATATTTATAGAATGGCAATTTCATTTTTTAGAGGGGCATGTAAAAGACGTCACAACATTAGCCGAAGTGTTGAACCAAAAACACAAAAACAATGGTGAAGTAAAGTTAATTAAAGCGTCATCTAGCGGCACAAGGGATAACTAATTCAAAATGGTTCCTAGTACATTTTTGAACTGACTGTGAGAACCTGAGAACACTGATGGAATAGTTTTACACTTTACACACCTTGTGCAGGACAAATTTAGTTCATAATAAAAGTACAGAGAGCGCGTCATTCTCATGATTTTTAACCCCCGACAAAAAAAAGGGGTGTTATAAGTTTGACGTCGATGTCTGTCTGTCTGTCTGTCTGTCGGTCTGTCTGTCTGTCTGTCTGTCTGTCTGTCTGTGTGTGTGTCTGTCTGTGGCACCGTAGAGCTCAAACGGATGGGCCGATTTCGATGCGGTTTTTTTATTTGAAAGTTAATATCCGTGCGGGTGTTCTTAGCTATGTTTGGTTAATATCGATTCAAAACGGCCGCCTCCACAAAATGGCGGACAAAATATTTCTTCACAACCTACCTCAATATGGGTATCAAATGAAAGGGCTTGACTAGTAGAGTACTAAACAAATTTCAAATCCAAGATGGCCGCCACCACAAAATGGCGAATTATATAATATTTTTCACTACTACCTCAATATGGGTATCAAATGAAAGGGCTTGATTAGTAGAATACTTTGCACTATGACAAATTTCAAATCCAAGATGGCCACTACCACAAAATGGCGAATTACATTTCCTTTTTCACAATTCCCTTAATATGGGTATCAAATGAAAGGGCTTGACTAGTAGAATGTAGTACAGATAACCAATCTAAGGTAGTCGGGGGTTAATCAAAATTTTTAATTTTGTTCTTGTTAACCCCCGACCAAAAAAAGGGGTGTTATAAGTTTGACGTCGATGTCTGTCTGTCTGTCTGTCTGTGTGTCTGTCTGTGGCACCGTAGAGCTCAAACGGATGGGCCGATTTCGATGCGGTTTTTTATTTGAAAGTTAATATCCGTGCGGATGTTCTTAGCTATGATTGGTTAATACCGATTCAAGATGGCCGCCGCCACAAAATGGCGGATAAAATATTTCTTCACAACTTTCCTCAATGTGGGTATCACATAAAAGGGCTTGACTAGTAGAATACATTGCACTATGACAAATTTCAAATCCAAGATGGCCGCTTCCACAAAATGGCGAAATACATTTCTTTTTACACAACTCCCTTAATATGGGTATCAAATGAAAGGGCTTGACTAGTAGAATGTTGTACAGATAACAAATCTGAGGTAGTCGGGGGTTAATCAAAATTTATAATTTTGTTCTTGTGTTAGAAATTTTATTAGTTCAAAAATTCATAATAATATTCTTCTTTAAATTCATATAATATGCTTCTTATTATTCGATAATAGACGTTAATCGTAGGTGTAATATACACCTTCGGTATTTTGTTAGAAATTTTATTAGTTCAAAAATTCATAATCATATTCTTCTTTAAATTCATATAGGTAATATGCTTCTTATTATTCGATAATAGACGTTAATCGTAGGTATAATATACACCTTCGGTACACGTCCATTAGGTGTTTTACACCTAGGTACCATTAGCGACCTTTAACGCGATAATTAATGGCATTTCTCGTTAGTGTGGCGTGTGGCCCCAGCATTACTAGCTGCGCCCTCGCCCCGTGATGTACAATGTAGTCCGCGCGGCAGGCAAACTGAATGTCATATTTATTTTTAGGTAGGTATCTTACTAGCGGCCCGTTCCGGCTTCGCTCGGATATCGTCATAATATAAAGACCAAAATAAATTAAACTATCTTATCTTTTAAGTTAGATTAAACTGTACACGGCGCGCCACAGACTAATTTTTCGTGGGCTGTGAATTGAATTCTAGCGTCACGCTCGGGAATGATAAGAGATCTTCGGGTAAACTCGGGCCATTGCCATTGGCCATTAGCAATGCTTCAGCATTTCCCATTGGCCATCTAGATACGCGTTAGCATATCCCATTGGCTATCTAGAAATGCGTCTGCATTAATAGATGACCATGCTCATGGCCACGCCTTCCGGTTTCACCCGCGTGGTTTCTAAAGCGTCACGCTCGGGAATGGTAAGAAATCTTCGGGTAAACTCGGGACCATGGCCACGCCCACGTTGCACCCAATCGTCGTTTCCAAAGTAAGCTATCAAATTCTGAGTTTATACTTTTTCAATTCTATAGACAGTTCCTATGACTGCCAATTTTTGTTTACTGTAATCATGGAGGTATAAAAAAGTTCGACATAATCTACTTACGACTAGATGTATTTGCACGTGTGCGTTGTCATGTTGTAACTCATAGCATAGAATAGATAATATAGATTTTAGGATACCTTACACTGGCTAGTGAACTCACGGGGCAAAGCTATTCAATAACACAATTCAGTAACCCTAGACTAAACGCACACATTCACTCGTGTGTACGAACGACATCTGCGTAGTTGTGTGAAGAGTAGGTAACTCGCCACCGCCGTGTGTATGGAATTTTAGTGAAGTGTCCGGGGTGTGCTGATAGGCTGACACGCAAACATATACCTACACAAGTTTGCGCGTGTAATGACCACTGATGCGTGCAGCCTGTATATGACAGCGCCCAGGTGCATATCATGTTACCGACTATATGGACACAGTTTTTGTTATATCGAGACTACGCCCGACTTATTTTATACGTCCATGACTGTAATCAATTGAAGTCAGCTATTTCGTTTTCGGCGAAAGTTAAATTATTACATGCTTTTTGACGTGACAACGTCTTATAAATTGGTTTGCCGGGTGACACTTCAAGAAACTGCGTTACGCTCCGCTCACGTTATGCGCTCACAACAAGAGCGAGTGAGAGGCACGCGTCCCTTCCACTCGGGCATGGTTAGCCCGCCTAAGAGCGAGAGAGACAGACATAAAAAGTGAAAGGCACGCGTCCCTTCCGTAAAATTATTTTACCACTCAAAGTCGTTGTCACGTAAAACTTTCGCCCGTATACCGACTTTACAGGCAACCAATTTTTTATATTTTCCTATCTTAATTTGTACCGTGCCTGTTGATTTGATAGGAAGGAATAATCACGAACTGAGTTATTTTTTATACATACAGGACGTACTTCATTAAATATATTGGTGGACAATCAATTCACACACAACACCATCCGACCCTAAACTAACCAAAGCTTGTACTATGGCGGCCAAATAGCTTATAAAATCTTTCTTTCTTATACCTTATAATATATATATAAATCTCCTGTCACGATGTTTTGAACAGGATAAATACAAAAGAGACTGAAGAGCTTTTACGGATTAGTTTCTAATCGGTATTATCGGACAAATAATTACTAAAAGACAAAATATAATGCGTATCTCAAAATGAAATCATAATAAATATAAATAAATAAAAAATATATATATGGTCTGGTATCTGATATTACTATTGTATTAATCGTGCGTGTCCTTGTGCGAGCATATGTCAGTGTAAGCGCATTCATGTTGTGTGCTTGCGTGTCTTTGTGTACATTATTTTGTTTGTGTGTACACATGTACATATATGCTGTGTATATATACATATATGATGTGTATATGTATGCTGCGTGTATGTGGATAAGTCAGTAAAGGTTCGGGTTATTAATTGAATTTTCTATTTTTTATTTTATTTTATTGCTATTAATTAACATAATTTTTTCCATAATTTTGTTTAACTTTCATTTTACGTTCGGACTAACAATTCAGCATAATATTATTTCCGCACCCCGGAGAGCACTAGTCATCGCGACTCAGGGAATCCTAATGCGATGACTAGCGACTATTGACAAGCAACTGTCACAATGCAGATTTAATGTTATTAAGCTGCAATTATAATGAAATGCTTTATGATAGCTAAATATAACTATTGAGACTTCGAATTGATGACTAATTAACTATATGTGTAAACACGGCATTAATTCTGAGCACAGTGGGGATGTTAACATTTTTTCGGAATTATTTTTATCTTGAGGATTGGCGCTTGTTCACCATAAAATATATTCAAAAATATTTTAGTTTTATAGAAGTTTTAATATTTCCCGCTAAAACACTAATAAAATAACCGGATTAAATCTAACTTCTATTTGTGTATATTTTACTGTACATAAAGATGCAATAGGTACAACAGAACAAATTTAGATTAGGATCGAAGAAGAAATTAATATTTTTATTGACTTCTTTTTTGATCATCAATTGATGGTCGTATCGTGGTAGTTGCGGGGGCTAAAACTGGCGTGCATTCGCCGTCGCGTCGCAGAGGCGTAGTGAATGTGCAGCGCGGCCAGCGCGTCCGAGCGTTAGCGATTTTAACTTAGATCGCTCTGCAAGTTGAACAAAAGATTCGGTAAAAAAATGCGCGCGCGCCGATTTTGCCTGCTGCAATTATTACTCTTGAGTTTGAACCTGTGTAGTGTAGATAATTGATCTTAGTTTTTTTTTTTACTCAAATTTATGTTTTTAATTGTAAGCACAATGGAACAAATTAATTAATTTGGATTAGAATGAAATAATTAGAAAACATTAATTGGTGACTAGTGTTGACATCCTTGAAATTTTGTTTGTAATAGCATGTAAGACAAGTTGTGTAATTTTTTGCCGCAATAAAAGTTTTATTATTTCTTTATTATGTTTGTCCGCGATGGACTCCTAAACTACTTAGCCGATTTTAATCAAATTTGGACACCGTGTGTAGATTGATCCAACTTAAAAGATAGGATAGTTTTTATTTCGATTAATGGGCATTATGTGGCAATATCCGAGCGAAGCCGGAACGGGCCGCTAGTAATATATATAAATCTCGTGTCACAATGTTTGTCCTCAATGGACTCCTAAACCACTTAACCGATTATAATAAAATTCGCACACCATGTGCAGTTCGATCCAACTTGAGAGATAGGATAGTTTTTATTTCGATTAATGGGCTTTATGTGACAATATCCGAGCGAAGCCGGAACGGGCCGCTAGTACATTTATAGTTTTAAACACATATCTACTTATTTTAAATAGAAACACCCAGACACAGTGCAAACATTTGAATTCATCACACAAATATTTGTACTGGGTGGGAATCGAATCCACAACCCTCGGCTTCGCAGGCAGAGGTACTACCCACTAAGCCACTTCTGGTTAGGGTTAGGTAACTATAATTATTTGTTTACCCCCCCTACTCCCCATTGTACCTACTAAACATTCAGTTGCATCGACGTGAGGTCCGTTTGTGATCGCTTTGTATTGACGGGATGCAATTGCGTTGTCTGCTGTAATTGAACTCTCAACTCAGTGGGTTGTTGATTACTAAACGTGGGTTGGATCTAAGCACTAACTTCGTATTTGGTTTATGTTATTATTAGTAACTATGAATTTATTAGTGTACCTATGTTTAAAACTTATACGACTATTATGGTGCCAGTAAGACTCGCCCATGAAGGCTTCCGTAGCACCAAGTAACATTAATATAAATTGTAAAAGTTCTTATAGCTCGTTGTTACTTTAATCAGTGTTTAAACAATAGTAAAATTTATGACGTATTAAAATAAAACCACTTACTAGATCTCATTCAAATTTTCGTTGATAGTTTACATGGTAATGTACATCATACACTTTTTTATTTATGTCATTCTCTTATTTTATAAGTTAGTGTTTTTAGCACTTTGGAAGAGTCCTTCGCGCAAACTACTAGTTTAGAAAAAAAAATGTTTGAAACCTCAATATTATTTTTGATTACCTATCCATAGATACCCCACACGAATGGTAATGATCAAAAAAAAATTTTGAAATTCATTTCTAAGTATGGGACACCCCTAATTTTTTTTTTTTTTTTTCTATTTTTTGTATCGAAATCTTAATGCGGCTTACAGATTACATCTACTTACCAAGTATCAATAGTATCTATAGCTCTTATAGTTTCGGAGAAAAGTGGCTATGACATACGGATGGACAGACAGACAGACATGACAAAACTGTAAGGGTCCCGTATTTTGCTACGGAACCCTAAAAAACCAACTTCTAGTAAAACTGTAACGGTAGATTGCCATTTTTTTACATTTAGCTATGCTTAGGTTTCATAAGCAGCCCACTAAATAGGTTCCCACAGCTGGGACTCGTGGTCTTCTCGCTAGGAGTGGATCAAGGTCACTATCCATCGCGCTGATCAGCTGCGTGTGGTGAATGATATATAACCTCAAGAGAATCTAGGAACATGTCCCTCACGATTTTTGAAAGTGAAAACTTCTTTTGCACACCACAGACATATTTTTCGTGGGCTGTGAGTTGAATTCTAGCGGCACGCTTGGGACTGGTAAGACATTTACGGGTGAACTCGGGACCATGGCCATTGGCATCTTGAAAAACGTCAGCATTTCCTATTGACTATCTAGAAATACGTCAGCATTTCATATTGACTATCTAGTAATACGTCAGCATTTCCTATTGACTATCTAGAAATACGTCAGCATTTCCTATTGACTATCTAGAAATACGTCAGCATTTCCTATTGACTATCTAGAAATACGTCAGCATTTTCTATTGACTATCTAGAAATACGTCAGCATTTCCTATTGACTATCTAGAAATACGTGAGCATTTCCTATTGACTATCTAGTAATACGTCAGCATTTCCTATTGACTATCTAGATATACGTCAGCATTTCCTATTGACTATCTAGAAATACGTCAGCATTTCCTATTGACTATCTAGAAATACGTCAGCATTTTCTATTGACTATCTAGAAATACGTCAGCATTTCCTATTGACTATCTAGAAATACGTATAGAAATACGCATTTCCTATTGACTTGCTATTGAAAATAGGGAAAAAATAATCCCCTTTTGAGAGTTTTCGTACGTTTCGTTAGATGACACATGACAGCATGTGTCAAAGATTGCGTCATTGAATTTCAGTAATCTGTGCCTTGAATATAAACCTTTGCTATTTTTTTTTTCTAAATCTGAGTTGGTACGACCAATTTCCGACAGGTGGCGTAGCAGGTTGCTGAAGAGGTTTTTTGTTTGAAATCGATATTCTCAGGAATGAGTGAACCGATTTCAGTCATTCTTTCACCGTTGGATATGTACGGGATCCCGATGAGTGCTATATAATATACCACGGGCGAAGCCGGGGCGGGCATCTAGTAGTATATATATAGAGCTACAGCACTATAAGTACTTACTATAACAAAGTTTGGATGTGTGTAGCACAATCACTACGGAACTTCTGGACGGATCGGGTTGAAATTTTGAACACAGGACTCACGTCGAGACTAGCCACAGATTAGATAGATAGATAGATAATTATTGTGACACAAAACAGGAAACAAATACAGTAACACACAATTATGAACTAGCGCCACAAATGGCTCACTTATTGCTGAGAGCAATCTCTTCCAGGCAACCAACTTAAAGGAAAACCGCCTAGAACAAGGTTAGGCGAGGCGAGGTGTCATTTTCCTTAATACTATTACTAATACTTAATTATACTATTACTACAAAACAAGTTAAGATATATATTTACTACAAAAGTGAGTTTAATACAAACAAAATGCTGGAAATTATAAACCTACTAAAACTAATGAATATAATTTTTTTAACAATTTTTATATGATGAATGTAACATCCAAGATAAAGTAATACGGCCGTACAAACAGCAGTGGACAGCCATACAACCACTTAAGATTTACTGGATACGATTTACTATTTATTAGATATCCTGTTTGTGTGTGGGTTATTATCTTTGACACTAGGACATTAGCCTAGGCTCTATACCGCAGGAAAAGATCGGAAACGGGCAATAGGTACGCGCTTTGAACCGCGGGCAGGTCGCTACCAGATAGATAGATAGAACCTCTAGTCGCTAGGTCGCTACCAGATAGATAGATAGAAACTCTTTATTGCGACACAAACAAATTAAAACATTACAAATAAACACTTAATTGACTAGTGCCACAAGTGGCGGCCTTATTGTTGAGAGCAATCTCTTCCAGGCAACGAGCACTACTAGTTTTTTCTATTACAAATATTGAAATGCTTAAATGTTTTTGCTTGAAAATAATCATTATGTATTGTTGTTGTAAAGGTATAAAGAATTAGTTCGAGCCCCAAAAACATTCGACCCCTCATCGAGATGTCGCTGTCAGAGCACGAATTGGCTAACGAGCTCAACGGGACGTCCTGTCGCTTTCAGGTAAGTTAGTCCTGGCAACATTGTGTTGTGTGGTAATTAATTCTGATTGGATAGATTTGAGGTAGAGTCCGCTCCATCACTTATTTACGTCTTTGCGTGGCGCTATTGTCGTATTACTTTATTTTTAACTATAATGGGTTCGCACTTGACTACCATATCGCGCGACGACCGATCTACGATGGAGCGTGCTTACCTAGAAGAAACCGATTCACTCTCAATTTGAAGACACCAAGATTGTAACTTGAAAACCTAATCAGGCAACACATTCCACAACATATACGTTCTTACCGTAAACGTGGAGTTTTGACTCCAAATATCTTCGTTCGTGTTTTTGGAACATCAACCATGAAACAATGTCGCTTGTTGAGATACGAGAAGTCCGATAGAAGAAAGGGTAAAGTGGTATTCGATCATGCAGATTAGTTGCACAGTCTCCGAAGTGTATCCGACAAGCTAGCACTTTAATTTTAACAATTAAACTTGATAGTGTATAACTCTGCAAATTTTGATACTTGCGTAAAAACGATAATGACTTTGGTCATCATCCTTTTTGAGAGAAATTAAATTTCCAACAACTTTGGAGACCACCATTATTGCTCTAAAGTTGAAAATTAATGAGTTATTCAGAAACACGAAAAAAATTAACTTCAATACAAGATGGCGGCGAATCATTTACCGGGATTAGTTAGAATATCGAGATTTATGCTTCCAACCGACGATTTCCCCTGCCAACGTTTAAAAAAATCGCTCCCCGATTTTTTCTATATCAGGCTAGTTTTATGTCTGCCCCGACTGGACTACTTGTTCATCAATGCATAGTTCAGGATATTCACTAGATGAATGGAGTATTGGCGCAGATTCTAGTCTATTTATAGGTAAAAGTGAGACGTAGAATTAAAAAAAAAAGAAGTGTGGCACTCGGAGACTGCCGCGGTAAAGCTATTGCATGTTGCATGCATTTTTATCAACATAAGCAATACGGATATTAACAATTTTTCGGAATTATTTTTATTTTGAAGAGTGACATTTGTTTACCATAATAAATATCACGGGAAATCCGTTAAGCTGGCAACACTGCTAAGAGCATTTAGTCTGTAAAGCTAATACAAATAAGATTTAAAGTCGAATGACCGAGTGGGGAGGACGGCGTTACGGTCTTCCATCTCTCTTTCTTGTGAACATAAGAAAGAGATACACAATCACTAAAATTCGGTCCCCAAGCCCGCGATAAAAGCTATGCAATAGCTTAAAAAATATATATTGGAGGACAATTCACACACAACACCATCTGACCCCAAACTACGCAAAGCTTGTACTATGGAAGCCAGATAGCTGATATAATACTTATGTAGTTTTAAATACATAGAATTTTTATTATACATAGAACACACCCAGACACAGTACAAATGTTTGAATTCATCACACAAATATTTGCACTGAGTGGGAATCGAACCCACGACACTCAGAGGCAGAGTTACTACCCACTCAGCCACGAGGCCAGTCTACTAGTAAGTCGTATTTAATTGTAGAATTATCTACGAAAATATACCTACAACGCCTACGATGTAGAACTGGAGCTACGACACAATGGAATTCGTGACACTATGTATTGTTTTTAGGGTTCTGTAGCCAAATGGAAAAAATACGGGACCCTTATAGATTCGTCATGTCTGTCTATTTGTCTGTCCGTGCGTATGTTACACCCACTTTTCTCCGAAACTATAAAAACCACACTATTGAAGCTTGGTAAGTAGAAGTATTCTGTGAACCGCATTAAGATTTTCATACAAAAAATAGAAAAAAAAAAACAAAAAGTTTTGGGGGTGTCCCATACTTAGAACTGAAACACAATTATTTTTTTCTATCAAAACCATACGAGTGGGCTATCCATGGATAGGTCTTCAAAAATTATATTGAACATTTTTTTTCCACATTGAATAGTTTGCGCGACAGACTCTTCTAAAGTGGTAAAATGTGTCCCCCCCTGTAACTTCTAAAATAAGAGAATGACAAAACTAAAAAAAAATATGGTGGACATTAATATTTGACAATTGAATGATATCTAGTAAGTAGTTTTATTTTAATACGTCATAAATTCACTATTGTTAAAACACTGATTAAAGTAACAACGAACTACACGAACTTTTGTACATATTATGTTACCTACTTGCTGCTACGGAAGCCTTCATGGGCGAGTCCAACTCGCGCTTGACCACTTTTATTTTTAGTTTGCTAAAATAGACGCAGTATTCCAAATATTTCCTCAAAGTTTACGTAAGTCATAAATTTTGGTAGTTTTGGGTAGAGTCAAATCAATTAAGAAATTTAACCGTTTATGACGACAAATGAAGTCAAATAGATAAAATTGTACTCAAATGTTCGAAAAATTAACAAGCTTTTTACATTTATCGATATAATATATATAGAGTAATACAATCGTAAATTCCACCTAATCTTTTCAACGTAAAGCGAATCCAACGAATTGAAAAACAAAAGAAAATTCAAATAAAGAATTCAATCGCAATCGAATCAAGAATCTATCGGCCTTAAGTAAGAGCGAGATGACTACATACGATGTCATTGCAATGTGAAAGAGATGGTTGCAGCGTTAATCCTATTGGCTTATACTACGCGACGTTTGCCTGGATTGGTCGTCGTGCTTTATTGAACTGTCACTGTGGACCGCGGTTTAGGGGGTATAAAGCTTTATTGGGGGACAAAAGGGGAGAAAAGGGGTGGAAATTGGGTGGAAAAGGGTGCAGATGGGGTAGGGGGTCGGGAGCGGGTGGAAAGCCGTTTCACAGAGTGGAGTTTGGCGATTGACTTGTGGGTAGTTTTTGGGGTTCCTTTGGTAGTGTGATAAGAATTTAAATGTATTTCTTGATATATTTTCTACGTGAAGTGTTATTTTGTGGATTTAAAAAGTAATAGTAATTTCCGACATTAATAAGTCAAATCTAATACAATATCGTCTCGAATTGTTTTATTATTATAGTTGTAGAAATTACAACTGTAAGTAGGTATATTGACTAACCATTTTGAGTTTTCAGAATGACAGATTAATGGAAAAACCTATCAAAACATTTGCCCATTACGTGTCACGTGGTGTTTATGTTTCGTCAACGTTAATAATTTGACATTTATTTTCACTGTCTATCACACATATATCACTCATTTCTGTCATTTTGAAAACGACACATTACAATATTTGGATTCAAAAAGAGTATGAATCGTTTTTATACTTCTATCATGTGTCAAATATACCTACTGAAGAATGCCACAAAGTAATTTTTAGTGAAGATTAAGAAAGTCGATTTTACTAATAAGTACCAACTAATTTCTTTACTTACAGTAGGTACTTTTGCAACCAGGCAAGGAATCTAAACTGTGTAGTGGCCATCTGAGAGGAAATGAAAAAGGCCGCTGGCATGTGGCATGAATTACTGTTTTTCACATTAATTTACATTTTTATTATTTTACTTAAGAAATTACATTCTAAAAACCATATTTCTAACGTCCAAAATCTGTAAGTAGGTTCTATTTGAACTCTTTTGACGTTACAAATGTCAAAAGTTTCCTTACATATTTTTAAATATTTTCTTAAGTTTGTTTTTGTTTTGTAAGTAAGTACCTACAGTAAATAATTTACTTATCTATCTGTTACCCACTTAATTTTACTCTCAAATGTAAATTAATTAATAATTAGTTTTGGACTCGTGAAAGCTATAAATAAAATTATTCAGAATGCAGATACCTAGTCTGTGTTAAGCAAAACATTTGAAAAAGTTAGGTACTGCAATTGAATATAGAATTCTCCTGTTTCCTATTTATTTTCTCAATCTCTCATTGGCTGACGAAAATCGCGGGAAATTGTTGATTTTTCCTCTCTGACAGGAGTTTTGGCGGGAACGCGTGCCCCGCCCTAATAGCTCCATTCTTATTGGACGATATCAAATGTCATTTGGTGACTGTTGGTAGCGAGCGAGCGAGTAGGTATAGCAATATCTGTGCTGTAGAATTTTGGCGCCACAGACGTACGTTTCAAGGGAGAGCAGTCATCTCTCTCAGAGCATTTTTGGTTTCCAATTTGGTTACAAGTAGATTGTTATAGTCGTTGTGTCGTTCTAAAGAACACACCCCTTGTTATTTAAAACGTTTAATGCTCCATGAGGGTAATCAAATTAACTCAATTAAAAACACATGGTTAAAAAGGTTTTCTAGTTAAAAATCATATTAAAGGGACCAACTATCCTAAAAATAATTAAGAACATCTTAAATATCCAAGTAGCTATACGCTACTTACCTATCTAGTTAAAACTGTATATTTTATTCAGTACCTAACTGAAATTTCAATTGATACATTTGTGCGAAATTCAAAATTTCAATAGAACACAATCGAAATTTCCCTCGACCAAACCGAGCCTTTACCCAATAATTGGGAAAGCGAAATAACCGTTCAATTTCGCGCTTAAAATCTATGGCGTCATTATTCTAAATGGCGAGCCGATGTACGAACCTAATGCCACAAATTAAAGCTTAAAACGGGCGCTTAACAGCTGACCCAATATCGAGCTTTCCCCCCTTCGCGTCAGAGAACGTAAAAGCAACGGGGCGGCGCCGTCAGGGCTTCGCCCCGCCTCCCAAGCTCACGGCTTACGCCAAGCGGCGCCGCGTCAAAAGTTCCCGAGCGCTGGCACGACGCGCGCGGTTTGCATTGCCAGCTGAGCAAAAAAAAAACGTCAGTGTTAGATGAATGGAGTTTTGAGTGTTGAGTTCTTATTGTAGTTTAAACTTAAAAGTACGTAATAATACAAAGTAGATTTATTTTTGGTACAACATTGTTTATTTTTAACAATATTATTTATAGGTAGAGTTTTTTTACAATAATTATTTTGATAATGGATAGGACGTATTTATTAACGGCTTCACTATGCACTACATTATTAAATAAAGAAAATTTTAGTAAAAAAAATAATTTTAATAATATATTACTAAAAATTATAACATAGGTACTTCGAACATTATTTTACTATGAACAAATTTATATACCTATACCTATACGCGGTTACTGATATTACATTGTAGGTACATAATTATGTACCAGAAATACAAATCTGAATAAAATTTTGCTCTAACAACAGATAGGTACATACCTACTCGTACTTATCTGATGACATGGTTATAAAAAAACCTTTTGTTCTAACTATATCAGTTAATATCTCACAGATTGCAAACATATTCGTAAAAGTGCATCTGCTCTATTTTTTATGATTTTCACTTTCTTATAAAAGTCTTGGCTTGTGTTTAACATTAAAAAAAACGAGTAGGTATTCCAAAATCATTGACCATCAAACATTTTAGTTCTATAAATTGTGAGCACTAATTTATCGGAAATCAATCTTATAGCAAAACAATAAAACAACAAATCCAATGTGGACAACGTTTGACTGATGGCACTAAAGTATGATAAGATTAAGTTATTAGGGCCTTTTTCTTTCTGGGCTAGCCCTAGCCCATAGTTTGGTAGACAGTAGAAGCCATTAGATAATAACTGACATAGAACAATTACAAAAAGAAGCTAGTTTTTGCAATCTGAAAACGCACTTATGTTCATAGTTTAAAGTTTATTTTAGTACTTCGTTATCAAATATACTCGAAGTCCATATAAAAAGATCCAAATTTTTGCAATCTGAAAACGCATTTATGTTCATAGTATAAAGTTTATTTTAGTACTTCGATATCAACCTGTTAATATGATTGAACATTGACACATCAAAGTGAAAATTTTGAAGTTTTGAAGAACGTTAAACAGTGAAACATAGAGCATGGAAATCGCACAAACGCCCTTACAACTTACACAGGACCACCAAGACGGGAGAATTGCAGGTAAGCATGGATAAATTTTGTATAAATTAAATATTCCTTGTTTGTTTATCTTATCCTATCTTCACTGGCCTCGTGGCTTAGTGGCTAGTAACTCTGCCTGTGACGCCGAAGGTCGTGGTTTCGATTCCCACCCAGTGCAAATATTTGTACTGTTTCTGGGTGTTTATATGTATAATAAGTATGTATTTACAGCTATATAAGTACATATTACATCAGCTATCTGGCCGCCATATTACAAGCTTTGCTTAGTTTGGGGTCAGATGGTGTTGTGTGTGAATTGTCCATCAATATTTATTTTATCTTAATATTTATAAATCTCCTGTCACGATGCTTGTCCGCGATGGACTCCTAAACTACTAAACCGATTTTAATCAAATTTGGACACCGTGTGCAGTTTGATCCAACTTGAAAGATAGGATAGTTTTTTATTTCGATGAATAGTCTTTATATGACAATATCCGAGCGAAGCTAGAACGGGACGCTAGTTTATTTATATTTATTTACTTATTACTATCGGTCCGCCCCGGCTTCGCCCGGGAGGTATAATGTTTGGAATCGATCCAGTAAGTAATGATTATTTGGACTCTTACCTTCCTGTAGTAATATTGAATTCGATTTTCTTGTTTTGTTTATCAATTGAAAGAGTATATTGTATTTGTATGTATCGCTATTTTCTGAGTTTTAATTTAGGACATCTTTATCATTTTCAAAAGATAGATAGATAGATAGAAACTCTTTAATGCAACACAAACAATTTAAAATATTACAAATAAAAACTTATGAACTATCAAAATTTAGTTTAATTAATTTTTATTTGACTATTCACCTGTTATTACGAGCCGCCCCGGCTTCGCATGGGTGCAATGTAAATGAAATTCACTCGGTATTAAAGGTGCTTCATTATAAGGATTAATTCTGAATTGCTTAAAATCACTTCGTAGATATTTAGTTTAAATAATTTTGATTTGACTATTCATCTATTATTATTTAAGATGTGTAATTAGTATGACATAAGTTGGTCCAATTTAATTTAAAATGTTCTGTTACAAATTTAATTTGTTTAAATCTAGTTAGTGTAGGTAATTGGCGATATGCCGTCCTCTGACTGTTTATATAGAGATTCATTCATAATTTAAGAGCGACGCTCTTGTCGGTGGAATTCTTTCCATGTTTTTCTACACTCCGCCTTCTCCTTGACTTCCTGATACGACACTACATTTATCTTCCCCTTCACTAGGTTCATGTAACTTCTCCTAGGTCTACCGCTCTTCCTCCTCCCTTCTAATTTACCTTCCATTATTGTTCTAATGAAGTTGTCGTGTCGTATCAGATGTCCCAACATCTTCCCTCTTCTGTTTTCTATTGTTTCCATTAATGTTCTTTTCTCCTCTACCATCTTCAAAACTTCTTCATTGCTCTTCATTTCCTTCCAGCTGATTTTCTCCATTCTTCTCCAACACCACATTTCGAATGCCTCTAATCTTTCCCTATCCCTTTGAGTCATGGTCCACGAAAACACAGATTTGAGAGATGCCTTTTTGTAAATGATGTTAGCGTTGTTTTGTTAATGAATTGAATTGTATACATATGAATACTTGCAATACTATGCGGTTTGACCGTCCTGTTATTTTTTGGGGATGAAGCCATTTTGTTATTCTAGCCTATAATATTCTAACTGTGCTTAAAATTTCAACTCTATCCGTTGAGTCGCTCCGATGTGATTGAGAAACAAACACCCAAATATTGCCTCTGTAACAGTAGTTCGAATATAGAGATAAATCATGTTATATCTCTTAATATCTAAATGACTAGCGCAGTGCAATGCTACATTGCTACACAGTGATCTAAACTCATCTTCTTCAAATCGCTGCACGCAGCTATTGATAATATGGAAAATATTATCAATAGTTTAGTAATTAATGTTTTTTGAAATTATCAGAATAATAGTATTTTCTTCAAAAAATAGTAAAATAAATCAATTATCAAATATACTTGATGGCATGGAATATTAAATATAATCCTTAATAATACTTGGTTTTACTTGGGCAGAGTAAGCCTCTTGCCGATTGGCGAAATAAGTGAAGGAAATTGAGGGAGTTTTGCCTATGCGGAAATGTCTCGGTAGTGGATGACGTTGCCTGAGTGGGGTTTTCCCAACGGCTACAATCGTGGTGTCTTCAAATGGAGAGTAAATCGGTTTCCGCATCGTCGCTTAACATTAGGCGAGATGGTGGCCAAATGCTTTAGTCAAAAAATTGGTTGTCTGTAAAGTTGGTTTACGGACGATAGTTTAACGCACAGATTAGGAAACAAATGTGGTTTAACGTGACAATGTCATTACAAAACATTGATGAAATGATTGCAAATAATAGAATCAAGTGGAAAAACAAGAACAAAATTAAAAAAATTGATTTACCCGACTACATCTGTACAACATTCTACTAGTCGAGCCTTTTCATTTGAAACCCATATTGGGGGAGTAGTGAATAAAGAAATGTATTTAGCCATTTTGTGGTGGCGGCCATTTTGTGTTTGAAATTTGTCATAGTGAATAGTATTCTACTAGTCAACCCCTTTTTATTGATACCCATAATGAGGTAGTAGCGAAAAATTATATAACTTGCTATTTTGTGGTGGCGGCCATCTTGGATTTGAAATTTATCAAAGTGTATAGTATTCTACTAGTCAAGTCCTTTCATTTGATACCCATATTGAAGTAGATTGTGAAGAAATATATTGTCCGCCATTTTGTGGAGGCGGCCACCTTGAATCGATATTAACTAACCATACCTAAGAACCAGCACACGGAAATTAACCTTCAAGTAAAAAACCGCATCGAAATCGGCCCAATGGTTTGAGCTTTTCGGTGCCACAGACAGACACACATACAGACAGACAGACACATAGACAGACATACATCGACGTGAAACTTTTAACACCCTTTTTTTAATAAAAGTATCCTATGTACCTAACTCATAATAATCTGCTATTGAAAATCCTGTTCAAATCAGTAATACCGTTTCAGAAATTAGCTAGAATGTGCTAGCAGACTTTTTGTTTAAGAAAGTGCCATAGATTTACTTTCCTGTGCATTTAGAGAAAACTTGGAATTACAAGCAGACATTTCAATTTTGTCCATATACCTAGACAGATCGATGGCTCTTCGCTACTGTTGCCAATACTACCTTTACTACAAAGTACGATCAGCCATTGGGTAGTTGTAGGAGGTCCTGCAAAGAAAGTGTTGATCCTTATTGTTAAAATTAAAAAAAAATATATTATAGTTATTTTAATAAAGACAATGTAGGTACTTCTTAAGTCATTGTTAATCTAAATCCAATAACTTGTGACTCATTTTATAAACTGGGGTTAAGCTATAAAGTTTAAATATAATCATGAACAAGTTTTCATAAAAATAAACTGTAATCAAATATCTATCATCAATTATATGAATCACCGTAATTTTTTAGTAATACTTTTTTTTTAATAATAAAAGAATAAATGCTTGAAAATTATACTAGTACCTAATCGAATTTTTTACATGAAAAATTATTTACCCATACATAACGGGACAATGAGCGTTACGGGACAGTGAGGAGCCATGCTTTTTCGTGCATGCAGCCAGCGTTCATCGATTTATTTAGACGTTGTAACGTCAAAAAACATACCTCAGACCAATCGAATTGAGAACCGCTTTTAAACTGAAATAGGTTAAAAAAAGAACATCTTAGAACCGAATCTAAACTAAAGAAACACAGAGCATCCCATTTTTTTGAAGTCGTTAACAAATTTGATAAGTTTTTGACTTACTAACCTAATAGGCATGACGACTCATTTTTGATTTAATGTGCCATCAAAAGGCTACTCAATTACTGAAACACGTGAAAGAGTTACTTTGTTATCTTAAAAACTTCCCGTGATATCACGATTTTAAAATCACAATTTTGGACTTTCCCAAAATCGCTTCATACAAAAACACTACAGAAGCGTGACGTCACTGTGTCGTATTTTCTATACGTCGCGCGTAAAGTTTGTATGTTACCTACGAGTATATTAATTATTGCGTTTAGGAATCTGGTCTCATAACAAAAGCCACTTGAAATTAAATAGGTTGTCCAATGGTAAATACATTTTCTAATAATGTCGTACTTTTAAAATGGACTTGCCCATCCAGCTTTGAATGATCATAAAGTACCTAAGTTAAACAAAAAATATTAAAATTAAAATTTGGACATACATATTTTATTATATTTAAATACTGACGTTGTATCAAATAATTAAATATAATTTCAGGACCTGTCTTGTGTCTTCACGCCTATTCTACAGAATATTTGCTATCTGGCGGTGTTAGATACTTTTTGTAGGCACCTACATTAGTATTCAGGCCGTACCAGCCAGTAACTCGGGGGTCTATTTGACTGATTTTCAGCCGCTCCATGATTTGCCACTTTACCCGGTCACTGTGTGTTCTGAATTTAAATCAGCCAATCGCGAGTCGGGTTGGCTCTTTGAAATTTCATTCTCGTATCTCGTAATGCGTTCGTTATTTGAATATTGGGTTTTTATTACCTCTGTGTTCGTTATTTCGTTTATTTGATCGAATATGAAATGTAATAAAACGGTTTGCGTAATAAAAGGGTTGATGATGTTCTTTGTACTGTATCTGATGAAAAATTGGGGTCAAATTAGATCGGTCTAGGGTGGTGTCCCGCTTTCTCTCCTTCTCTCTTCTTTTTCTGTACAAATGGCTCGGGGTCTGACAGTTTTCATTAATTTCGTACATTGATCTGAAGTCATAATATGTACATTGATTTAAACGAACTTATCGAACAAATGAATTCGTTTGCGCTTTATCATTTGCGATAGCTAAAGTATTACTAGCGCCATCTATTTTCAATCAACATAAACTTTACCATAAGCTAACTTATACAATAATGACAACAAACATATTGAAAACACATAGGTCTTACTCGCGATCTAAATTAATATTTAATTACATCGTTAATTAATATCATTAACTAGCATTCCGTTCCGGCTTCGCTTGGATATTGTAATGTAAAAACTAATCGAATATTTAAATATTAATCGAAGTAAAAACTATCATACCTTTCAAGTTAAATCAAACTGCACTCGGTATGCAAATTTGATTAAAATCGGTTAAGTAGTTTAGGATTCCATCGCGGACAAACGTGACGCATAATTTATTTATATGTAGGTATTAAGATGTCTTAAATATGAGTTAAAATCGAGACAATTTCGAGTTATAAGACAGCAAACACATTGTTATTGTGATTGAAGGGCAACTAACGCCATCTAGTTCTATCTCAAATAAACTTATCCACTGGTTGTAGTAGTGGGTCAGTTTTACAACTTCTGATTCTCAGCTTCGCTCTATCTTCTACAACTCTACATAGTAACCAAATAGCTCACAATTCTTCATGTTTCCTTGCGCTGTATTGTTTAAATCTACTTATATTGAAAATACTAACCTATTTATAAATAATGTTGGGTAGGGGCAGGGGTTTCATTGAGTGATTTACGTTCGGTGGCTCATATTGGCGGAAACAGGTCATTATGCCATCACAGGGTTCTCCAATGAATGAAATAAAATCAACTCTTTTTCATTAACAAAACCGAGCTTAAGCTTTCTAACATAAATAAATAAATGCTAACGTCAATTTAGACCCTTTCGTTTGTCACAAACGTCGAAATTTTCAACAATATGTACTCTCCAAACACTGCAGACTCTTGAAATTCGCCCGAAGTGGCTTATTTTGCTATTTCTAATGACGAGGTAGAGTATTGTGAAGTTGTACAGCATGATTCCATTTTTATCATCCTTAACATAAGCAGGTCCCTAAGTGTTCCCCCTGTTGTGCTGGGGACTCGGAGCCTTCTCTCACCATGACAGAGTCAATAGTCAATAATCGACCATACTGGCCCAGCGCGGGTTACTTGATGACGCATAACCTCGGAAGATCTCACACCGTTTTTAAGTCAGCAGCGCTTATGACTTCGAAAACACAGTGATGCGTGCTCCCGACTAATTCAACCGCAACTTTAGTAAGTTGTGCAACCGACTAATTCAACCGCAACTTTAGTAAGTTGTGCAACCGACTAATTCAGCCGCAACTTTAGTAAGTTGCGGCTGAATTAGTCGGGACTAGGAACTAGACAGATAGCGGGACTAGAAAGTTACAGCTGGTCTAGTCCAGGCGTAACTTTCATCCTCAAATCGGCCTCATAAAAGGACATAGAAGCCCCTTCATAGTCGACTCGCACTTAAAGGTTCGCTTACACTTTACTAATGCGTACCGCTATGGAATACATTGTAGTAGTGACTATCCGTCACTTTTCCTCTTTCTTAAGACCTACAATGTCAATGAAACAATGTTTTCACTTCAAAAATACCTTTCTAGAATTAAGCTATCACTGTACAGTCTCCGACCACTACAGAAGCGAGCGCAGTTATTCCCAATCCCCCACCTATAAAGTTCCATACCTCCACCAAAAGAACCATTACCCAAATACCCGTCACACGCCTCCGAACTTCAAGACGAATAAAAGCAACGAGAGGACATAAAAGGAAATTTTATAAGACACATAAAAACTTGGCCCGGGAAATTGGAAGTCAGTGGGGGGAGGAGGGGCGGGTAAATCCGGGTATCAAGATAAATCAATGTTTGTTTGCGCTGGAGGACGGCACTTACTCGGGACAGGGAAACTGTGGAGTATAAGATTGGTAATGTTTTTGGATTGGTTCGCGAGACGTTGTATATGGGAATTTAACTTGCTACAGATTTATGGAAGCTTGTGTGGATTTTAAAGTAACGTGTACAAAAAATATCATAACTGTTTAAAATAATTTTCTTTTCTTATGTTTATTAGTTCAGATAAAAACATGTTATACAGTATACACACTAACTAGGTATACAATTCATGTATAATGTAATAATTACTGATACGTATTTTTCATGCATTTCATGATGATACTTGTATATCGTGGGCAGATAAAGGACTTTTAACACTTATTCCACGGTTTGAAGGGAAATCTTTCCGGATACTTTACAGAGCAATTCGATAAATAATATTTTATGCCTGGGAGTCTGGGCGAAGACCACAGTGCAGTGCAAGGCAGCAATTGGAATATTCATGTTCAAATGGCTGCGTAGGACTGTGCAGTAATGGGCAATCAAGATGATTACTATCAGGTGCATGGATCATCCCGTCAATATGCATTAAAAATACAGTCAAACGTCACAACCTACAGATACACTGCTATAACGAATATCGATGACACGAAATCCCAAAGATTTCACCCATCCAAAAAGTGTCTAACGCGCATTCTCTTCCGATGCTACAAAGCATTTCATGTCAAAAAAATAGCATTGCGAGGCATCTCCATGGCTCTCCAGTGCAGGGTCGCGTCGGGAAAACTTTGTCGCTTGCCGTTTTATTTGGTTTTCTTTTGACGCGGCAAGCCCTTGAGCCTGCCTGATTAATTTCACCCTCCTCCCCAAATCCGCGCTTAAACGCCTTACTTCGGGAAAAAGGTTCTTTGTTGAGAGGTTAGTTCGCTATTGGATGGTCGCCATTGCTCTAAGTCTATGAATATTATTTTTACCCCACACTTATTTTATTCAAACATAGGTAGGTACTTGGTGCGGTTTTCGTTTGAATGTCGAACAATAGATTCATTTTATGCCATTGATAATTATATATTTTAGTATCTATTAGCAGAGCTTCATGATTTTTCCCGTGTAGTTCCGGCTCTCGAAATTACTCTACGATAAAAAGTCGTCAATTCTAGACTAAAATCTAACAGCGTTCAAATTGTATTAAAATCTAACGGCGTTCAAATTATATTAAAATCTAACGGCGTTCAAATTGTATAAAATCTAACGGCGTCCAAATTGTAATCTCATTTCAACGTGATTTGCCTACAAACATAGTATGTTTGGATAGACTGCATATACAAATTTTAACATGTAACAATATAAGTAGAGTAAGACAGAGTGACTTTTTGTAACCGACTTCAAAAAAGGAGAGTTCTCAATTCGACCGTAGATATTTTTTTTATGTGTGTTCGCGGATAACTTCGTCGTTTATGAACCGATTTTGACGATTCTTTTGTGTTGTAAAGGAGATATTTATTACAAGACATGTACCATGATTGCAATGAAACCAAGATCTGATGATGACAACCTAGAGAAATCGAGGAAAAGTTTTTTTTCTTACACAATAGTGGACCTTCTCGCTCTATTCTTTGCAACGTCATGAAACGCTGTTGCTTTGTCAGCTCGGTAGAAAATAGGGCAAGATGCCTTTAGAAGATGCGGATCAGTGGCACACTCTTCGAAGTGTATCTCATAAAAAACCGATAACCTAGCAATGTTGAACACTTTGAAGTTTTATAGGACTTATATTATGAGAGAGGCCTATAGCCAGCATTGGATGAAATACAAGAATGATGGAATGTTGATGATGATGATGAAGTAAAATAAGTGATTTCTCATACAAATCTGTCACTAATAAACTGCACACTTTATTTGGTTCCGCACTTAACCCCTCAATCATTTAATCTAAATATCGCCAAAGCTAATAAAATAACCATTGCAAATCGCACCCTTTCACTCTAATAGATTTCCCGAATTTGGGGTGTGCACCCCACTTATGGTAACACTATCAAACATGCAAATTTTCACCTTATCTTCTACGTTTTAAGACACATATTTGAGTATTATGAAGCTAGTATGTTGTACAAGCAACTCTTATCTTAATCGCGCAGATTTGAGAGTTGAAATTAGTTTGAACGTTTTGTGGGTACTTAATGTGTCAAATCAATTAAATTATTGCAAGCCTACGAGCAGGTCGGTTGAGTGAGAATTTAAGTGATTTTATTTGGATGTGGTGTAACATAACAGTGAGTGAAGAATTCGTCTTAATAGAACCACCGTGCACCAGAGTGCAGTGCAGTGCTAGGTTATGATTTAGACTCTTCATGTTCCAATACCTGCATGTCATGGACATGTTGCTATGAATAGGATTTTACCATCAGGCGCATGTCCTCCTCGTCTCGTCCTTCTGAACTTAAAAAAAAGTTTAAGTTTCGGCCGCTTCAGTATATTTAGTATCTGCCGATGCGGAGCTCCTAGTTCAAATCCCACGCGCATTACTGACTTTTCGAAGTCATATGTGCGTAGGGTTACCAGATGAAAAAATCAAAATTCTAGAGAAAAGACCTGAATTCCATTGAAAAATCCTGAGATTTTATGTTTGAAAATTTGCTATCAAACGTGCTAAACAATTTTAAAAAGTCGTAATACTATCGTTTTTATACACTGCTGATCTCGTTCACGCGTTGCATGTCGCACTGAAAGCGAATGGCAGCGGCACAATACAGCTATTTTATTGAACATTATAAAAATCCTGAGATTTGCAAAATCCAGCCGCAATTCTGAGAAGAGTCCAAAAATCCTGAAATCTCAAGCCAACCGCTACCGCTAATTTAAAAACGGCGAAGAAAAATAACGTGAAACATAAATGAATGAATAAACATAATGTTGCCTGAGTGGGTTTTCCCCGATGGTTACAATCTTGGTGTCTTCAAATCGAGAGTGAATCGGTTTCTTCTAGGTAAGCACGCTCCATCATAGATCGCATCATCGCTTAGCATCAGGCGAGATGGTGGTCAAGTGCGAACCTATTATCGTAAAAAAAAATATCAAATGTATTTACATAATCTTCCAATATAGAATCCACCAACCCACTACGCACTATATCAGCGTAGTGGATAATTACTCTTACCTTAAATTTAACTCTTACCTTGCGAGAGAAGGTCCCTTGTCCCAGCAGTGGGAACAATTAGCTTATGAACAATTAACACAACAAACAAATTCGTCTCGATTCATTGTTAACTCGATTCGTTATACAATCGAGCCACAATCGGATGGGACTGCGTCTGACGCTGCCCTCAAATTATCCGGCATAGATGAGAGGACTTTTAGACACGGCACAATAAAGTAAGTGTACTAGCTAAAATTAGTCTGTACAACTTTAAAAATACGTAAAAACTAAGATTCCTTCGGTCTCTAAAACTGACTGAGTATTCAGTATTAGTTTCGGCTCTTATAACCGACTTCAAAAAAGAGGTTCTTAAATCTGTTGTGTTTTTTATGCATGCAACATGCACCTATGGTAAAAAGTTTTGGTTGCCTGGAAGAAATTGCTCTCATCAGTAGGGCCGTCAGTTGTGGCGCTAGTTCGTAAGTGTTTCATTGTAATATTTCAATTTGTTTGTGTCACAATAAGGAGTTTTATCTATCTATTTAACTCTCCGTTTCTACGCATTTACTCCCAACTGAGTCCCTTCTGATTCTGTTTAATTCTACGCCCCCTGTGGCGGTCTGGTCCTGACAGTCGAAATAAGTAAATATAGCGCAGTGTCTGCCCTTTGTTCAACTATTAACCGTAATTTGATGCGACGTGATGACGATTTTGTTTTGTCTGCTTGTTCAAGGATTGTAAGTGACCAAGGGCTTAAATAGGGAAGGTTTAAGATGGTGGTAGTGGTGGTTAGCATAGGTTTTTTTTCAAAACGTACCGACACTACCCATGATGTTGAAGAAAAAACAATGTTTATAAATTGAAGTGTACCTTAGGATACTATGGGTATGTACGTACGTGTTGGATACGTTACCTACCTTTTTAGTTTATTTACTACCTTTTTAGATTAAAATTAAAGCCGCCTTTTAAGACCGCCACCGGCCACCGAGCTTTTCTTTCTAGGTACCTATTCGTATTATTATCAAGCTCTGAAACTTTGTCCTAAAACTCGATCACATATCTAAGATCGAAAGCAGCGTTAGTAGAAAATGTTTTCGCTCTACTGTTTTTTTTGTTCGATTTATATTGAAAATTTGACTCGAGTTAAAATAAGTTCATATAACATAGGAGACACGCAGTTAATGAGGCTTTCTATTGAAAATAAAATTTCCAGAATAGGTTCAGTAGACCCAGGGCGTCACAAATTTTACCCTTTTGGATCGCGTAAGCCTGGAAATACTTTTGTTTTTTTATTATATAGGTTTATACTACACCACCATCTATGCGGTCTACAACGGATCATTCTTCTCTAGAAAAAAACATTTCACTCTCGATTTAGGGACACCAATATTTTAACTATTGGATAAAATAAAACCCACTCTGGCAACGTATTCCACAGCCTAGACATTCTTATGACAAAAGTAGAGTCAAAACTTGTCGTTCTAGTCTTTGTACCATCAACTATGATATGATATCACTTCATGTAATGTTGTAAACTTAGAACTTAGCTTAATGGAAGTGAAACAAATATTTTTCCAAAATTCCCCAGTCCTCATTGTACTCAACACACGATGGAATGGAACCCACCACCGAGCCGTTTAATCCGGGCTCATGTGCGAGTCCCTCTAGAGGGCAATCAGCGTATTGATTTCGTTTGCGTGATTTTGAACGTTGCAGGGAGGATAAAACTAGCTTGCTCCTATGGTTTCACTTTTCTTTACGACTAGTGTCTCATGGCATGGTTATACGCCAACTCTTTATAACACAGTTTCGCAGCTATTGGAGCATGAAGTCCAAATCACTACCTAGCACTTCACTGCACGTACAACCCAGAGATTTAATTTTTGAAGTGAAAACTTCTTTTGGCGCACCTTAAACAGTTTTTTCGTGGGCTGTGAATTGAATTCTAGCTTCACGCTCGGGGATGATAAGAAATCTTCGGGTAAACTCGGGACCATGGCTATTGGCCATCTAGAAATGCGTCAGCATTTCCATTGGCCATCTAGAAATGCGTTAGCATTTTACATTGGACTGACGCATTTCTAGATGGCCACACCCTCCGTTTTCACTCGCGTAGTTTCCAAAGTAAACTATCAAATTCTGAGTTATTCTCTTCTATCGGCAGTCCCTTTCACTGCCAATGAGAGATAAAAAAATCTCTACGTCCTGAATTTTTTATAGAAACTTATCGGTTTCCCCACGACGTTACCCTTCACGGGAAGCTACCTATTGACACTGATCTTCGTGTCGTATGGTGAATCATTTTATCGCATTCACATCAGAAATAGCATTGCTTCATTCGCCATAAAGTATGACAAAATATGACTTTGTCTACAGATGAAAGCACCTCCCCCCTCCGCTGGTCACCACCAACGTCTGCCGCCCTGGTGGCGGCAGCGCTGGCCCCGCCGGCGCTCCGCCCCTGGCTGCCGGACCACCCTGTGAAGAAACCGCAGCATTTGGGTAAGACAGGTTGGCATCGTCAGAAATTCCAACGACTTCACAATTTTCGGCACGTTTTGTGAATCCTGTAAATATCGGATAAGTATATATAGAGCAGGGGTTCCCAAACTTATTTTGTCTACTGCCCACTATGAGAAATAAAAATGTATTTGCGCCCCAAGTTGATGTTCACAAGTTCTAGTTGAAAGCTCGATAAAATTATAAATCCCCGCCCAGCCCGCCCGCCAAGCCTCTAGACTTCTAGACAAAGCTTCCTACTTCAAACTAGAAAATAATATTTATGTGTGCACATTGCTACTTGGCGGTAGAATAACTGGTAAAGACGTAGTAAGTACTTCTCTAGGCGGCCTCTGTAAAGAGTCCTACCAGTACAAAATCTATCGAAGTAGGGGTGGCATAGATGGATGTTTTATACTATACTTTTGTGCCAGGTCTGGTGTGCGTGGTGTGCGGTGACACTAGTTCTGGAAAACACTACGGGATCCTCGCCTGCAACGGCTGCAGCGGGTTCTTCAAGAGATCCGTCCGGAGGAAACTCATCTACAGGTCAGGGCCACTTTTAATCCTATTATCAACACTATTCGTTCATACGTTCCGACGTGACTGAGCAACAAATATCAAGTCTTTTGCATTTTTTATATTAGTAGGATTGTTGTCTCGGGTCTTCTCTCACGTGACAGACAGACAGACAGAAACTCTTTATTATACACACCAGAAGACATATAGAACAAAAAACAATAGGAAATAAAATAACTTCTTACTAGTGCCATACATGGCGGCCTTTTCGTTTATAGCGATTTCTTCCAGGCAACCATTAATAGTCAAAAATAAGTGAAAGAAATACAAATTGAGGATATGGTGCGAAAGTAACAGCAAGAAGAAAAACAATACTAATGTCGTAATTTATGCTAGCAAAAAATAAATAAAAAAGACGAAAAATATAGAGACGATTTTCTTAGCATTCCATGGATTCACCGTGCGGGTGCCGGGTCCATCGTGTGGCAGAGAGAGAAAAACTCGAGTAGTTCCCGAGACTTGTGACTCGGGCGTAGGTTTAAGGGCCCTTTCTGACGTACATCAACACTCACCTTCACCACTCGTTTTTCTCTCCCTGCCCAGCCAAATCTGATATGAGCCTACTAGTGCAGCTTTAGATACACGTTCTAGTATAGAACTTACTGCACTTCTGGATAAGCCAAGGTCTTTCAGTAGGTTATAGAGAGATTGCTGGTATACCTCTCGCTCCCACTTCTACAGCGTATAAACTAACTACATAGCCGTTTTTGTTAATTCGTTTAGGAGGTCGTAATACTTATTTTGTTTCATCGCGTGGTCTTTAGGTATATTAGTTTCCCACGGTACGGTAAGTTCTACAAGGACTATGCGTTTCGTAGCTCTAGAAAAAGGAAAATGTCCGGTCTGGATGACGAAACACCCACATCCTCTGGGATTTTGTAGTGCTTTTCATACATGTCCATTAAAATAGTCCAATCAGGTGCTGTACCCAGGATTGAGTAAGGCTTGTTCCTGGAGTTTGAAGTTGAGCCTTCTTTTACAAAGTTAATTTGTCTGTTGTTTGTCGTCAATCCTTTTTGGGCTCTAGCTACTGAAAGGCTCATGGCTTCACGTATGATTTCAAGTACTCTGTCATGACGCCGTGAGTAATGACCCCATTAAGGAGCACCTTGCATCCCACCAATATGTGCCTTGCTGTACATATCGCCTCTCCACAAGTATAGCAACATTTTTCAGAGGCTTTTCCCCACCTTACCAAGTTACTCTGGTCAGGGAGGGTCATAAATAATAAAAATGGAGAGAGTTAAAGTCACAATCCACCACACTCGCCAAACAGTACGGATCAGCGAATTACATATCTATGTCCTCGAAAAATATATTTTAAATAAATACACGGGTAACTCACCTTTGATATACATAGTTTCGATCAAGTTTCGATCGCGTCCGGCGATCTTTTTCAAGGAGAGCGCGTGCGCGTGTAGCGCTCGTTTTTTCAACATCCGAGCAAGCAAAACGAGCGATCGAAACTTGAGTCAGACTGGACCGACTATATCAAACGTGAGTTAACCGTGTAATGTATTTAAAAAGAGTAATAATAATAACCACGTTAGTTTTCTCACTAAATTATATATTTCTTGGAACATGTCGATTTCCTTTTTGTTTTCTTTCATCGTTAAACATCATCGTGATGCTGACAAAATTGGGCATCCAATCGCTGCGTGTCATTGTGCTGTATTTTAGGAAACTTGGTGAATAAATTTAGAAATTGTGCTGTTATGGGTAGGTATGTTGTTTACCATCAGGCACATGTCCTCTTCGTCTTGTCACTACTATAAAGAAACATGTAGATGTTTCTTTAGCTAGCACAAATATTCAGAGATGTACGCGGGATTCGAATACATGACTTCATGATTGCGAATCGGACGTTCAAGCCACTAACTTGGCTACAGCTTTCTTCAATCCATTCAGCTTTGGCTCAATCGATATTAAATAAGAAAAGAAAAAAAAATCGTTCTCAAGTGGATTGGTCTTTTCTGCAACACCATCTAGCTTCAAACTCAGCCAAAGCTAAAATATCTGGATTATAATACTTATGATATTATAAATGTTTACTTTTATACATACTAGTCACCAAGTGGCCGAGTAAACCACTCTGTTACTTAGCTTTAGGACCCATTTTGCCCCGCGCCTCTACCGCCTAATTAAATCGGCTATGGCTTTGCTATTTCTGTCTCTATCGTTTCAAAAGAGAAGAAAAGACAGAGCAATACCAAAGCTAAAACATTATTAGTTAGGCGGTAGACCCCTGCTACTCACCAACCATATCTGCAACTTCGTGTTGGGGAATAATAGGAGAGATATGTCACAAGTTTTCACTTTCCTCAAATTCCTACCCAAAAATTGCTACCAGCTCTCGAAATATTAGAATTTATTTCTCAAATAATTGATAAAATGTATTACGGCGCTTACTATCACTATCTTAAAATTGGGTTAGCCAGAAAAACTATCTACACATAGGACAATGACCGATGAAGATTGACGAAACGCTCATTCGCTATAAAACCATTCTATAATGCTGATAAAATCTTTAATTATCTTGAAGAAAAATATTACTCGACTGCAAAAACAAAATTGTCGAAGTCTCCGGACAAATTTAAAAATAAGTTCAATGCATCATAATTTAAACGAAATGTTCTATCTTCAACTGTAAAATTATTTTTGTCGTAAATTAGATCAGGTCAACATGTTAATGTATGTTTGTACAATTGTCTGTTGTATTGGTTTTGTATGAATTGCTGTATGTAATAAGTGAAAACACCATTTCGTCATTCGTGTGATATATATTTAATGGAATTATGACAGCCTGGTTTTTAGAAACCTTGCTCAACGTTTGTTTTGTAGTGAGAATAAATTTTGAGTCATGGATGATACTTATTACCTAAAGTCTGATCGACCGGTACTGAAATGTTCTGGTGTAAATCTATATATATATGAGCTAGAAGAAGCAATCTAGTTTTAAAATTTTCGTTATTTCAGCTCATAAGCTCGATAAATTGTCATATAAAAAAGACCTCAAAAACAATTTTGCTAAAGATTATGATGATCAAATGTATAATCAAATGCATGATCAAATGCATAGTTTACAATTCTTTAAAGGACATTTCATTTTAACATAAATAGATGTAAATACCCCGTAATGAAAAGTAGCCTTTGTGTTGGGATTTAAATTATTATTTAATTAACTCGACATGTCAGCAACGTTACAACCGCCGTAGTCACGAGAAAACTGACCGAAGGCTGACTGAACTCGTGACCAATGCGGTTGAAACGCTGCCGAAACGTCGAGATAATTAAATAATAATTTAGATCGCGATCGCGACACTAAAACTACTTTTTATTATGGAAAAATAACGGGAACCGGAACTACGTGGTTGAATATTATTTTTAAAATGCCGCGATTTGAATACATAATGTTTATAATGTACAGGACTTAATCACGATTTAATTCATTGTTTAAATACCTCGACGTTTCAGCAGCGTTACAACCGCCGTGGTCACGAGAAGACATCTCAGTCAGAGAAGTCAGTCTTCTCGTGACCATGGCGGTTGTAACGCTGCCGAAACGTTGAAATGAATTAAATCGTGATTAAGTCCTGTACATTATAAATATTATACGTGGTTAAAACCACGGAATGCAGCTCACTCAATTATTTGATTTCTTAATTTTCATAACGTTGTTGTAACGCTGCCGAAACGTCGAGGTATTTAAACAATGAATTAAATCGTTTCATAACGTATTTATACTCAATGTTTATTCATGATTTTAAAACGTCCACTATCATATCTCGTTCGCATTGCTCCCTCCGAAGCTCGTTCAGTAATCTCTACAATAATTTCATTTACATTATAAAGCACCAGATTCACTTGTTACAAAAAGCGCAAATTAAATTCGCATCGCATTCAAATACCCCACGATTGGGACCGGTACCGGGGTGTCGCCTGTTCATGAGCGGAGCGGTTAGCTTAACTAATCTATACTTATAATAAAACTGTAACGGGTCGAATTCTGTACATTGAAGATATTTTGAAATTTTTTTTTTTGGAGCACTCCATAGTCGATACTGATGACGAATCTGCATTTTTTTTCTTTCATGTCTGTCTGTCTGTCTGTCTGTCTGTCTGTCTGTCTTTCTGTATAGGGATCACGCATCACGCCGAAACTACTGACTCGATTCAGCTGAAACTTGGCATGATTTTAGTTTAAACTAAGGAGATTGCTGTAGGCTACTTTTGATCCCCAAATTCTGATCGGTTTTCGTGCGGGAGGGGGTGAAAGTCAGAATGTGTATTTGGTTGTAACTCATGTTTGCGTTGCTTAATTTCATTAATTCTTTTTTTGTTAGAAAGAACACATTTTTTATATTGTTCCGTCAAAATTTGAACAATATCGGTCTGTTGGTTCGGAAATACACAAACATTAAATAATAACGACACGCGCGGCGCGTTCGGTACATACTAACTTCTAAGTATTCTGTGTATCACAGACGATCCACAGAATATCTAGATTCTAGATACTAGAAAGTGCCCACGTGATCGCGTCGCGTCGTCTTGGATGACAAAATAATTGTCAAAATATATTTTTGTGTGGAAAACAAACATCATTCGGTTATAATCGACTTCAAACAAGGAGGATGTTCTCAATCGGGTTGCATGTTTTTTTATTTGGTTTTATTTTACGCGATAACTCCGCTAATTGTTAGTTGATTTTGATAATTCCTTTTTTGTTTGGTAGAAAATACTTCAGAGGTGATCTTAGATATCGAAAACAGGGAGGTAGTTTTTCAAATATCAACAAAAAACTAAAATTAGCTAAGATTTATCTGTACGACATAGTTATACCTTCTTATAAAATTTATTCCAATTACAGAATTAAATTACCTGTCATTGAAGTAGATTTTTGTATTTTGGAGAAAACATATCAGCATAATATAAGTAGCAGCATAAAACAACCCATTAAATGTTCCCACTGCTGGGCGTCGGGGCCTTCTCTCGCAAGGACATATGACTTAGAACTTAGATTATAGGTAGATTTCGGTTTCTTCACGGTGTTTTCCTTCACCGTTTTAATTACCGGCATTACGAACATGACTCTGAAAAGATAGTGGTGCGCGTGGTTTTGAACCCTGGGTCTCCGGATCGACAGTCGCCGTTCTCCCGATTAGGTCAGCTGTAACTTACTAGACCAGCCGTAACATATTAGAAAACGTATTATTCCAATCCAAATACTGTTTAAAATTTAAAGGTAGTGTTCAACAAGCTTAGGTGACCGAAGCAGACCGTTGTGATGGTTCCGTACACAAAGGGTAAAAACGGGACCCTATTACTGAGACTTCGCTATCCGTCCGTCCGTCCGTCCGTCTGTCACCAGGCTGTATCTCAAGAACGGTGATAGCTAGACAGTTGAAATTTTCGCAGATGATGTATTTATATTGCCGCCTTAATCATGGCGGAACGTATCAAGTGATCGGGTTGAAATTTGAAATAGAATTAGATTACAGTCTGGAAGAACACATAGGCTAAACATTGCCTATGTATAAGTACTCTATGTATTACGTAACAAACATCCAAACAGTGACATTCATAATATTTACAGGACAAAGTTGGAACGGCTGAACATATTTGGATGGAATTCGAAACACACGAAGTTTGAACTCAGAAATAGCAAATCGGTTACTTATAGGTTACTGTGACGTAGGAAAGACTAAGCAAATTTGGTAGAAAATTTAAACAGAAATAACTCATAGTCTGAAATACCACATTTATGTATTTATTACCTATCAACCTGAAAAGAAGCATGGGCCCTAAGGAACCAAATATTAACTATCACGTCAAAACGGCACAACGATATGGGTTGACATACGAAACACATATAGTTTAGAGTCTAAAATTTCACATGGGCTAATAAGTCTACATTTTCATTTAACTCCATATTAATATAAGCATATATTTTCGTCAAGAACTTGATGTGATGGTAAAGTAAAAGCCAAAAATGAAAAAATATGCACCCGTTTTGGCGTAGATAATATAGGTGATTTGCGTTCACAATCAAAATAACAAGCAACATAATATTCTCATTAGATGGCGCTAATGCCAGTTTAAATTTAAAAGCACTAAAGGCCATTTAAATCAATGTTTAGCTATTGTGGTATGTATTTTTTCTTTCATCACTAGGTGGCGTTACTGGTATTCTAAATTGTACTAATAAGTTTTTGCTGCTAAAAGGATTTTGATGCCGAATTTGGATTCTTTCGTTCTTGGATTTTTTTTCTGTGTTACAATTAAATTCATACATTAACATTTCACTAGAACTTGGCTTAGATTTACGGGTTCAACTTGCTTGAATATCATTAAAATTAAAACTCAAAATTTTATTATTTTGATTCCACACAGGCTTCGTTCAAAATTTTACGCCGGCGAAGTCGCGGGTAACAGCTACATAACAGCTTGCGGATAAAAAGAAATAGGTAAGTAGGTATTAGATCATGCACATTAGCTTCAGACTTTTCATAATGTATCCTATAAAAATCCTACAAACTTAACACTTGCGGCTATTTTCGATACTACGAAACCTTACTAAGTACGTTTGATTTTGTTTAAAAAAAGAAAAATAAAGATGATAAAATTAAATAATTTTTTGTGTGGAAAAACAAATTCACTTAAACTCAAAGGTTTTTCAATGACTACTTATCCAAATATTTGACGCACGATACTTCCAATTAATGTATAAGCATAGAATAGATAATATAGATAGAACGGACACTCCACAACCCCCGCCAATTTCAAGCTTCCTCACCCCTCAGGCCGTTTCGGATACGCTAGGAGCACTCAACGAAGGGCTGGTATCGAACATCTAATTCCTAACGACATATCATCATGGTGGGTTGTTGTGCTATTTACGGCTGTCCGTCAACTAAACGGGACAAGATTAAAAGCTTTATTTAATTTCCTAATGATAAAATAACGTAAGATTTGAAACTTTTCAATAACGTTGCTTTATAATATTACAAGCTTTGCTTAGTTTGGGGTCAGATGGTGTTGTGTGTGAATTGTCTACCAATATTTATTTATTTATAATAACGAAGTAATTTTTAACTCAAAGTTCGTAACTTGTTACGTGCCCAAGCACGGATTGATAACGCCTGGAGAAATATTTAAAGTGACAGAATAAAGTTTCCTTCATGGGTAAGTGTAAAATAAAATGCGAATGTGTACCTACTAACAGAAATAGATATCTAGGTACCTGATCTAATCTATCATCGGTTTCGTTTCATTTTACGCGGCAATACAAACACCCACAGATTTCTGAAACAATTCAGAAATCTGTGCAAACACCCTTTTAATTAGAATAGTATAATTTGGCTCCATTCTATTTATGTAACTCAACATTATAGCCAGTTTATAGACTACGTCACCAGGTGAACTCAAGGGGCACAACTATTCAATAAAACAATTCAGTAGCCCTAGCGCTAACGCACATATTCACGCGTGTGTACGAACGACATCTGCGTAGTTGTGTGAAGAGTAGGCAACTCCACAGCGGCGGTTGTATGGAGTTTTAGTGGAGTGTCCGGGGTGTGGTATAAGTCAGTAACATCTGCTTACGCGAACGAAGTAGCGGGTTCAGCTAGTTTAGAAATAAAAATCATTTTTTAAAGTAATACACGGCTCGCGTTTGCCATACGCGTCCGTTTCAGATGATCGTACTACAATAAAATTAATCTGTATTTATTTTTGTAAATTATTTTGCTTGTATTTTATCCGAAGAAACTTTGCTCTTAACCTGGTGAATAGAAAGAATAGAATAGAAAACATTTATTGTCAATGCTAGTTACACCCACAAATATCCATTATAATTAAACGTCATGAATATTGTGCTTGACGAGTCTGCGTCAAGCACAAACTTAGTAGGCATCACATTGATATTAAATAATTATTTTTTAATCCCATGATACTACTAGTATCTATAGAGTGATGGGAAGAGTAGTATGTGTTTAATGGTAACAGCACAGTATCACGCGGCTATTGGAACATAAAGAGTACAAATTATTATCTTGCAGTGCGATGCGCTAATCACCCAGAGATTTAAGACGATTTATCTGCATGCTCTGTAATGTATCTGAAAGTACCTATTGCCCTTTACACCGGAACAGTAGAATAACTGGCAAAAGTGTGGTACTCTGGTACTTCACCATGCGGACTCAAATTTGCCATAACAGAAAACATGTACGATTTTAGCGTTCTGTGAAAACGCTTAGTCCTCTCAATAGAACCGCACCCCATGCAGGCCACAGATGCGAGCAAAAATTAGAAATATGCTCAGTTCGGGCAGGATTAGGCGGGTTCAAGAGGCAGCCAGCGTGTGATGTCTGCCGCAGATGAGGCTAGGATTAGGGGAACTACCCTGTTGGGACTGCGATGCATGGCCTGCGATTCCAAACCCAGTTGATCCAAAACCAAAACTATGCTAAGCTTGTACTATGGGAGCCAGATAGCTGATATAATATTTAGCACTGCCACGAACCCACGGCTGGGAATCGGGACCCTCTCTCGCAATGACAGAGTTAAGGTCATAGATCCATCACGCTGGCCAAGTGTGGGCAGGATGACACATGACCTCGTTGATGGAAAACCTCGTCTAGAATCTTTTAAATTCATCTGTCATCCACCAACACGCACTGGGCCAGCGTGGTGGATTATTAAGGCCCGAGTCCCAGCAGGGAAAAAAATTTTGTGGGCTGCTTGTGCTAAGAATTAGGTATATCAGCTATCTGGCTTTTATAGTAGAATCTTTCGATAGTCTTGATTCAGATGGTTTTGTATGTAAAAATATCCACCACCAATTGTAAAATTTGCAGTTTACAAAACGAATAATAGCAATTATTTTAATTCAGGTCACCAAAATTCAGCAATCATATTTCATTATTTCGTAACTTTTGTTCTCATCAGTTTTCCAGAGAAAGTTAGGCAAATACCCCGGGTCACACCTGTGACACACTGTAAGTTCTTACCTACATATGATCGGAAGCGAACCACCTAAGTAAATATAAAATATTTGAATGAATGTACAAGTGAGTCAGGTTCGGACGAATCATTTGTGTGGTGTGCTATTTTGAGATCAAAATCAGATGTAGTTATTATATGTATTATATTATCGTGTCCGTATTTTGGTTCTTGACGTTTTGTTAAATTTACATGGCACCGTAAAATTCAAATACCGGCTTCAATCGGCTTACCATACAACATACAACGCGTGATATTATTATGATATGGTCAGGTTAGTTTTAAATTGGCCTTTTGTAGTTGGGGGTGCGAGGTTCGGAATCCTCCACATGCACCTTGCACAGAACACGATAACTTTTTATTGTTTTATAATATAGTGTGACGAGACGAGACAGGACTTGCGCCTGATAATAGGCAACAAGCCTGCGACATAACAGCACAGTGATACGCAGCTATTGGAACATGAAGAGTCCAAATCATTAGCTTGCGCTGCACTGCGTTCCTCACCCAGACATCTAACATATTATATCCATAAGCCCTGTAATTTCTCTGGAAACATTGTCCTTCAAACCGGAACACTTTGATGTTTGCCCATCACTGCTTGGCGGTAGAATAACAGGCAAATGTGTGGTACTTCCCCAGGCGGGCTTTGCAAAGAGCCCTACCACTACTAAATTCCTAACATTTGGATGTACTAAGTACATAAGTACATATACCTAGAATCTTTCGAGATCATCATGCATCATGCACAGATCCGCACTGGGCCAGCGTATTTTTAAAATCTCAAAAAAATCTTCGACATGTGCTAAATATCTATAAAAGCACACTTCACCACACACAATATTAGGGTAGATGCATACTGATAGCATTAGAAACTATTTAACATTTGGCCCAAATCCCTCTTGTTGGCTACCGTTTCAATTAATTGTACTCTCGCCCTAATGTTATTAATATTGTGTACGCACCCTTATGATAGATGGTCAAGTGTGACATGTGTACGCTTCTTTATGTTTGGCAAATTGATTTTATGGTGTCTTTTGTGAGATTTGATTTGGTTGGAAGTACTGATGACGAGTACAGTGTACGGTCCTTCAACCGATCGTAGGTTGTAACTTGATGGACGATGACGATTAACTACTTAGTTAAAGCAAAAAGCAGCTTAAATTTTCTGAAGTGAAAACTTTTTTGGCGCACCACAGTCAGATTTTTCGTGGGCTGTGAATTGAGCTCAAGCGACACGCTTGTGAACGAAAGAAATCTTCGGGTGAGCTCGGGGCCATGGCCATAGATGGCAGGGATGGATGAACTAACAGGCGTTGTGGGTGTCGAGGACTACAATCGATTGCCGACAGTTATTATGGATGCATGTAGTGATCACGTATTTAAATTAAAATTAAGAAACTGGCTCGTTCAAAAAACGTTTTATTCCATTGATGAGTTTTTAAATAGCAAGAACTAAAATCGGACTATATGTATATATACTATTGTTTGCGCATTACTGCTTGGCAGTTGAATAACTGGCAAAGGTGTGGTACTTCCCCAGATAAAAATAAAATTTATATCAACTCGGATCAACTCTGGACTATAGTCTACCAAATAAAAAAAACAACTTTCAAAATCGATTCACAGTTAGCGGGTCCATCGCGTAACATACATACAAAAAAGACACACCACCGTATTGAGAACCTCCTCCTTTTTCTAAGTCGGTTAAAAATTTTCTGTCTCTAAGAAATCAAAAGATGGAAGAACTATGTACTGAGCTACTGCTGGCAGAAGATATCACTATTAACGATAAGGTCACTATTTATGTAACTGTTTTGTTTTAACTTTTCTCATGTTCATAATAACGTATTTCTGTCTGTCAGTTTATGGTTATTCCATTTATATGTAGTGAATACTGCCCCTAATACAGATTAAAGATATTTCATTACAGTAATCTGTGTAATAGGATTACAGAACGATGACATTTGTACGTGCAAGGACCTCACTATTTGGGGTACAAAAGGGTATAAATTTAGTTTTGGCTTCTTTTGATGATACAAAAAATAATAGGTAAACAAATAATAAAACAATACTCTGATCAAATATTATTATCACATCAACATGTAAGTACAAACTAAGCAAAGCTTGTTGGTACTGGAATCATGATACCTGATTCAACGCCAATTACGTTATATATGCGAATGTTTAGATATTGTTTGTACACTCAACACTCTTTAAACAAACTATATGTGCTACACTATCTACGACAGTACCCAACCCAATACGGAGTTTGCTATCAAACTTCATAATAATAACAATTTACATGAAGATGGTTGTAATTGCACTATTTTAGAAAAAGTAAGCAAAACCAAGTACCTAGGAGTACAGATTGACCAAAGATTGTCCTGGTTCTCACAAATAGAAGTGATCAGTACTAGAGTAAGAAAATTAATATGGATTTTCAAAAGACTTAGACATGTGGCACCAAAAGGGTTATTAAATAGAATATACATTGCTTTGGTTCAGTCTGTTATATCATATTGCCTGCCAATTTGGGTGGAGCAGGAAAAACTAAATTTATAGAGATTGAAAGGGCACAGCGAATCTTATTAAAGGTTATGTATTTTAAGCCTTACAGATTTCCGACAAGGGAGTTGTATTCCTTGAGTCAAGTGCTAACAGTCAGAAAGCTGTATATTGTTCAATCAACCCTGAAAGTCCATAGAAAGTTGCCTGTTAATAGTAAAGTGCTTGAAAAAGAAGAAAGATATTGCTATTTTGATTCCGGGAGCTAAAACTTCGTTTGCAGGTAATCAATTCGTTTGTAGATCCGCACATTTGTATAATACAATAAATAAGATATTAGACATCTACCCTATGCAGTATCGTGATTGTAAAATGCTTTGATGGATTGGATACGTGATAAAAGTTACGAAGAAATAGAAGCCTTATTAAATAATAACTTTAAATAATATTTATATAATATTTATAAATTTAAATTATACGAGTTGATTTATAAGACACAAAACCAAAAACAAGGACCTCCTTGTTTTTGCTTTTGTTCAATAAAAATATGATAGATGTAGGTATAATAAAATATAGCAGAATCACATTGAAAACTTTCGTTACAAAAATAAATTTAATCAATTGGAAGATTATTATCAGTCTAAATGACCATTTATTATAAACCATTTACTTTTACTCATATTATTACACACATCCCCATGATCACACTACAAGCAAACCAGTATGCACGCTGTACGCTCGCACGCACACACATACATACATATACAAACTCACCCTCATCTTTCACACGCACACACACCCTAACACACACACACACGCTCACACAAACACACACACACACATACTCATACACACCCTTATTTTAACTTATTTTAACTAATGTAAACAAACAATTGTTATGGTTATAGAGAGGCGGAGTCTCCTATTACAGGTATATCTATGCTTAAAAGGAGACCCCGATATACCTGTTTCGTAAGTTTACTATTTGAAAGAAATAAACATTTTTGTATTTTGTATTTTGTATTTTGTTTGCTCAGTCACGTTGGAACGGCTTAACGAATCGGGCTGAAATTTTAAAACATAGATAGATAGTCTAGAAACATAGATAGTCTAGAAGATCAGATAGGCTGCTTACAAAATACACAAAACCCTAACAAAATAAAGTACCTAATCACTAAGAGCGATATATTAGGTCCTTACATCTGAAATTGGTGAGTTGTCGTAATGGCCACTTTTTAAATACCTCTTCTTTGGTTTGGAATTCCAATTTCAAATTCATACAGCTTATTTACTCTTGCTTTTGTGTTTTGAAAATCGTAATTCATATATTATGCAAGTCGAACGTGATATTTGAAGTTTTCCAGTTTGTGACCGTTAGAAAACCTAATAGAGGAAAAAACAAATGAATAACGTTAACCTATAACGTCACGCTATATAATAAGACCGCCATTTTGTATAAATAATAAGTATGCATATACACCTATATGCATATTGTATCACCTATATGGCTCCTATACTACACAAGCTTTGCTTTAAGGTTAGATGGCGTTGTCTGTGAAATGTCCACCAATATTTATTCATTTGGTATCTGTTTTGTATGTTAAATACTAGATATCCGTACCTATATCCAACGTTGGAACATTTTTTGAATTCAGTTCAGTAATTCCTGAGATATCGCGTTCAAACAAAACACCTCTTCAGCTACCTGCTACGCCACCTGTCGGAAATTGGTCGTACCAACTCAGATTTAGAACAAATTTGATTAGCAAAGGTTTAAAATGACGCCATCTTACACACATAGGTACTGGCACATCAACGCACGTTACGAAAGCTCTCAAAAAGCAATTATTTTTCCCGTTTTTGTTACATTCTGGACTATCTAACAGAAAAATAGGAGTAATCTTTCGATTCGGACCAGTAGTTCCCAAGATCCTAGCGTTCAAACAAACAAACTCTTCAGCTTTACAATATTACTATAGATTTGTGTGATGAAAATTCTAACATTTGCACTGTGTCTGGGTGTTTCTATGTATAATAAGTATGTATTTAGGACTACAAAAGTATTATACCAGCTATCTGACCGCCATAGTACAAGCTTTGCTTTGGGGTCAGATGGTGTTGTCTGTGAAATGTCCATAATTTTTTTTTCACTCTCTCTAAGAACAGTCCTAATTAATCCTGTGTTTCGCAGATGTCAAGCCGGCACAGGGCGGTGTGTGGTGGACAAGGCCCATCGTAACCAGTGCCAGGCCTGCAGACTGAAGAAATGCCTCGCCATGGGCATGAACAAAGATGGTAAGTCACTAGACTAGACGCAATGGTCAAATGTAAATGTTTGTTATGGTAGGGCTCTTTAGTCCGCCTGGGGCAGTACCGTACTTTGCCAGTTATTCTGCCGCCAAGTAGTGCAAACATTACTGTGTTCCGATTTGAAGGACAATGCTTCCAGAGAAATTACTGGGCTAAGAGATAAAACACTGGGTGATGAGCGCAGTGCAGCGCTACGTTATGCTTTAAAAAATAAGTTTAAATGAAATATAAAACACTTTCTTGGAAAGTTAAAAATGTAGGTAACAATGTTTCCAGAGAAATTACAGGGCTTAGAGACATAACATCTTTGATCTCTGGGTGACGAGCGCAGTGCTGTGCTAGGTAATGATTTGGAGTATTCATGTTCCAATAGCTGCGTGTCACTGTGCTGTTATGTGGCAGCCATGTTGATTACCATCAGGTATATGTCCTGCCCGTCTAGTCACTCCTTATTTAAAAAAAAGTAAATTATGAGACAAACATTTGGAGTTCACTTTAGGTCTGTGAGATGAAATTAATAGAGCCTTGTGCCTTTTGCATTTTTAAGTTCAGTAGCCAGTGGAAACCAACTTGAGGACAATTTCAATAAGCCCTTTCAAAAAAACCTAGTCTTTACTTTAAACTCAACTTTTCAATTTTCTGTAGCACGTTTCTCTTTGAAAATAAAGCTGACATTACCACCAGCAACCCTTATAAAGAGGGTAGCAACTGTCTGTTGGATTACGCTATGCCTAATTGGTCCATTGTTCGTGCGACAGGGCAAATATTGCAGATTTGTCGGTATGGTGTGTGACGTGTTTTGATATGTTTATTATTGGATTTGGTTGTAGGAGAGGACTGGATAGTCGTGGGAACTTTCTGGTAATATTGTAAACATTGAATTAAAGAGATTTGGGTAATGATTTAAAATATTTAAATATATTACCTACTATTTAAATTACTATGATGATACATAAATGAAATTTGGTCTAGCTAGTTACGGCCGGTCTAGTAAGTCACGGCTGGTCTAGTCAGGCGAACGGCGACTGCCGATCCGGACACTCCGGGTTCAAACCCCACGCGCTCCACTGTCTTTTCGAAGCCATGTTAGTACTGCCGCTAACTTAAAACGGTGAAGGAAAACGTCGTCAGGAAACTGACCATGTACCTAGAATCTTTCGAAGTCATGTGTCATCCACCAACCCGCACTGGACAAGCGTGGTGGTGGTGATTATGGCTCTGACTCTCTCCTTGCGAGAAAAGCCCCGAGACCCGGCTGTGGGAACATTTAGTAGGCTGCTTATGAGTAACTTAAGCTGTGGTGGCAGTAACTGATCAAGAGTCCTGACCGCTATTTGTGAGGAAGCGCTAGGGTGTGTTAAAATCAGGAAAACCCCAGCTTTTTTAGTCTACAGCGCATTTAGTGTTAGTGTTTTGTCTCGGTCTAGTTGAAATATTATGTATGGGTAGGCACAAAGGCAAAGTCGCATTAATAGTGAAAGCGAAGACACGGTTTCAGCGCACCCAGCCTAAATAGCCTAAAGCCTTAGGCTATTTAGGGTTTATCAAGGCCCTGTGTGGTGCCCTAGCAACGATAATGTTCGATTCCTATAATTGTTGTTGTACAAGTAAGGTTTGTAGTGGTAGGATTCATTACAGAGTCCGCCTGGGAAGTACCACACCTTTGTTATTCTACCGATGTGCGTAATCATCACTGTGTTCCGGTTTGAACACCAATGTTTATGGAGTAAATTTCTAAAGAAATAATCTCTACTGTGGTGGAGTAGTGGTGCCAAATCTCTGGATGGCGAGCCCTATACTAGGTATTGATTTTCACTTTTAATATTCCAACAGCTGCAGGACACTGTGTTTTATGGATACTTGTAGCTTACCGTCACACACAAAACGTAGGATTATTATTAGTTATTTATTTAGTTTCACCCACGTTTCACCTAGCCATTGTTTGTCATCAAATCTTACAAATTAAATTTGTTCCACTTCCCGGCTATCGATTGAACTGAAATGTTTGTCTAACTTAATTGCATAAATCGCGGGACAATGTAATTTATGATGATATGGTGCTGATCTGATGATGGAGCTGGAAGGCATTAATTCGGAATCAGTAAAGAAACGACGCAACCCTCGAGTCTTAGCTCGTTTGATTCATCTTGACGAGTAATTTGGTCCTAGACGGTAACCAGGATCTAATGATAGAACTGGAAGATGGCCATTCACTTTTTAGTTATTTTTTTATTGATGATATTAATATAATATAATAATATAAAATAATAATTAATAAAAACTTGTATCTAAAAAGTTTGTTATTGTATAATGAAGTCATTTTATTATGTAAGCATAATTATAGACAACGCTAGCCCATCTTTCCATACGATTATGTCGTGTAACAATGCAAAAAAATATTTAAAAAGCATGCATGTAACCCTTCGTTCGACACACGGCGCGCACGTGCCACCAACCGCTCCGTATACAAATGATGGCTTACGGAATACAACAGTTTACACTTACGGTTTAGGGTTAAGTCGCGCATAAGTTTGTTAGTTTAGTGTTGTTATCTCTCGAGTGTGAGAATTTAAATACCACGCAAAAAAATACGTTAAGTTTATTAATTACTATTGCGTAAGCGGTTTTATCTTCGCAGATACAGTTTCTGTCATTTTTTCATGATAAAAGATAGTTTATGGTTCTATTCGCGACTGTAATCTAATCGAGCTCAAATTTTAACTCGATCCGTTAAGACTTTCCGACATTATTAACCCACAAACAACCAAACATCAACACTTTCGCGTTTATTAAATTAGTAGGTTTGTTAAACAAAGTCAATAACAGCTTAACAGCATCCTGCTGAAGCACAAGACGTTGGCGTAATTGTGCTCACCAAACATATCACACTTACATAGCACAACTGGATAGAAGCCAGAAATTAATAGACAATGAATCAAATGACATAATATGATACCTACAACCGATTGAAAGCTAAAAATGAAAAAAGAAGAAGAAGACTTTATCAGCTAACTGTTATTATCATTGTATAAATTCAGACCAATGGAAGCTGTGTTGCCAGACATATTGCATACCTCTAGAAGAAGAGGCCAGTTTGTATGGGTCAACTTTTAAAATGTTTTATATCACCTTGTCTTACCTGCAAACAGCAATAAAGATTTTTGTATTTATATTTGTATTTGTTAATGTAAATACATATACTTAATATTAAAATTACATTTGATGTTATGGCATTTAGTCTCAGATGGCAATTACTGATTTCCGAACTTTTCAATAGCGCAGAAGGCCCTATTAACCTTAATTTACTAATTATTGCTCATTGAATAGCGTACTTGATAATGAGGCCGACACGACATACATCTGTTAGTGTTGAAATATATTAAACATTATTTTAATACTTTTTACTTTAGATCCGATAGTTAATCTACTCTTTAGCGCTGTTCTATCATTATCTCTTCACTCGATATCATATTGATACTTATTACACCATACTAGCAGTGCGCAGTTTTACCTCCGTAGTCTTCATTCCCTTAATCTTGACGCGATAAAACAAATAACCTATGTCTAGACCATAATCAAACTGTATTCCAAATTTAAACTTTACTCCATCAGCCGTTTTGATGTAACTGAGCGATAAAAATCCAAACATCAAAACCTTTGCATTTCTGGTTTTAGTAGAATACTAACAAACAATTAGAAAATACTAAACCTTTTATGGGACGGGAACAAACCAAACGCTATAAAATATACATCGTTTACAAATAACACGTTCCCACAAAACGACCACAATTCCTCAAAATGCCCTTAAGCTGAATCTAATAAGGCCACGCCCCGGCGTAACGAACATTGAGACACCACGAACACATAATTAAGCAAAAACTACAAAGCGACGGTGTCGACCCCGCGGCATTCATTCACACTTTACATTCAAATGAGCACCCCTGGGTGATTAAAATGTTTGGTTGCACGCGTCTCGCAGTTAGTGCCTGCATGCTGACTGGACGGATAATTTGTAATTTTGCATGTACTATAATCCTCTTTACGTATGAGGCCAGTAACACAGTCTGTTTTTGTAGCAAAGCTAAAAACCTCTTTATCACAATTCACTTTGATAATAGTATTTATCGGAGGGAATCGCAGAAATATCTGCAAATTATATCTTAGTAGGACTTATTTATGTCCTCTTCCATTTCCCCAGGCTAAATCTCAAACTAAAGCACATCTGTTTATCACATCGTAAAGAACGACTATCTACTAACAGTTACACTCGCAAAAAAAATACCTACATAAATACTATTTATTTATTTACTACATAAATGTATCAATCTAGTACCTATTTTTTGGAAAGCCTAGTGATCTGTCATGCAATTGTAACGTAATAGAGCCGCCGTCTAAAATTAATCATTAAAATAATGGCCGGAAGAATATTAGAAAGCAAAAATACTTCCGTCGTCTTGTATTACTTATCTAAACTATACTTAAACAATAATCAAAACAAATCACGCAACAATAAAAGCAACTTAAACAAAACTCAATCAAAAGACACAACCAAACTCAACAACATCCATTCCAGAAATTACCATTACGTACTCTTCGCACAATGAATCGTTGATCCAATTTGGCACGAAAGGAAAGTGTCAAAAAGATTGTAGCAGAGGAAGTAATGAGGGCCCGGGCTCGCGCCCTGCGGCACGCCAGACTGTAGCGCCTTTAAGCTTTGTATTATTCTGCTATATTCTGTTACTCTGCTCCCTTTTGTTAAAGGAAAAGTGTAATTTCGTTACACTTTGAGATGCCGTTGTGACAATTTAATTATTCCCGGACTGGGGGTTAGGTTCACCTTGTCAAAAGCCTCTGCGAGTTCGAGTGGATTAATTAGAGAATTCTCGAGCTTTGTTGCGTTGCTTGTGAGTTTTGTTAATGAGTGTACAGACAAGTGTTTGCACTGTGGACCTACGAGCGTTTTACGCTGTAAATATTAGAACTAAACACGGTGCAACAGAATTAAAATACTAATTTAATTTTTTTTACTTTGTGGTCTTAGTTCAAAATATATTTGAATACAAACAATTATTTATATTGGCATATATAAATAAGTAGTGGTCATAGTAGTAGAGTATTAATATCACTAGCAGTGCTCCGCGGTTTTACCCGCGTAGTTCCCGATCCCGTTATTTTCCCGGGATAAAAAATAACCTATGTTTTATTCAAGATCATTTCTCTATCTGTGTACCAAATATCACTCAAATAGTAGTAGTTTCACGCAGTAATTTTTGCGTGAAAGAGTAACAAACATCCACTCTTCCATACACTCTTACAAATTTTCGCGTTTTTAAATATTAGCAGGATAGAATAGTAGGCTCTCTCTCTTCGTCGGTCCCTCATGTCTGAGGATCGTGGTCAGCATCAGGGTTGCATCTGGAGCGGATGATCTGCCTCCACCGGTTTCTGTCCAGCGCGTCTCTTACGACCGAGTAAAATTTTGAGGAAGACGGGTCCTTTACTTGATCGGTCCATCTGGTTGGTGAGCGACCACGCGATCGTTTGCCCTCGGTGTTCCCAACTATGATCAGCTTTTCCAGATTCCCATCGCCTCTTCGCATTGTATGGCCAAAATATGACAGGATGCGCTGTTGACATATAGTGGACAGACGTAGTTTTATTCGGAGCTGAGTTAGGATTGACGCATTGGTGCGTTTCGCAGTCCAAGGTACTCTTAGCATTCGTCTCCAGCACCACATCTCGAATGCGTCAATTCTTTGTCTTTCCCTTGCCAGGATTGTCCACGTTTCTACGCCATACAGGAAGATAGGGAATACCAAGGCTCAATCTGATCTTGGTTTTGACTCCGATTCCTCTTTTCTTCCAGATGTTGTTTAAACGTGTCATAGCATCTTTTGCCATCCCAATTTGCCTTTTTATCTCCGAATTATATTATATTATAATTAGAATTATATTTTTATATTTAGAATAGTAGGTTTACTGCTGCAAAATGTTATTTTTTAAATGTTTTTTCAAGCAAATGTTTGACTCAAAAACAGAATACTATAAGGTATAACAGACGTTCTGTGTGTTATTATGGATGTTCCTTTTATATTTAAAATAAAACAATAAACTCAGAGAAAAGAAGAGAGCGCAAGTAATAATTCATTTGTAAAATTAAATACTAATGGCTAGGATTTCCGGGTATAAACCGCCAGTCTTTTTCAATACAATTCGGTAAGAACACTGTATTACAAACGGGTATTTGGGAAAACGTAGGTAGATGTTTTCATTCTTCTATTTCAGGTTTAGGCTCGCAGTAAAAATCATACTTAGCGTTGTAAATACCTACTACTTACAATGCGTCCGTTTTAGTTTTTACAAAACTTAAGCCGCTGGTGGCCAATTGGTAATAAATAACGCCCGATTTCAGAAATGTGTGGTTCTCCAACCACACATATCGGGCGTGAAATGTTTGAATTGCATTCCAACTTTTTCAACTGATAATCATTCAGAGTTTGGATGTACAACTAGTCATTCGGCCACTTATTTTAACTGTGAATACTCAAATATAGTAGTATTCCAAGAATAATAATTATATTTCAAAACCATTCGATGTTTGTCAAACCACAGTAAGTCATTGGCGTAAGTGTGGCACAATAAAAGAGTTTACATAGTATATATATAGTATGTGAACTCTTTGGGCACAATAAATATGTTCTTGTCTGTCGCATTGTAAATCTAGTTCCAGCAGTAGGAACATAAACTGAGCACTTACAATTTTAATAATCCTACTTATTTGTATGATTGTATGTAAATCCAACGTCGCGTACCCCAACACTTAACTGTTTATACCGGAGTTAAATCTACGGTAACTGGCACTGATTAATGCGATTTTAATCTCCATCCAAAACCCTTAATCCAACCCTGTATTAATCGCCGTACCAACCCACAAAGTCACAAGTCCATTTCATCCGACAACCTCATCTAAACTTTAACTCGTCCAGAATTAAAGTTGAAATCTCTTTGCCATTAATTCGTACGAAGCGTGGATTTACAACGTGTCTAACTTTTAAGCCTGTGAACTCAAATTCAAAAAGCTTGCTTGTGTTTTCGAATGTGGATGAATCCTTCAATTTTAAACCTTACCTCTAAGGGTTAAAATCGAAATTATATATACCTTTCATTTGGGATCAATAACCATTAAGCCCGAATCATTTCAACAGAAGTCGTGAGTGAAAGAGATGAGCATTCACCATTTGTTGCAAGAGGAAAGGAGACGGATATAATTTTGTAACGTATGTCGTAAATTAATTGGTTTAGGGCTGTCACGCACATGGGATCGCCACCTGATCGCGTTGATGTTATTTTCATCAATAGAATATAGCACCGAAGTCATTCTGTTCATCTGTCAAGGGAAATATCTATACTACGATTTTAAAATGTAATTGTATAAATGTTTTAAAATGTATAGGTAACCTAGGAATCACCTTTTAAAATTGACCAGGAAATTTTATTTTTAACTCATTCGGAATAGAAATGGAGCTAATCAATAAAATTACAACCTATGATGGTTTTCAATACGGTTCTTTACTTGTCACAATTTGTTTTTTTCCCCGACTTCCAATGAAGGGTATCGTTTTTCGCGCGTATCTTGTAAGTCGTCTTATGTTTGTTACCTAGTAAATTTATTTATTAAGTTTTCGATAAATTAATCTCAAAAATTCAATCGGACAGCAAAAAAAATGGCATATTTGTCGTGCCAAACTGTTAAAAGTATTTTTTTTACCCGAGCCTATCGAGTGTCATCTTAAAATAAATGTGCCTACGTCATGAAACAGAAAATACAAAATGATACATAATTATGTATCTAATGTAAGTATTTAATTTAATCGGGAATAATTGTTTGTAAAATTTACAAACATTTCAATTCAACAACAAGACACACCTCTGCCCAAAATCTTATAAATGTTGTTTCCTTAATCAAGGGTTATCTGGAAGAGATCGCTTTTATGCCCATTCTGTTTTTGTTTTTTATATGTTAATTATTGTCAACTTTGTTTGTGGTGCCAATAAAGTGTTTTGTATTGTATTCAATGCTTAGAATTAATTTGTAATTAATCAAATCCGATTACAAAATCCTACCACTTGGTGGTATTTTGGCTTCCGTTATCTTGCATTTTCGTATTTTTAATTTGCTGATCCGACTGCAAAAATCAACAGATATTTAAGCAAACCACCAAAAAGACCGCAATAAGTCCATTTTGTTTGGTGGGTGGGACTGGATATTTTGCTCTTGTCGGTTGTTTTGTGTATTAGATAACTTATAAAAATGCTTAGCAACATTCGTATTTGTATTTCGATTATTTATTTTCTTTTCTCATAATTTACCTGTAATTGAACTGTGTTTAAGCTTAGGGATTTTTACCTGCTTTGAACTATTATGCTTTCTCTCTCTGTATTATTTTGTAAATTTCCTGTTTTGTGTACGATAAATAAATAAGGCAAAAACAAACTAAGTACTAAAACCTAAACTCTACTTTGTTTAACAGATTACGATTTTAGTTTAAGTTAAAATTTACGGTATCTTTGGTAGCTGGTGGGAGCCATAACTCTCTTATAGGTCTTTTTGATTTCTTTTTTACAATTTTTACGTTTTTCTCTCCATATGAACCTTCCTTCGACATTAACGCAAGAACAAATAAGAACAAGAAAAGCAAACATACAAACATACCAAACATACCAACGAAGGCAAGAGGAGATATTTGGATGTTTGATGCTCAATCACGTCAGAACGTTTCAGCGGATCCAGTCGAAATTTGGGAAACAGATTGTAATCTCGAATATCACAAAGGCTACTTTTATCACGAAAAATACGGAATCAGGATTTACGTGGGTAAAACCGCGGAACGCTGATGGCTAATAAAATAATCAATAATGGAAAACATTTAAAAATAGTTTTCCTTCGCGAATTTAGAAAATAGTTGAGTTTACCTACTCGTAAGATACCTACACTTTATTTTCGAGATAAAAAGCCAATATACCATACTTATAATGATCTAACGGATCCATTCAATAGGGATGTTAACACTAATCACACATTCATGTTTAATGTTAATTTTATGATAGTTTGCATTAATAAGTAGGATATCGAAAATCACATTATTATAATGTAAATAGCGACCCGCCCCGGCTTCGCACGGGTGCAATGCTGATATTAAATTAAATACACTACAGAAAAACTATGAACGTTGTATAGGTATAAAAACATAGCTGCCCGCTCCGACTTTGCACGGGCATAAAATATATATGCCTATGTCACTCAATGAAAACATGATTAAAATCGATCCAGTATTTTTGATTCATTCATTACTGCCTTTGGCCTGCACGCATTAAATTTGGAGTAAAACAATTCCTCTTTCCCTATAATTACTATGAAGATTTCCTGCTATCTTTGGAATATCTAAATTCATACAATTTTTATTACATTACACATTTTTACTTATTTACTTTTTACATATTTACTTTTTATATTTTTATTTTATTTTTACAACAATTAATATATTACAGGATGTCTTTATACACAGCTTTCTTGTCATTAGACAATACAAACATGTTTTCTCTTGAGGTTACTCTTGAAAGAGCGACATACAGTTGGCCATGTGAAAAACAGTCAATGCTCAAATCTAAGCCTGCAACGTTGAAGGTTTGACCTTGCGATTTATTAATGGTCATTGCAAAAGATGTCTTTACCGGAAACTGTAAACGTTTAAATTGGAAGGGTAAATCCGATGGTATCAGAGGGATTCCGGGAATCAATACATCTTCTCCGGTACCACATCCTGTGAGTATTGTGCACTCTATTATGAAAGTTTTCAGTGATTTTATCAGCAAACGCGTGCCATTGCAAAGTTTAGGTGGATTCAGGTTTCTTAATAAAATAACAGGACAACCTACTTTCAACACCATTTTGTGAGGAGGGAGGGGAGGAAGTTTTGTGTTGTGTTTTGTTCAAAGAGTTTAGAAATGAACAGCTTCTTCCAAATCGAGAACAGTATCCACCGAGTAGTATATTTTCGTCGGCGCATCAATCTTTGAAAGAATCAAGTTATTTACTTAGTTGGTTATTTCATTAGTTGGTGACAGAATCGCTCTTTCTTTAAACCAAGATATTGTCTTGTAACTTATGTCATCAATGTCAACATGAACTTTGTTGACTAACTCTTGGATGTTGTCTATCAAAACACAAAGGTTTTCAAGGGTAATCCTTCCCTCTTGAAAATACTAATATTTTGAAATAAAATGTTATTTTTTTAAAGTAAACAACGGTCAATCTTCAAAATAAAAGCAGTTCCGAAAAATTGTTAACATCCCTATTCTTCCAACGTAATTAAGTAACAAACATCTAACAACTCTAGGAATTATTTTAGTAGTTGGATTAGTCGGATGAATAATTCAAAAGTAAATTAAATCTCATCCCGTAGTAAACTTTTTCACAATTCCATTTCCACCAAATCAAAAGTCACCGACAAACCTCTACCCCCTCTCTCTCGCACCCCACCGAAACTATTGCGACTGTCTCGCTCTCACACCGGAAATGAGACCTCAAAGATGGCTGCGGTTAGTGGGAGGAGCTATTTGATTTATACCAGGGAGGGGAGGAGGGATAGTTGTGTATAGATTTTCAGTTAAAGATCCAGGGTTTAGTTTGGGACTGTCAGGTCAATTTTAGTTTCCGTCGGGGAAGTTATCCGTATACATTGGTAGGAAAGTTTATTTAAAATGAATCGGACGTGGAGTTGATTGGAACAGTTCCAAGCCAGCATAGTAAGGTCTGTCTATCTATACCAAGCCGTGGAATTATGAAGTATGTATATGCTGATGATCATGATGGTTAGCTAAGTTTTTCCTATGGAAGTCTTCTATAGTAGGTATTTCCAATGGCAGTCCTTATGACGATGAGTGTGCTGCATTTGCTCAATATTATTTCTTTTTAAAACATTTACCTTTTCCTTTTTTCGTAATCGAATTAAAATACAACCACGTTTTAAGTTCATGAAATCCTGGGTCCGTGCTTTGTAGCTAATTCATCATTTAAAGTTAAAAGTGCCTAATGCCCGAGAGACACGAGACTAGTTTTTCAAGCTAGTATAGCAAGTTAGTGTTAGTAAGCTATCAAGCTAGTACTACTAGCTTCGTGTAGACAAAACTGACGTTGACGCCAAGTTGCCCAAAATGTTGGCAGCATAACCCCTCTGAATTACAATAGAAACCCTCGATAAAAAAGACGTTTAAATATTTTTAATGGTATCAAATCAAATTATTTTAGTGTTTCCAAGCTGAGTGTTACAAAATCCCAAATTATTTTGAGAACCAATTGGGTTTACCAACTGAAATATTTTTTATGCCCGAGCGACACGAGTAAGCTAACACTAGTAAGTTTTTCAAGCTAGGTCAAGCTAGGTCAAGCAAGGTAAAGCTAGGTCAAGCTAGGTCAAGCTAGGTCAAGCTAGATCAAGCTAGCAAGCTTGCGTAGCGTTGTCTACACGAAGCTAGAGTACTAGAAAAGAATAGAATAGAAATATTTATTGACCTTATAACAAATTGTTACATTAGGTAAGTCAATACAAAATTTGATCAAGTCATAATTAATTCCAACAATATTATTTTTACACCGTTATAATTATGAATTAAGTATTAATATCAAATAATTCAGGCCCAAATTAACAAATATCATTATGAACCTAACTTCTAGCTTCGCGTAGACAACGCAACGGAAATAACGCAGAATGTGTTATTCGATACAGTTTGACATGATGTTTAAATTAATGTAATTAAGATATGTGTCCAAAGAAATTGATTTCAGTGTGTAATATGACCACAAAGAACATCTTAATACTTAATGCTTCGTCATTTTGTTAGTTAAACAAAAGAAAAAATACGTGTAGGTACGTTATATTTTAGCAATTGATCTGACTTACTAATTACCTTTCTTAAGGCTTGTCATCATTAACAGCCCATTAAATGTTCCCACTGCTGGGACTCGGGTCTTCTCTCGCAAGGAGAGAGTTAAGGCCAAAATCCACCACGCTGGCCCAGTGCGGGTTGGTGGATAAGGTGGTGGATCTTAAGGCTTGTACCTACCTTATTAGGGGTACTGTCGCGTAACATACATAATAAAAAACATACCTACAGCTAAGTTGAGAGTCTCATTTATTGAAGTCGGTTTTTTTAAAATAAATAGTGACGAGGCGAGCAGGACATGTGCCTGATGGTAAGCAACATGTCTGCCACATAACAGCACAGTGACAAGCAGCTTTTGGAACATGAAGAGTTCAAATCATTACCTAGCACTGCACTGCGCTCATCACCCCGAGATCTAAGATGTTATATCTCTAAGCCCTGTAGTTTCTCTGGATCCATTGCCCTTCAAACCGGAACACCGTAATGTTAAACATTACTGCTTGGCGGTAGAATAACTGGCAGAGGTGTGGTACTTCCCCAGGCGGACTCTGCTAGGAGTCCTACCACTACAAAAAAACACCGTATTTACGTTATTGATCAGTGACAAATCCATCCTACTATACATCCTTTCTATGTTGCCCTGTTCATAGCTTCGTATATTCTGAAGTCTAGAAGATATATTATGATTGATGGTGACATTAACAAGGCACTTTTATAAGATAACATTTTCGTTTATGAAGTAAATCTCAACTATGTTAAGTTTTACTTGTATCTATTTCACTTAACTAAATCTAATCTTAAATAGGGATCTCCTATTTTACCTATTTCGCTTAACTATTTTTTTTTTGAATAAGATGTGACGAGTCAAGTAGGACGTGTGCCTGATGGTAAGCAACATGCCTGCTACATAACAGCACAGTGACACGCAGCTATTGGGACATGAATCATTACCTAGCACAGCACTGCGCTCATCACCCAGAGATCTAAGATGTTATATCTCTAAGGCCTTCAATCTAATTTTCAAGTAAATGAGTGATGGGAAGAGAAGGGCATGTGCTTGATGGTAAATAACAGAAATGCCTAGGACACACAGGTATTTGGTACATGAAGAGTCCAAATCATTACAAAGCACCGCACTCGTTATCCAGATTATATAAGATGATTTATCTCAATGCAATCTCAATTTCTCTGGAAACATTGCTCTTCAAACTAGAATACAATGATGATTGCGCAATACTGCTTGGCGGTAGTATAACTTGCAAAGGTGTGATAGTTCCCAAGCGGTGCGGGCCACTACAAAACATAATGTTGGTTTGTAGTTACGAGTATATTTTCTTAGTGTATTATTTATTGTCTTACATAAAACTAAACAACTTTCGGAGTCGAAAAGCAAATTATTTTTTACTTTTCTTCTGTTATCTCAAGGCCTATTGAGAAGCTTTCAGACGAGATAACATACTCCAAAGGTAACTAAATGTTTCAAACTCAAACAATGAGGTTTGACTCCATTTTGTAATAAGAATCAATATCTAGGCAGTGGAATAGGTTGCCGGAGTGGATTATTCCCGATGAATACAGCCCTGGTACGTTCAAGACGAGAGTAAATAGATTTCTTCTATGTAAGCCAACACACAAAACTTATCAACAGAAATAAGAAAATATCATCAGCCATTAGCAATAAAAATAAAATAAAAACATCCCCTCAAACGTAGCCATAAAATCGGCATAAAAATGTCACGTACCGCCTTCGACCCCCTCGGGGGTTGGGTGGAGGGTAAAAGGCTTCTATTTGATTTTATTGGTCCCCCCGACATCTCTTACAGCTGAGCTAAGATCTTGGGATTCGATTTAGTTTGATTTACTGCAGCTTTATTGTGTATGCTGCTTTTAACCGACTTCTGTGGAAAGAGGTTGTTTTTTATTTATAAGTAGTCTTTGTATGGCTGGTTTTGAAGTGTTATAAGGTAGATATGCTATTTCCTATTTCTACTGATAATATTTATGTTAACTTTTGATTGTTTGGATATAACGATGTTCGTTGCTCATCTTTCGTCCGAACGGCTGAATAGGTTGAGTAGGGCAACATTTTTTTTAAACAAAGAGTGATGAGACTGGCATTGCATGTGCCTGATGGTAAGCAACATGCCTGCCACATAACAGCACAGTGACACGCAGCTATTGGAACATGAGTCTAAATCATTACCTAGCACTGCGCTGAGCTCAGTCTTAGAGTCAACCAGAGATCTAAGATGTTACCAATATATCTAAGGCCTGTAATTTATCTGGAAACATTGTCCTTCAAACCGGAACACCGTACTGTTTGCACATTACTGCTTGGCGGTAGATTAACTGGCAAAGGTGTGATACTTCCCCAGGCTGAATCTGCCAAGAGCCCTACCACTACTATTGTTATATATAGGTAAGGTGTTGGTGTTACTGGTACTGGAGATGGAATGAAACCACGTCACTGTATAAACTGCTGATTACATTGATCTTAACTGTACAAGTGACGCGGGGCGAGAGACTAGCTCGCTCTCCGCTGTCATCTATACTAATATTATAAAGCTGAAGAGTTTGTTTGTTTGTTTGAACGCTAGGATCTCGGGAAGTACTGGTCCGAATTGAAAGATTCTTTTTCTATTGGATACTCCATTTATCGAGGAAGGCTTTAGGCTATATAAAATGACTCTACTATTAATTGAAGCGGAGCATGAAACAAGAATGTAACAAAATCGGGAAAAAATATTCCCCTTTTGAGAGTTTTCGTACGTTTCGTGCTTTGACATGACACATGACAGCATGTGTCAAATATTGCGTCATTAAATTTCAGTAATCTGTGTATTGAATATAAACCTTTGCTAATTATTTTTTCTAAATCTGAGTTGGTACGACCAATTTCCGACAGGTGGCGTAGCAGGTAGCTGAAGAGGTTTTTGTTTGAAATCGATATTTTCAGGAATGAGTGAACCGATTTCAGTCATTCTTTCACTGTTAGATATGTACGGGATCCCGATGAGTGCTATATAATATACCACGGGCGAAGCCGGGGCGGGCATCTAGTCCACTTATATACTACATCTGTCACGTACACGTACGTGCTCCTACAATAGTCTGGAATAGCAAAGGTTGGTCTTATCACTGGAAAATAACATGAACGAAGATCACGCGAGATCCTTCATTGCCAGTAATACGTGGTAGTTATTATCATTTTTAAAGTGAAAACTTCTTTTAGCGCATTACAGACAGATTTTTCGTTGGTTGTGAATTGAATTCTAATGTCACGCTCGGGAATGATAGGATTTGTTTGGGTAAACTCGGGACCATGGCCATTGGCTATCTAGAAATGCGGTATTTCTCATGGCCAGGACCTCTGGTTCCAAAACCCGCGTAGTTTCCAAAGTGAGCTGTCTACTTCTGAGTTTTCACTTCTATCTGTTACACGTCACACAAATTGATATAAAATAATTTATTTATATATTTACTAGATGCCCGCCCCGGCTTCGCCCGTGGTATATTATATAGCACTCATCGGGATCCCGTACATATCCAACGGTGAAAGAATGACTGAAATCGGTTCACACATTCCTGAGAATATCGATTTCAAACAAAAAACCTCTTCAGCAACCTGCTACGCCACCTGTCGGAAAATGGTCGTACCAACTCAGATTTAGAAAAAAAAAATTAGCAAAGGTTTACATTCAAGGCACAGATTACTGAAATTCAATGACGCAATCTTTGACACATGCTGTCATGTGTCATGTCAAAGCACGAAACGTATGAAAACTCTCAAAAGGGGAATATTTTTTCCCGATTTTGTTACATTCTTGTTTCATGCTCCGCTTCAATTAATAGTAGAGTTATTTTCTATAGCCTAAAGCCTTCCTCGATAAATGGACTATCCAATAGAAAAATAATCTTTCAATTCGGACCAGTACTTCCCGAGATCCTAGCGTTCAAGCAAACAAACAAACAAACAAACAAACAAACAAACAAACAAACTCTTCAGCTTTATAATATTAGTATAGAAGTATAGATTTATTCAATGAGCACACAAAACAGAATGTAATATACACATATTATAACATTGCAGTATACTGTACTGAACTGAATTACATTCCAAACTATGTGGGTCTAAAAACGATTAAAATTTTATTGTTACTTAAGTATTTTCTTATCATACTCGTAATTTAATACTAACTGCCCTAGTGGCTTAGTTGGTAGTAGCTCTGCCTGCGAAGCCGAGGGTCGTGGGTTCGATCCCCACCCAGTGCAAATATTTGTGTGATGAATTCTAATGTTTGCACTGTGTCTGGGTGTTTCTATGTATAATAAGTATGTATTTAAAACTATATAAGTATTATATCAGCTATCTGGCTGCCATCACACAAGCTTTGCTTAGTTTGGGGTTAGATGGTGTTGTGTGAATTGAATTGTCCACCAATATTAAAAAAAAATATTTAAAAAAAAACTAGTATCCTAGCCATCCCAGACTGGTCTAATTTTAGGAATGATATTTTTTTTAGGATCAGTAGTACTTACAACGTTCAACTTCAGCTTAGTAGGTATACCTACTAGGTACTAGGTTACTAGGCATGCGCGGTCCGAGAGGGGGTCATGTCCACTGTGACCCCCCCCCCCTCGGACCGCGTATCGGATACGTTAAACTAAAAATCCTAAAAACATTAAAAATATATAGTACATAGACTATTTTTAACGCGGGAAAATAACTGGAACTGGAACTACGTCGATAAAATCGTGGGGCTCTACTAGTCAAGTATTTTGTATTCGATTTTTGTATTTCTACTGGTGACCCCCCAAAATCGAAGGTTGCGTACTGGTGACCCCCTCCAAAATTAGAGGCTGGGTCCGCGCCTACTAGGTAGCACAACTAACGTCTATAAAGTCTATCGAAATGGACTCCATGGCTTCGATAGACTCACACTTTTGATAAGCCCGTGGGTTTAGGATGTACCCAGAACGACATAGCAGTAGAATAGATAAAGAAGTGACTGACAGCCTGGTCTGTTCCAGCCGTACAGAACGAGCGACAGCCTCGCAACACCGCGACCATCCGGCCTGAAACGCTGAGGGACATGGACCAGGAACGAGCGTTGCGAGAGGCGGCCGTCGCTGTGGGCGTCTTCGGGTAAATTACCTTTTCAACCATTAGAACTAAGCCACTAAATATCTAACTATTCCATCTGCTGTGAATCGGGACCGTTTCTCAAGAAGAGAGAGTCAGGGCCATCCACCACGATGGACGCTGGCGCTGGTCAGTGCTGGTTGGTGGATGACACATGAACACGACAGTTTTTTTTATGGAGTGTCAAGACGAGCAGGACTTGTTCCTGATAGTAAGCAACATGCCTGTGACATAACAGCACAGTGACACGCAGTTATTTGAACACGAAGAGTCCAAATCACTGCATTGTGCTCGTCACCCAAAGATCTAAGATATATCTCTAAGCTCTGTAATTTCTCTGGAAACATTAAATTTTTTCAACCATTAGACTTAAGCCACTAAATATTCCAACTGGCAGGGACTCGGGGCCTTCTCTCGCAAGGAGAGAATCAAGGCCATTCACCATGTTGATCCAGTGCGGATTGGTGGATGACGCATGACCTCGAAAGATTATTCAAACATGCCAGTTTCCTCACGATGTTTTCATTCACCGTTTTAAAATTAGCATTACGCTTAAAAAAACAGTGGTGCGCTTGGGGATCGAACTAGGGCTATGATTAGACTACCGGCAATTTTCTTTACAAACACCCCACACAAAAACAACGGAGTGCTATAAGTTGGACGAGTATGTGTGTCTGTCTGTGGAATCGTAGCTCCCAAACAGATGAACCGTTTTAGGTAAGTATACTTTATTTGTTTTTGATTTTAATTTAATGTGACGAGTCAAGCAAGATACATGTTGTACCTGATGGTTGACATAACTATCCGTTCGTGTAAGTACAAAATCCAAATAATGGAAAATGATGTTTTTAGAACAAATGCATTTTCAATAATTATTTCTATTTCTGTGGTTTCCTTTTGATAAGATTATTTTCTGTTACTATTAAAATATGAGACACTATAATTTTTGAGTCAATATTTTGCAGTTATTTAATGTATTTTTGAAGTGAAAACTTTTTTGGCCCACCACACACAGATTTGTCTGGGCTGTGAATTAAACTCATTGTCACGGTTGGAAATGAAAGAAATGTTAGGATGAACTCGAGACTTAAGCATGAGCATTTCTAGATGAGCATGCTTAGAAGACTAATCCAGATGGCCATGCTTATAATACTAACCTAGATAGCCATGCTTAGAAGATTAGAGACTAGCTGCGCCCTCCGGTTTCAACCGCGTAGTTTCTAAAGTGAGCTAGCTATAATACTAACCTAGATAGCCATGCTTAGAAGATTAGAGACTAGCTGCGCCCTCCGGTTTCAACCGCGTAGTTTCCAAAGTGAGCTAGCTATAATACTAACCTAGATAGCCATGCTTAGAAGATTCATTAAACCGAGTTTCCAAAGTGAGCTGCGCCTCCGCCATTTCATTAAAGACTAGCTGCGCCCTCCGGTTTCAACCGCGTAGTTTCCAAAATGAGCTATGAAATTCTGAGTTATAAGTTTTCACTTCTATCGACAGTCCTATCTATCACTGCCAATTGTATTTTTATAAATTGGTATTTCTTTTGGATAAAAGTAGATATCTCTAAAAAACGCACAAAATCAGCTTACGCTACGTTTTGCTCGGGGACGCGTTAATTTGTTCTCATCTACGAGTATATAGAATGCGAGGTTGTGAAGGCTCCCCGGCGAGCCAGTCTCGCATGGCTTCACAAACGCCTAGCTCGCTCATAATCGTCAAAGTGTCATAAAAACTCACGTTATACACACGGTTACGCCACAGAAGGAATAATCTGACTCGGTCTTCTCGCTCGGAAACTCTACCAAGCACAGATTAGGAAAGGAAGAGAACTTCAACTCAAGCAGTTTGTTTTTATGTTGAATAATAGTTTTTAACACTGATTTCGGAAAAGCTCTCATACTGAACCTTTTTTTAATAAACAAATAGATGTATTTACTGATTACTCAAAAACGTCTGAACCTATTTCGAAAACTCTTTTTGAGCTTCAAAAGATAGAGCTAGATACTTACATCCTTTTTTTAATTTAAAAAAGCCAATAAAAAGCTATTTTAAGTATGTGCGTCGATAAAATTTCAAAATAATAAATTCATTGTTCTTTTGCTAGATTCTAGTCGAGTCCAAAATGCACCGGCCTCTAAATTTGCGCTGAATCGCATTGTTTTATAACTTTATTAGCCATTTAGTATTCCAAACAGTATTGCCGTTGGAGCTTATATTATTATATTTTTACATATTTTGGATAAGGAGAAGAAGGGAAAAACGCTTAGCGTCGTCCACACACAAGTCCTATAATCAGAGTAAATGACGTAAAAGTAGTGGGGTGGAGCCGACATCGCAACATAAATCACCAATCATATCCTAGACGCACCATATGATTGGTGATTTATGTTGCGATGTAGGCTCCGCCCCACTACTTTTACGTCATTTCCTCTGATTTTAGGACTTGTGTGTGGACGCTTTTAGAGCCAAATAAGTTTTATCGCATTTAGTGTACCAACTTTAGAAATTTCGCCAGTATTAAAATTTGCTACAAATATCTGGAGGACGTTGTCGCAGATTTTCCAAAAAAATCGTGTCTGAATTTAATTTGAGTCGGTTTTTGCTATTTCGGAGTAAATTAAATTATAACCGAAACAAATAGTGCGAGTTAGCCTTCTGTAGGTTCATTATTCCTTATTGTACGTGACAGAGGCGCCGATCTCCTTTGTCAAACGTGTGTGTCGCGATGTGGAAACTCTGCTTCTGCCTTCACTGAAACCTGGAAGCATTTCTGTGGGCACGGGGCCGATAACCGAATTAAAATTAAATCTGGTTTAAGAAAACTTGAGTTTTGGGTAATAGCAATAAGGTTGAAAATGTAATAAATTCACTGGTAAGTCATGGTCGGTCCAGTCCGACTACTTATTTCAGCTGCCGGCGATTTTTTCCAAGGAAAATTTACAGCTCGTTTTGGCTCACGATAAAAGCTGCCCGATGCGACTGAAACTTAAGTTGGACTGGACTGACTCACACGTGAGTTACAGATTACTTGGTAACGAAATAACGGAGCGGGCTGAAATTTGGACTACATATACAAATTAGTCTGAAAGAATACATAGTCTACTTTTATCCCGGAAATATGACGGGAATTAAAACTACGCGGGTAAAACCGCGAGGCCCTGCTAGTATAATATGTCTAATTTTTTATACCCCCACCGCCGCGTTGCGATCTATTGACAAAATATTACGACGTCATACCTATACGTACCACTGTGACTGTGTAGACTGTGGTTATACTCGGTAAGGTTTTCACGGTTAACTTCTTTAGCGGTTGTTTACTGCAAAATCGTCCTGAAAAACAACGAATTTCGTCGTAATTTGTAAATTTGTATTCGACGCCACAAACTACGCGTTAGTGGCACAAACAATACGCAATAGCCGTCGATTTAGGGTTAGCCATTGGACTAAAATCTAGGTTTTGGCTTTATAATATAGGGACGAGGAAGAAATGCAACGGACGGTAAGCAACACCCCTGCCCACAACAACACGGCAATTTGAACTTGAAGTGTCCAAATCACCTAGCACTGCGCTGCGCTCGTCACCCAGAGATTTAAAATGATTGAACTCTATGCCCTGTAACTTATATAGAAACATTGCCGGAGCAGGAACACAGTGATATTAGCACATTACTGTTTGGCGGCAAATTACTGGCAAAGGTGTGGTACTTCCCTAAGTGAACTCTGCTAGGAATCACCACCACGAGTTTTAAACGTGCGTGACGTTAAAAAATCTCAAAGATTTAAAATTGGGTTTAACTAATGTTTTTTAATGCGAAGGTCAGTCTATCTATCCTCTACATCGACGGCCGAAGCCTTATTTATTTCTCTGACGTCACTCCTAAATATAACTTCCATCTAACATCATGCTTTAAATACAAGGGTCAGGCTATGACGTCAAGCCAGCCATGTGAAACTGATCAAAGGTTGATGGTTTGAAGCGACGCTGCCTGATGAACTGTTAAAACGTGGTGAGGTGGACAATCGATCCTGACGAGTGACTGACTCTGTTGATAAATACATAGTTGGCTAGTGAAAAATCGTCTGAACAAAGCTTGATAGAAGATGGAACGTACCTACCTACTTATTATGCACAATATGCTACAAAATTTTAGGTGCAGTGACTATAAACCCTTTTGTTACATACCTATATCATTAATTTTACTGAGTCTGGCACAAAATCAAAAAAAAAAATACATTGTGGTTTTATGAAACCACGGTAAAAGTGAAACTGTTTTTCGTATTGTTGAAATTACAAAAGATTTTGGAAAGCATTGTTGAAATTTAACAAAAAAATTTTGGAAACGTATTCGATTTGAGTAGGTAATTTAAGTAACTTAACAAATAGTAACTTATAGTCATTACTATAAGTCATTACTATTTGTTAAGTTACTTAAATTACTAAAATCGAAAACGTTTCCAAAAAATTTAGTTAAGTTTCAACAATGCGAAAAAAAGTTTCACTTTTACAGTAGTTTCATAAAACCACAAAGTATTTTTTTTATCCATTGAGTACTCCATTGAATAAAATAGTATATTATTATTCAAAAGCTTGCATTTTTATCTAGTTACACACACAAAACACCGCCATTGAGTACTCCATTGAATAAAATAGTATATTATTATTCAAAAGCTTACATTTTTATCTAGTTACACACACAAAACACCGCCATATTGGCCTGGGCTGCTCTGTCGAGCGCCTTTAACTTTACTTCTACTCCGTGGCCGACCGTCACGCAACGTGCAATATAGCATCTTAGATCTCTGGGTGACGAGCGCAGTGCAGTGCTAGATAATGATTTGTACTCTTCATGTTCCAATAGCTGCGTGTCACTGTGCTGTTATGTGGCAGGCATGTTGCTTACCATCAGGCACATGTCCTGCTAGTCTCGTCACGCTTTATTAAAAAAAAATGGACGAAGAAGTTTGAGGCGATGTAATAAAAGTTTCGCTTTCAAAGAAAGCCTACTAATCTTGACTCGGTGAAGAATTCAATGGGAAAAAAATCACGACACTGGATTTTTAAATATTGAGACTATATATATATATTAATATACATATTATCGATTGAGAGACGTAAAGGCTCATAGGCAATGACACCCTTGTGCGAAAAAGACTGCAAAGTCTGGAACATCGCCGGAAAATTGCTAGCTGATCGCTTTTTATTGGATACATTTCGGAGAGTGTACGACTGATTTGCTCGATCTAATACCACTTTTTTTCTATCTGAACGCTAGTAGCTCGAAAAAGCGACATCGTGTCATTGTTGATGTTCCAAAGACACGAACGAAGAGATTTGACTCTATTTTGTGACAAGAATGTCTAGGCTGTGGAATACGTTGCCTGAGAGGGTTTTTCCCGATAGTTACAATCTTTGTGTCTTCAAATCGAGAGTGAACCGGTTTCTTCTAGGTAAACACGCTCCATCGTAGACCTCATCATCGTTTAACATCAGGCGAGAAGTGTAAACATATAAAAGTAAAAAAAATATAACGAAGTAGGATTTCTTCCGATTTACGATAGACAAAAGGAAATCATGTAGAATTGTAGATGATAGAGAACTTATAGACAAACTAAGCAACACCTAGAAATGCTAATCCAGTTTTGTATATGACCTAGAGCGATACGAATAATAAACGATTATGAAAATTTTATTCAAATGAAATCAGATTTGTTTTCAAATGTATTCCCACATCTACGCCGCAAAAGTCCCATAAAAATACCATAATATTTAGCCACTTTCCTCCTCTCAATTCGCGAAAGCACAGACACGAAAACGCAATATCTTGATTGGGAAGATTTTACTAACAAATCACCCTCGTCATAGAATAAATAACAAATACTAAGTGTCTTTTGGAGTCGGGACATAAAATATGGAATATTATGGATATATGCGGGGGAGAAAAACAAAGTTTTTATTGTTATCTTACAGTAAATTTTCTTTGCAAATGAATTCAGTTCACAATCTAATAAAGTACAGAATCTGGTATATTGAGTCCAATTGGTTTGGATATTTTCGAAATTTGTTACGTTGAATGAACCCAAAGAACATGAGGACCTCCTCATCATACACCATACAAATACTTATAACTTTAACCTTTATGTGTGAGCGTAATTTTTTTAGCATTAGGCACTGTGCACATATTGTTTTTTTGAATTTGTATAAAATATTGTATAATTGTATAAAATCGCTCTAAAACTAATTTGATATTAAAATTAAAGGATTTATAAATAAAATTAATTCCTTTTATAACAAACTTCTGTTTCATCATCATCCACAGCCTTTCTTATCCCACTGCTGGGTATCGGCCTCTCTTTTTTCATGCCATCTTTCTCGGTCCTGTGCCAATCGTGTCCAGGTTCGACCCATCTTGCAGCTGGACGTCCGACGCTCCGCTTACCTTGCCTCAAACAACATTTTGTTTCATTAGCAGTAAAAAAAAAAACAAAACTTTTCAGTCGAAATTTACTAGGTTTCTTTTCTATGACATGAAAATAGCCAAACTTATTTTTATAACAAAATTCATCTTTTTTCCTCAAAATATAATATATTAGAAATCAAAAACACAAAGCACCTACTTCAAGAAGAAAGTAGTAGTAGTAGTAGAAGTGAAAACTTATAAACTCAGAATTTATTATAGCTTACTTCAGAGACTACGGAAAACGGAACGTAAAACCACAGGGCGTGGCCATGAGCATGGCCATCTAGAATTGATGACTCATTTCTAGATGGCCAATGGGAAATGCTAACGTATTTCTAGATTTGTTGCACCCAACACAAACATGGGTAAGTCATCCTATATATTTTCGCGGGACCATGTTCTACCTCTAGGCATGTTATTTTGGTTCATTTCAGTCAGATCAATATAAAAAATTGTCAGTCTGAGATCTATTCTATGGTCTGAATTGAGTTGGAAAAGTTGGACTGCCAATAGAAGTGAAAACTAAGAACTCAAAATTTGATAACGGAACTACTTTTTTGTTATCGGATACACGTCAGAGAGTGTGCAACTGCATGATCTAATAACACCTTGCCATTTTTTATATCGTACCTCTCGTAACTCGAAGAAGGGCACCGTTTCATGGTGGATAATCCAAAGACACGGACGAAGAGCTTTGACTCTACTTTTGTGATAAGAACGTCTAGGCTGAGGAATGAGTTGCCTGAGTGGGGTACTCCCGATATTTCTTGTGGGTTATAATTTTGGTGTTTTCAAATCGAGAGTGAATCGGTTTCTTCTAGGTCCATCGTAGACCGCATCGTCGCTTAACATCAGGTGCGATGGTGGTCGAGTGTAAACATATTAAAGCTAAAATAAACTACTAACGGCGCGGCAGAACTACGCGGGTGAAACCGGAGAGCGTGGCCATGACCATGGCCATCTAGTTCATCCGAGTTTACCCGAAGATTTCTTTTATTTACGAACACGACATTTGAGATCAATTCACATCGCACGGAAAATCTGTATGTAGTGCGCCCACCGTTATTCGTGGCCAAAAGAAAACAGTTCAAAATACTTGAAGTACCTATTTTATCGTTTGTTCCAGGCCCCCCGTGTCTCTGGCGATGGCGCTGTCCCCCGCCCGCTACCCGCTCCTGTCCCCGCACTACCCCGCGCTCCCCCCGCCCCCCCCGCCGCCGCAGCCGGACTCCTCGCACGACCACGACGAGCCGAACACACACACTGACAGTGACGGTAAGAACACTAATACTAGTATTTGTTTCTTTCTTTTATTTAAATAAATTACCTTCATGGACTCCACGGAGTTACATAAAAAAATTGCAGTCATAGAAACTGCACTGAAGCGAACTTATAACTCAAAATTTGGGCATGTCGCCATGAGCATGCTCAGTTCTGTCTGAAATGTGTTAGCATTTCTAGATGGCCAATGGCCATGGTCCCGAGTTTACCCGAAGATTTCTTATCATTCCCGAGCGTCGCTAGAACTTAATTCAGAGCACACGAAAAATCTTTCTGTGGCGTGCCAATAGAAGTACACTTCAAAGATGTTTAGTCTGTTGGTTGGTCTACTTGTTCCGGCTAATCTGTCTAGCTAGTCTGGCTAATCTGTCTAGCTAGTCTGGCTAATCTGTCTAGCTACTCTGGCTAATCTGTCTAGCTAGTCTTGCTAATCTGTCTAGCTAGTCTGGCTAATCTGTCTAGCTAGTCTGGCTAATCTGTCTAGCTAGTCTGGCTAATCTGTCTAGCTAGTCTGGCTAATCTGTCTAGCTAGTCTGGCTAATCTGTCTAGCTAGTCAGGCTAATCTCTGAAATAGCATAACTGTTTTCAACAGGACTTTTACTGGCAAATAGCCGACGTTTTAAGGAGTAAAGTAGGCTACTTTTGTAATGTAACAAAGTTCAGAAAAAATATAATTTAGCAAAGTTGAGCAGGCGAATCAGTTAATCACTATAAAAAAAGAGGTGCGAAGCTCCCGTCAGCTAGTTTATGATACTATCATTAATACATACATACATATAATACTTATCGGTCAAATGCAAACTAATAATCAACAAATTACGAAGGGGGAAAATGAGGTCTTCACAAACAGCGACCTCGAGTCGAATCTCTCCGCTGGGGATCTAGGGATCTCCAGGTCGTTAGGCCTCCTTCAACCATTTTCCACATTATCTGTTGATGTTGTGGAATTGTGGACTACTTATAGACTAAACATAGGGGGACACCCATACCTCCCCAGTAGGAACTCTATGAATTGATATATAATTTTACTGTTGTATCCTTACAGATGATAGCATCGATGTTACAAACGAAGAAGATTCCACGTCATACTCTCCTCCCACGTCGCTCAACACCTACCCACAAAACTGTCCCACTTACAGGTAATCTTTACAATACAAATATCGGTTAAATGCAAACTAATAATAGAAAAATCACGAAGGCGAAAATGACGCCCACACAACTAGCAAACTCTCAAAAGGGCATGTCTTATCCACCAATGCGCACTTCTCAAGTGTGGTGGTTTATGGATTTGACTCTCTCCTTGTGAGAGAAGACACGAGTCCTCAAAGTGACTTGCTTATGCTCATGACGTTCAGTTTCATAGTCGTATTTTGATTTCAGGCCTCTTGGAGTGGAAAGTGCCGCGGAGACAGCGGCTCGGTTGCTCTTCATGGCGGTGAAATGGGCCAAAAATCTGCCTTCATTCGCCAGCCTTGCATTTAGAGATCAGGTAATAGTGATTTATTGTTGATTTCATTTTACTATTTTAGGTGTACATTTCATCACCTCGCCTGATGGCAAACGGACTACAATCAAATTACCTAGAAGAATTAATAAGCATTTCACACTATAAACACCCAGAATATAATCATTAAGAATGACCCAGACAGGTTTAAGCGCCTCGTCTAGTAGTAGGTACAGTAATTTGATTGAAAAAATAAAGGTTACTGGGGAAGATTTCCGGAAGTTTTGAAAATTGGCAATTTTATAGATTTTGACGCTGTTTTCAAGTTCAACTTTGCCACCTACATATATATGATAATTATTATATACTACAGGCCCGTGAACAAAATTTATGGGTCATATGATACACCAGGAGACCCATGTAGGATGATAGAAGGGTATAAAATAATATTTAAGATTGAGCACTATTTGTAACAAGCTGTCCAACTGAGCGCGAGTTGAAGAGGGGGGGGGCATTTTGTTCACGGGCCTGTAGTCAATTTATTATCTTTGGCTCCCCCGCTGTTTTTATGTGTGGACGGTAATAATCACCGTCAATTTTGATCATTACCTAGTTCGATCAGAGAAAACTGACATTGTTCGGAATTTTCTTCGAGTCATGAATAAATGTAGGTAGGTAGGTACTGCATCACAGAATCAATCTCGCTTGCATACAAACCTCTTTTTAGGGTTCCGTAACTAAACGGCAAAATACGGGACCCTTATAGAGTCGTCATGCATGTCTGTCTGTCTGTCCGTCCGTCCGTATGTCACAGCCACGTTTCTCCGAAACTACTACGACTCTTCCAAAGTGGTAAAATGTGTGCCCACCCCCCCTGTAACTCCTAAAATAAGAGAATGACAAAACTAAAAAAAAAATATGACTATGTAAACTGTCAACGAAAATTGATTTGAATGAGTTCTAGTAAGTAGTTATATTTTAATACGTCATAAATTGACTATTGTTAAAACACTGATTAAAGTAACAACAAACTACAAGAACTTGTATATCATGTTACTTGCTGCTACGGAAGCCTTCATCGGCGAGTCCGACTCGCACTTGACCACTTTTATTTCTTTCTTCTGTCAGGAGCGCTTGGTACGAATTGTGATATTGTGTATCGGCTGCGACTGAATCACTAACCTGCTCAAAAGACGTTCTTCAATGATTCCTTGGCCCCAAGTCATTGCGAACTTGAGCAAGTTCTGAAATATTATTTTTCATCGATAATTTACGACGAAAAACTTTCCGAGTAAAAATACCCAATGACTGTACCAGAGGCAGTATTCATGTTCCTATAGCTGCGTGACGCGTGGCACTGTGCTGTCATGGACAGGCGTATTGCGTAAACACATGTCCTTTGAGGATTTATCATGTCCTACCCGTCCAGTACACTCCATACCAGCGGTCAGCAACAGGCGGACGACCTCGGACCGAATAGAATTGTATTAGAAACCAAAATAATAAAAAGGCAGCATTTAATTATGATTAGTTGTGGAACTTCTTTTATTCCGTCGCCCTGGTGTCTCATTACATCACATCACATCTTTTTGTAATATTCTTTTCAACCCACTTAATCATAAACCAAGGTTCGCGTCTCAATATCGCCTCAGCGATAATCACCAACTTTACACACATGCCCCATAATTTACTATTTAATTTGCTTATAGGTACTGTGTTCATTTTCAGGTGATCCTCTTAGAAGAAGCGTGGTCGGAGCTATTCCTCCTCAACGCCATACAGTGGTGTCTGCCGCTCGATGCCGCCTGCGCCACGCTATTCGGTACTGACCAGACTGATCAAGGTATCGTCATCTCTCCCTGGTAGGAGGAAGAACTTTGAGGGTTTTTGAAGGGACACTTTTATAGATAGATACAGATTTTGTAGGGGCTACCTTTGCAGAGTCCGCTTGGGAAAGTACCACATCTTTGTCAGTTATTTTACCGCCAACCAGAAGCATTACTGGTTCAGAAACATTACTGTGTTCTAGTTTGAAGGTCAATGTTTCCAGATAAATAATTGTGCTAAGAGATGAAACACCTTAGGTATACTATATCCGGATCACGAGCGCATTTTGGACTCTTCATGTTCCAATAGCTGCGTGTTACTGTGCTGTTACGGGCAGGCATGTTGCTTACCATCAGACACATGTCCTGCTCGTCTTGTCACTCTATACTTATAAAACAAGTTTGCTAATTTAGTCAACATTATTACCAACTTTGAAGGTACTTTTTAGAGCTATTATGTTTTCTACGGTTCGACTTCTTAGCGGGTAGAACAATGAGAAGAAATATTAAAATCTTTCGTGCATACATACGTGTAAATACATGTTTATTTCAAAACTGTTATCGGTAAGTTTACTGTTGTTTCAGAAAACGGTACTAACTCGTCGACTCTCCGCCGCCTCCGAGAGGTGCTGGCCCGGTACCGAGCGGTGCTGGTGGACCCGGCGGAGTTCGCTTGTATGAAAGCCATCGTGCTCTTCAAATCTGGTGAGCCATCAATCATGAAAAATTGGCAGTCATAGGAAACAGCCGATAGAAGTGAACACTTATAACTCAGAAAAATAATTTGGTAGCTACGAGGGTAATTTGAAGAGTTCTTAGCCTAACATACTTAATGAAACCACACAATTTTGAGTTTATTTTTATTTTTCAAACTCTCCTCCGAGCTCAAAACACTTTTTCCATCGACCCGGGGGTCTACCACCTAGCGAAAACTGTCTTAGCTTTGATGTCGCTATTTCTTTTCTTTTCGCTTTAATAGATAGAGACAACAATAGCAAAGTCATAGCAGATTTAGTTAGGCGGTAGAGGGGCCGGTAAGGCATCGATACCCGTTTAAAAAAATACTCGTAGGTAGCTTACTTTGGAAACTACGTAAACCGGAACGTAAAATCAGAGGGCGTGGCTATTGGCTGTTGTGGTAGGACTCTTAGCAGAGTCCGCCTGGGGGAAGTACCACACCTTTGCCAGTTATTCTACCGCCAAGCAGTAATGTGCAAACATTACTGTGTTCCGGTCTGAAGGGCAATGTTTCCAGAGAAATTACAGGGCTTAGAGATACAACGTCTTAGATCTCTGGGTGACAAGCGTAGCGCAGTGCCAGGTAATGATTTGGACTCTTCATGTTCCAATAGCTGCGAGTCACTGTGCTGTTATGTGGCAGGCATGTTGTTTACCATCAGGCGCATGTCATGTTTTGTCTCGTCACTTTTATTTGAAAAACAGCTTTGCTTAGTTTGGGATCAGATGGTGTTGTGTGAAATTTCCGCCAATATTTATTTCTTTCTTTTATTGACATAGGAGCAGTTCCTCGTAGTTGCACCAGCGTGGTACCCGATCCCGTTATTTTGCCTGGAAATAAAGTACCCGGTGTTACTGCTAATACCTAATTGCTATCGATCGAGAGATGTGTCAAAGGACTCATAGGCAAAGACACTCTATTGCGAAAACGACTTCAAAGTCTTGAACATCGCCGTAAAATTAGTTGCTAATCGGTTTTTTATCGGATACACTTCGGAGCGTGTGCAACTGATCTGCATGATCTAATACCACCTAGCCTTTTTACCTATCGGACTTCTCGTAGCTCGAAGAATTCCAAAGACACGAACAAAGAGATGAGACTCTACTTTTGTGATTCAACGTCTAGGCTGTGGAATGCGTTGCCTGAGTGGGTTTATCCCTGTGGTTATAATCTTGGTGTCTTCAAATCGAGAGTGAATCGGTTTCTTCTAAGTAAGGACGCTTTACGGATCACTGCTTAGTTCATTTTTACATGTTTACTAAAGTCAGATCTTGCACTTATATTGGTATAAGAGCATGAACGATGATAGCAATTAGGTATATTTGATGTTGGTAACATTTATTCTTACTTACTTATATCTTTTTTTATTTATTTCGTACAAAAAATATTATACTGAAAAAATCAAACTAAAATACACTACAGTTTTAGAGTTTCGTCACCCGATGCGCTGTCGGATCAGTCGGGAACCAATTCGGGAGACGATGGGTCGTATAAGTACCTACTGTTTGAACTAACTGTTATTCTCTATTTATCCCACAGAAACCCGCGGCCTCAAAGACCCCCTACAGATAGAGAATCTCCAGGACCAAGCGCAAGTGATGCTAATGTCCCACGCACGCGCCGCGCACGGGGCGGCGCCCGCGAGGTTCGGCCGTCTGCTGCTGCTCTTACCTTTACTGCGACTAGTGGCGCCGCGGCAACTCGAAGCGGAGTATTTTAGCAAAACCATTGGACATACTCCGATGGAGAAAGTACTCGCTGATATGTACCAAAATTGAAATTTGATCCAACGAAATAGTTGGAAGTGAAGGCTTGGGTATGGCAACTTTTGTCGAGTTTTGCCGCTCTTATCGTTCATGCGAGAAATGGCGTCGCGCCCTGAAGAAAACAAATGTTTTATATACGCTGTGAGGGTAATAAAATGCCACATTGACACGTAGAATTAGATTGTTTTTCTGTGAAGAAAAATTGTAAAAAAAGTGTGAAAAAGGACTCCCAATACACAGCAGTGAAAACTTAGCATTGCAATGTTTCACAAGACGTCACCTGTACCTATAACTACAGATAATAATGTATAGGTATACTGCAACTCAAACAGGAATACTTTAGCAAAACTATTGGACATACGCCGGTGGATAAAGCACTCGCTGATACGTAACAAAATTGAAGTTTCGTTTGATACATCCAATGAGATATTAAAGCTTGAATATGGCAACTTTGTGAGTTTTACCCCTCTTACTGTCGCTGCGAATGGCGTCGCGTCATCTTGAAGAAACAATTTTGAAACACGCAGCGAGGGTATAAACATACCCTTACATGGAAATTATGGCACGTGGCCAAAATGGAGACTAACGCCGTCGTCAAGCCAACCAGGGCTGCCGACATAGAGTTTTCTATACCTCTCTATCTAAGCATGCCGATGCCCGATTTGCTGATGCCCACGCCCTTCTGAAAATGTCATGCAAGTGCCATTATTTCGTGTTTCGTGGTAGATTCCAAAATTGAAATTTGATCCAACGAAATAGTTGGAGTTACGAAAAATAGCGACGCGCTGTATAAAATATATTAGCAAACCAGTTGAATACCCCACGGTAATATAGTATTCGTTTGCACCTACCGTGATCATTCTAATGGGGCGTTTCAAGATGCAAAAAGTCCTTTCAAAGACAGTTCCCAATTTCACCATAGGTGGCGCCAATGTTTTATTTTGTTAGATAAATTTCACAAAAACAAACAGTGGTGCCACATTTGGCAAGCTTTAGAACTATATTCAACAAGTCAATTTGCACCTGGAAAACGCCTCATTCATGGTGGGATTGATTGGCCTGCACTGACGTTCCCACTAGGGTGTATTGTGTAGGTAGGTAACTCCTTCCAGCCTAACCAAACTGAGCTTTTTAAAAGTTACGAAATTTATGCCACTGTCTCATTGTATAGCCAGGAACAACCTCCTGGGAGCCTATAGGTACACTTTGGACTAAATCATATGATAAATAATTTTTATTTATTTAGTTTGAAGCCTCCTTTTGCAGTCGTACCTATAACTTGTATAAGTACTTGTAAATGTATTAACTAATGGTAATTTCCTAGCTGTAGTTAATGTTTATGGCTTCTAAAAATGTGCTAAATAGATTTATAAGTGTATATCTCTATCTACCCACTTAGCTCTAGTTACTTTGACTTGTCGAATGTGGCGAACCTTGATATAAACTAAAATTCTTTATCATCTCCTAAATATGAAGTTGGTGTATCATGTAAATATTCTTCTTTGACTTTATCTTCCACCATCTCAGCACTTACCCACTTTGTATTCAAATCCTCTCCTCCTTTACTTTCCACAATAAAAATTCATCCATAGGTACTTTTTTCGTTCTCCCTCTACCTACACCAGCCAGGGGGTCTACCGCCTAACCAAAACTGTCTTAGCTTTGATACTGATCTCTCTTTTCTTTCATCTTGGAGTGATAGAGACCGCAATAGCAAAGCGAAAGTTGATTTAGAAGGGCAGGTTGCAGGCCTCCATGTTGGGGTTTTATAGGAGAGACATGTACAAGTTTTCAGCTTGCATCAAATACCTACACACAATGGGGTGTTTTCAAGAGGCAAAAATACCTGTCAAAGACAGTTCCCAATTTCGGCATAGATGGCGCCACTGTTTTATTTTGTTAGAGAAATTTCACAAAAACCAACAGTGGTGCCACTCTTAGCAATATTTAGAACTATCTTTGACAAGTCTTTTTGCGTCTGGAAAACATTTGAATTATTTACGCGAACCAAAGAGCTATCATATTTACTTTTTTACAAAAAAATGTGAAGGCAAAAGACTCAACACAACCAGATAAAAATTGTGCATAGTATACTTAAGGTTTTGTTAAATGATAGTTTGTGATTTCCATCTATCTGTTAAGAAATGTTAAATTAATGACGATGCATCCTTTGGCTTACACATTACTTTACAATAAGTGTTAGATTGTAAAATGTAATTACACAATTAGAAATAAAACGTCGTTTAATGTTATATTAATATTAAAATAGATACGTGTTGCTCAGTATTGTATAGTGTGTAAATAAAAATTAACAATAAGTTATATAGGTATAGTTATGATTGTAAAATAATTTATGTAATGTAAATGTATTAGCAAAAACTGCATACTTTTCACATAACGCTGTCTGTAATTCTGTAAACAATTATAATATTATAAAAATATGTACTTACCTAGAAATAAACATCATCATGCATTATAAATAGCATTTTATCGGCTTATTCCCCACCGTACATATTTAAAAAAAATGGCTTTTATTATTTATATTGGCTTTTAGAAATTACAAACCAAAATCCTGAAGCTGTGTTAATACGCAATTAAATAAAGATATTCTGTAAAAAAAACTACGACAAATAGGTATGATACCTACCTACAAAATTAATATATTATTTATTCACAAAGTTAAACTAAATTTAGGTCTGAGAAAACTTTATTTAAGCGCCATCTAGCGGGAACCTCTCAAACTATGTGGTCATTCATTTTAGTATCGTTTACCTGGTGTAGTTTTGCTACTCAACCATAGAATAGATAAACTCAACGCTAGAACAAGAATCTTTTAAAACAGGCGGTTTTAGAATCAATACTCAATACCCCTGTCATTTTGATCTAATGATAGACTGGGGAAGTGGGGAACATAATTATGTCACATAATTAGCATTGACCTAAGCTTATAAAATTTTAGATTAATACCAAAGAAGTTGAACATGAAAATTAATACAAATTTATCAAAATAAAATATTAACGCCATTAATTCAGTGGCGCAGTTTGAAACTATTTTAACAGGTTTTTATCAAAGAGTTTACACACTTTATCTAAGGTTTTTATGCATTCAAAAAATTCCTCATGTCCAATATAATAATTTTAGTCAGAGGTATTACCTACATCAGTTTACCCATAGCTATGATCTAAGCGTTTTTGTATGCAGTAAAACGAATTGTCTTTGAATGTCTAAAATTATTATTAAAATAAAATGACTTAGGCACTATTCAATTTTGTTTTAATTTATCGTAGCTTCGACGTTCTGCTCCGACTTCCGCCCTGGACTTAGAGGTGTGGAGACCCTGGGGACTGTGGCTAATAATCTTATTTTAACCCCCACCTAGTTTTTTATTTTTTTATTTAAATTAGCCACTCCACAGACTCCGGGGTCCGTGATCTTTGTCATTACAATTATATATTATTATTTTTACACATATTTTGGATAAGGAGAAGAAGAGGAAAATAGGAGGGAGTTAGGTACATTTAAAATCTAATTCTAGTGTCGTCTGTAGAGCCGATCACTACCGGCTGGGATTCCGCTAGTAATCGACTCGACATCGAGTGTTTGCCTAATTGCCTTTTGCCATTTGCCTAAGCTGCCTCCTCCCGGCCCAGAGCCTCCACAACGGCCGCATTTCTGTCCCTGATGGCCATCTGTAGGTTGAAATCTCGGATGGTCTTTGGTGATGCAGCCCACGCTCGCCGCACGAACCGACCGATGGCGTCGTCGGTGTCGTCAGCGTAGTATGTGAAGGTCCCCGTGCCGTGAGATTGCAACAACCGCATGGGGTACGCTCTAGTGCAGCTTCATGTTTGCCTTGGTTTTGATTGCGATTACCGACTCGTATGTTAGTCCCTGAGCTTCATGGATGGTAAGGATGCGTGACCCGGTGCCTGACCCATAACCCTGGTTTGTCAGGGTCTCCTTCTCCTCTTGAGTGTGAACTAAGAAGAGGGTGTTTGGTAGGTTGTTGGGTATCTTCTCTGCTCTAGGGACTTTATACGGGGCGCTAAGGAGTACATACCGGAGTATATTTCCCTCAGCGCATATGCGACGTCCATTGGGTTTCGATGTGTACAGAGCAACTCCTGGCTGATCTTTGTTACCAGGTTCGGGCGATGATACCTCATTTCGAAGAGATTTTCCCTGTCGATATAAGGCAACTGATTGACGTCTCCAATGAGGACAATTTCACCAACACCAGACAGCCTTGAAGCCATCACAATGGCTCCAAAATGGTTCATGAGAGCTTCGTCCACCATGAGGCGACTGAAACTTTCTCTACCGAAACCATTTACCAGAGCAGAAGCCATGGTTCGCACTCTGGTTTTGACCAGGTTTCCGATTCGGTGCGATAGCTTTTCTCTTAGATCTTTTGCTGCCTCAGTTGTTGTAGTGATGATGGCGTCCTTGTCCACGTCGAAGTGTCTAATCACCCATGTTGTTTTTCCACATCCTGGAACTCCGTTGACCCACTGTATTCTCGGTACCTCCCAATTTTCCCAACCTGCTTTGCTTTGTAAGCTGCCATATACTGTCCTGTCATGGTTCCCTTGATGACCCGGGAAGTGACATTATTGTAAATGGCTGCTTCGGCCTCCTCGAGTTTCGCCTTTAAAAGGCTTTCACTTCCTAGCCTATAGGACTTCATGATGTTTTCGCAGGTCTTGAGGTTGACTTGTCGTGTCGCGCTCAGTGTGGCTATGAATTCGATGAAGGCGTTACGTGCATGGCTCCGCGACTCCGAAGCCGTGACATAGCGGGGCGGTTCCACCTGTCCCATGTCGGCTCTCGTTCGGCTCATTTGTTGCTGTGAAGCTGCTTTGGGGTCTTTGACGTCAAGGGGGGTGATGAATGGGATGTGATTCGGAGTACGCTCCTTGCTGCTGCGTTGAAGGCAGTCACGAACGCCGTGTTGGTGCCTCGGCTGCCAGTTAGATTGGCTGAGGCTTTTTCCGCGGCTGCCTTCTGCTGTGCTCTTTCGGAGCCGGTTTGATGGTCGAACTAGGAACAGGATGTCCCCAGCTATCGGTTTCATTTGTTTGGTCGTGCGAAGGGGCTCTGAGGAAGCTCAGATTTTCTCCCTGTCTTCGTATACGACAATCTCATGATGTTTAGAGGCCTCAATGCAACCCAGCCGGTCTGCGACTCTTGCTCATGAATATTCGGTTGCCATCGCATCCACGCTTATCACCCGGGGTGCTTCACCTGCATTTCTGCTCAGATGTGCGAGCAGCGCACTTGCCTGTGTGAAAGGCGTCCGACCTTCCGAGTACTCTATTAGTGCAATCGTTTTGTTTTTCGATCGCACCAACCGAAATCGGTGGCCGTCTACCTCGCACACCGGCATGGCGTCGTAGGTTTTCCGCTTCATTGTGACTTTTGCGGTACTCCCATTGAGCAGGCAAGACAATCCAGGTGACAAACGGGCTCGTTTCCGTTCCCAAGCGAAGCAAAAGCTTATTCCGAATCTTTCTTTGTTGCTGTCCATGAAGAAAGCCACTCCGCGGATACGGATCCCTGCTTCTCCTCGGTCTGCGTTCTCCAGTAGTTGTTTGACGGAGATGCTCTTCGAGAAGTTATGTTGGGCGGAAACCGCATGCCACGTGGCGTCCACAGACAGCGGGGCAGGGTGTGGTGGCGATGGAGGGCGCGTATTTGAGTTAGTGGAGTTTCTCATGGCCGCTATGCGGAATGAGCTCTCCATGAAGGACAGGAGCCGTGTTCTGTTGTCTGGATCTACTAAGATGTTGTGGAGATCCGAGACAACCAGCCTTCTGTCGATCATAGATTCGAGCTCATGTCTTGCGACCATGAATCGGGGACAATCGACTAGCACGTGCCAGACCGTTTCGGGTTGGTCGGGGTCACACTCGCATGCCGGACTGTTCTTGAGCTTAAATCTGTACAGGTAATCTGCTATTCCTCCGTGTCCCGTCAACGCTTGTAGCTGGAAGGGAGTCAGTTTCGTGGTTCTCATCACCCGATATGCGTTTGCTATATCGGGGAGGAACATCTGGGTGACTTTTCCGGTGTCCGAGGTCTCATATCGATCCTGCCATTTCTTGACCGATTCTTCACGGATTTTCCTTTTGACGTAGGACAAGGGGATCCCCTCGTAGTCCCTGGGTGACTCCGTGAGTGCCGCCGATTTGGCCAGTTCGTCGGCTCTTTCGTTGCCGACGGTGCCAACATGCGCTCTCACCCAGAAAAGACGAAGAGATCTCCTTCAGCATTTATCTGTCCAATGTTTTCCTTTACGCACTTAACCAAGGGTGGCTCGTTTTGGGTTACTTAGCAGTTCGAGTGAAGATCGGGAGTCACTCAGGACATTGACTTCGGGTCCTTGCTCTTTAACGCCATTTGAGTTGCCCGGTAAAGAGCATAAAGTTCCGATTGAAAGACTGTGCATTCGGAGTGGAGCTTGAAGGTCGAGTTCTTGACCTCTATGCCATTCTCCCACCATGTTAGAGCAGCTCCGACTTTACCTTCAATTTTACTGCCATCAGTATAAATTTGAGGCCCTTGTGGAAGATTGGAGGTGTCTTCTAGGAGCTCGTACTCTACGGAAAACTGCGTTGACGGATGAGGTTGGTCCAGGCAGTTAACATTCCGTTCGAGTTCCACTTCTGGTGGGAGGTAGTCTTGGGAGGTTTTTTTACTCTGTACAAATTTGCCGCTTCCTGTATTCTCAGATCCAGGGGAAGCAGTCCAGAAAGAGCAAGTGCTGCTTTCAGAGAAACAGTACGGTAAGACTTACTGATTTTTTGGGCAAAACCTCTTTGGATAGCGTTCAACTGAGACTTGTTTTCCTCGAAGTCTGCCGCTTGCGCCCATACACTTGAGGCATACATGATGATAGGTTCCACCACAGCGACGTAGATAGTTCTCGTGATTTCGCCATTTAATCCCCAGGTCACCTTCGCTGCACATGCTAGCTGTTTATAAATGTTCGCCACTTTTTACATTGGGCGGTCACATGTGCTTTAAAGTTGAGTCGTCGGTCGATCAGTAGGCCTAGCAGTTTGACTTCCTCGACCAGGTTGAGCCGGACGCCAGACATGACTATGTTTGGAGGTTCGTACTTCAACTTTTTGTGAAAAGCATCGCGTTGGTTTTATGCGCTGCAAAGTTGAGTTTGTTGATTTTACCCCATTCCACTGTCATGCTCAGCGCCCTGCCCGCTTGCTGTTCGATGATGTTCGGACTGCCTGTAAATACGAGAACGACGTCGTCCGCGAATGCTTGACAGTATACTCCTCAGCTTCTAGCATTCGCAGTAACGAGTCTAGGATCACATTCCAAAAGGTTGGTCCACAGATGGACCCTTGGACGCATCCCTTGGTTGTTTCCTTCTCATAGACTGCTCTTGCATAGTTGACCTTGATTTTACGGCCGCTGAGGTATGAGTTTACCATGTCGTAGAGGTTTGTTGGGCACCTCTTCTTCGCTAATTGATTTTTGAGGGCGGGCCACCATGCATTGTCGAAAGCGCCTTCTATATCCAGGAGATTAGGAGTACGGTGTCTTTACTGTCTACTCCTTTTTGATGTGCTCTACCAGATCATAGAGGGCGTCCTCGGTGCCTCTTTGGGGCATGAAGCCGTACTGTTTCCTACTGATGGTTGGGAGGAGATGCCATTGGAGTCGGTTTGCCAGAAGCTTTTCTACGATTTTTCCGGGAACGGACAGAAGACCTATGGGGCGGTAAGATTTTGGATGTGTAATCTGTCTTACCGGGTTTTCGTAATATGACCACGTGCGCCTCTTTCCATTGCTTGGGAAGTGTTTCAGTGACAAGCATTTGTTTGCTATCGCCAAGAAAACCTCCCATTCGCAACGTATGGCTGCTGCGCAAATATCAGCGGCTAGCCCGTCTGTACCGGGGGCTTTTTCGGTTTCAGAGTTCTCAATACTGATTCCAGTTCCGCTGATGTGAATGGTGGATCATTTTCCGGTAAGCCCATAGGCGTTTCCATCGTTTGCTCCCGTAGCTCTGCATGACACTGTTGGTCTGTGCTCTCAGAGTCATCGGGATAGAAAGTTTTGGCAAGTAGTTCTGCTGATAGTTGCGGGGATAGAGTGTTACCTTCGGTATCTCTTAGGAGTATTTCTTCCTGTCTCGTCGAAGTTTTTCTCATCACTCTGTAGATCTTGTCCCACATACTTTCTTTCTCCTGATTCGTGCAGAACTCCTTCCAACTTTCCGTCTGAGCTTGTTTGACTTTTTCCTTGTAGTCTTGCCGAGCAATTTGGTACTCTTCGACTACAAGTTCAACTCTGTCAGGGGCGGCATTCCTGATCCTTCTCTTTCTTCTGAGAACTTCTTTCTTCAGATTTTCGAGCGTTTTGGTATACCATGGGGGGGTTGGATTTCCCTTCGGCGAGCTTACTAATGGAATAGTGTGTTCACAGGCTTCATGTATACTAGATGTGTATCGTAATCATCAACTCGAGTTCTAGAGGACTTTCACATTTCCCCACTGACTCCGGCGTGATGTTTCTTTCTTTAAGGGAAGATTTTAGTCGTGACATAAAGTTTGGCCACTTTGCCTTCTTGGTGTTGTATTTGCGTGTTGTTATTGGCCTCTGTTGTTCGAGAGCCTTAACTAGACGCAAAGTGAAGGTGATTGCGTTGTGGTCCGATGTTGTGATACTTTTGTCAACCTCCCATCCCTCGATTTTTCCCAGGAGAGACACGCTGCACGTTGTTACATCTACTACACTTGTGCAGAGTTTGCCTTCCCTGACGATCTCAAAGGTTGGTGTTTCGCCGGAGTTGAGAATGTACAAGTCCATTTCGTTGAAGAAAGAGCTTACGGCTTCTCCTCTCTCATTTTGAGACGTGCTTCCCCACCAGTGGGACCATGCATTCACGTCACCACCAACAATAAGGTCTTTTGTAGCTAGTTTTTCGCTGAATGATTTGATCCTGCTGAGGTAGGGGTCGACTTTTTGGTCTCCTTCTAAGTAGACAGAAATCACTCCCAATTTTAGGCCTGTACCGACCAATAGGACAGCCACTTCCGTTTCGGTAACAATCTGGGGGTCATGGATTACCTCCATCATGTCGCCGAAGACATGATGGCTGCCTTAACTGGTTTTTGCCTATTCAAACTGCACTGAATAATGCGAGTTCCAGGATATTGTTTCATCACGCCTTTGTTTCCCACATAGGGTTCTTGTACAAGGGCAACTGAAACTCCCCTTTCTCTCGCGACCTTCAGGAGTTCTGTCGTTGCATTCTGGGAGCGCTGCAGGTTTGCTTGGATGAATCGCAAACCTAGTTTGCCTACTCTTTGGGAGATTGAGCCATGTTCCTCATGAGTGCCCTTAGCAATAAGATATTCGGGATCGCGCTATGCCATCCCATTTTATCCTTTCAGGGCACTCGCGACTAAAAGCGTTGTGAGCGAGTTCTCTGTTGGGGCTGTTTGGATGAGCATTCGCGCAGTTTTAACATTTGGGTGGCAGATCTTCTTTTTTTGCCTTGCATTGGGTCCAGGAGTGGGGTTTTCCGCAATGACTGCAGCATTCATCCCTTTCCCGGCAGATCGCTTTTGTGTGACCGAAACCTAAGCACTTGGTGCACTGCACCAAAGGCGAGTGGTCTGCCACTGGTCTCCTCTGGAGCCCAATGTAGACCTTTTCGGCGTCCAAAAACGCTCTGTGAATTCGAGGTGAGACCTCGATCACTGGATGGCACTCATGCTGGTTACGCGCTTTTTCCTGTACCGCACTCTCATCGTGCTCTCTTGCAAATCAACCCCTGAAGCAGATGTTTATTCTGCGCCAAAGGTTTTCCACAATCTCGTTGTCTTTGTGGTAAGACAGAACGTCTCGGACGATGATTAGCGGATTACCCGCTTTTGCGGTCTCCACCTTCAGAGACTTGTCCTGCTGCACACGATTTCTAACCAGACCAAGGTCTTCCTCTGTGCTGCAACGCAGGATAACTTTCCTGTTTCGACCTTTTCGCACTCGGTCAACCCTTGCTCCAGTCTTCTTCGTGTCCAGTGCTACCGCTATCCTCTCTATTAGATTTTCGGCAGTAGTGGGAGATGTGGTGTTCGCCGTTGTCACGATGAGAGTGTGGTTTGGTTTTGGCACGATTGGCTTAGCCGCTATTTTTGCGTAGTTGGGCTTAGATGGCTTGCCCGTCTCCGCTTGGCTGATTTCGGCCTCGATACTTAGGGCTGGTAGGGAAGAATTAATTTTTCCTGCCGCATCGTCCGGAGTTCTGACGATACAGCTTCTAACCGTTCTGTGATAGGTAGTACGTGCTCGTCAATATTTATTTTAATTGGGGCGGAGGATGGTGGTGGCGTTTGTTTCGTCAGCATTTTTCTGTAAGTATTTTTCTCTTTTGTTAAGACTATCCGAATAATTTGGGGAGTAGCAGGTGGAGGAGTCGAGGCGAGCTCTTGCAACATGTCTGTGTTTCGATTAAGGACTTCGACGGCTTTTTCACTATGTGTGTTGGAGTGTCTCCGAATTCGTCGACCTGCCTCTGAAGAATTTCTATCCCAGTTTTATGCCGAGACAATCATTCCTCAGCGGCGTTAGGTTGACAGTGGTATTTTCACACGGTACAGATTTTAGGTAACTGCCGATGTCCCTCACCGCTTCCGCTGTTGCTTTTATGTGCTGGTGGGGCTCTCTCGACTCGAAGCTCTGCCAGTCTCTGACGGCTTTAGTCTCTTTTGTAATTCCGCTAGTTGTTCTCTGGCCAGAGCTACCTCCTTTGTAAGATCTAGAATATTTTTTGTGTTGCTTTTGTGTGAGCCCTTTCCACTGAGAGCAGCTCCATGGCGTGTCGAGCCCTTTCTTTTTCGAGCGAGGCGATGTGACGATGTCTGGACTCCGACAGGAAAGGACGATCTCGTAAAGCGTTTGTAAGCTTTCAATCGCCGTTTGCCTTATATCGCGCCTCACATTATGAGACGACTCGAGAGCGTCCTTGCCCCGGAGCAGCGCGTCGTTTGCTACTTTTGTGGCGCTGTCCATTTCGACCCCGTCCGCTTTGCGCAATCTCCGATATCAGCATGCTGACCCTTGTGCTGCGGGCGGAGGTCGGGAAAGACAACTCGGACACGCTGTTCGTCTCGTCATCGGTCCTCAGCTCTTTAGGCGGTGATATCCCGCATTGCTTCCAGTTCTCGATTCTGTCCACCGCCGCCACTTGTTCTGAGCTCGTTTCGGGCACCGAGGTCGCCGGGGTCGAAGTCTCACTAGCTGTTTTTGACTGTGGCGGCGACGGCACATTGCCGAGAGACTGAACGCGACCGGAATCTACTACGGGAATATCTATGGCCTCACTGGGGCTCTCCCCATGTTGCCGCGTCGGCTGCATCACTTCTGACCCTTTACATTTTTTTTTAAGATTCGCTTATGTAGGTTTGACGCTACTGACCTCACAGAAAGCACCCTTGGTCGTTTTGGTGCGATGACGGGGACAGAGGCGGAGGAGGCAGAGGTGGAGGGGGCGGCTTTCTTGTTTATGTCGGACATTTTGTATGGTACTTTAACAGAATTAGGTCAGATTAAATGGTAACAAACTTATACTACTCGCGTGTGGTCCTTTTCTTCTTCCTCTTCTTCTCCAAGTTAAGATTTGTCAGTGTTCTTACGTACACGCTTGACTTAGATGATGTTCGGGCTGTCCAGTAGATGTTCAGTCACCAGCAATCAGTTTCTCCACAGGGGTTGGCGATGATGATGATGTTCTTCCAATCAATGACGTGCGTCGGTCGCCGGCGCCGGTCGGTCGTGCAGCGATAGGAACGGTCAGGCGAAGGTTTTCTATACCGACCAGATCGCTGTCAACGGACGTGACTTTTGTCCAAATACAACTTTGCGATCTTGTGATGTTGAAACTAAACTAACCTTTGTTTTGGCTGTTCGTCCGGTATTTTGGTGATTTTCCTTTTCCCTGACGTCCCGGGGCTGTCAACACGGCTCCTGGCTCGCTGAACTGTCGCCGGTCCACTGATACCACTGGGCTGCTCGTAGCTCCAAAAAATCCGCTTGTATTGATTTTTATTTACAGAGCTGATGTTGAGCGTGTACGTGATAGTCGTCAGTTGACCCAATGAAGTTAGCTGCGCATGGCTGTGCAGAAACATTTTTAAGGTCTCCTTGGTAGAGAAGAGCACATGCGCGAACTTTCCCCTTCCACGTCACTTTTGGGTCAACTTGTTTGCCGGCCACTATACCTATGTTCGTAGCTGTTCACTTTTGACCTTGCGAGCAAATAATAAAAACCGCAAGGCGCCTGCAAAGATACAATTATTACAGGCACGGATCATACCAATTTGCCCTAGTTTTCTATATTTCCTACAAATGTCTTTCGTAATACTAATCCGAGAGTGGCGCCACTGAGCAGCGATCATGAGTCACTACAGTGACACAGAAAATGACGTACACAATCAAGCCAGATTGTGGTCAAGCATATGCTTATGTTAAAATTAATTAAAAAATACTGCTTGATTCCGTGGTGGCTTAGCGGCTAGTAAGCATAAACACTGTCACGTTAGTGAACATAAAAGTCCTAAAGGCCTATGCCTATGTATAGGGTGAAATAATAGGGGTTCAGGATACAAGTATAATGTAAAAAAAAATTAAAGACGTAACTTATAAACACTAAAAAATCAGAACTGAGAGGGTTCAGAGGCTCGCAGCAGAGAATAGCTCGCGGGTTCAGCAGCCCGTAGCAGGGAATGGTTCGAGGGTTCAGCAGCCCGCAGCAGGTTCAGCAGCCCGCAGCAGGTTCAGTAGCCCACAGCAGCAACTGGGCCTCAGGGGTGAGCGGCACACACAGAGGGTTTAGCAGACCACAGCAGGTTCAGCAGCCCGCAGCAGGTTCAGTAGTCCACAGCAGCAACTGGGCTTCAGGGGTGAGCGGCACACACAGCGGCTCTTTTGTATTGTTCACTTTGCACCTTTCAGGGTATCTAGATGTTACTCTTTTGTAATCCAAATGTTGTCTGCCCATCTCAGTTCCTAGATTTTACATGAAAACTTTCAGTGATTCAAGTCTAGAATAAAAGAACAGTTCATTTTATAATTAGCGGCCAGAGAGAATTAGACCTAAAAACTATACAACCTTATGAAAATGGTAGAAGTTGCTTATCGATGATTGACGTTTGAAGTATAATGATTAATGACATAAAGTAAATAAATAAAATTTTAGAAAAACTAAGTTTTTACAGGTTTAAAGAGAAATAAACAGATGAAGAATCATCGATATAATTAAAGAAACGAAGATGAGGTATGCTATAATCTAAAGACAACATAACGTGGCGAAAATTTGTTTGAAAAATTTGAAAATTGAATTGTCAGCGAACGTACACAATTGTCAGCGAACGTACACAACTCCTTGTTGCGACTGAGACTAAATCAGGAGACGTCACCTGATTTTGCATCGCCATAGTAGAAGCGCGTTTGCCGCTTCTGCCGTTAAGAGTTCGATGTGAAGAATAGCAATATTATAACCACAGATTTCTAAAACAAAAGGCAGATGGAACGTGCAGAACACAGATTCTTAGGTCCAGAAAGCAAATATCAAACGCCAAAGCAAATACAAACTCCAATCAGTACGAAACGGACTTCCGTCTCGTACGGGAGTCCCGTGTGATTTTAAGTTTTGTACAAGATTATGCCGTCTTGTGTCTTCAAACATTGCAAACATTGTTCCCAAAAATTAAGAAAAGGAAAGAGGAATATAATTTCATAGGAAAGTTTGAATATTTTACTGCTTTTTGTATAATTTAGGCGATTTAATTTCGATTGATGAATAGAAACACAACACCTCAACGAAAATTGGTTAGTGTTCCTGTACTACATTGAATTTATTTTCCCTAAAGTTAAGGTAAAACATAGATTATGATTTTTTGGAAGATACTCGTAGACTAAATTATTTATGTACTTAAGTAGATTGTATTATTTTAAACATATTATCATAATTATAATAATGTGAATAAAACATATAATCATAATTTTTTAATTTAATGTGAATCGATGCCTATCACAAATCCACGTCATTACTAGTGTTTACAAAAATATTAATAGTGTTGATGAAAACTATAGTTATGAAGCAAGTTTTTAATGCTTGTAAGTAGGTATAGCGGAGCTTAAAAAAGTAGGCGAGTTCTTTTGAGAGATCTAATCGTTTTAATCAACCTTATGTTATCTGGTCGAGTCAGTAGTGACTTTGTCGAAGTTTTATACGGTGCTAATTTGTGCGTTTACCCAAAAAAGATGTAGGGATCAGGCCAATCGCTGTTGGCACCATATATACTGGCCTTGCTGCCAAGGTGGGTTGTAGGTATAAAACGTTGTACTTTCGAGCTCCCTATCCCAACAAACTTGATTTTGGTTCTCTGGATGGACGTGAGGCTGCTGTTCATTCTGTCTTGACTTTCTTTGTCCAAAATTGGAGAGAGGGCTGATAAAGGTGTACGTCAAAAACGCCTTTAATTTGGTTGATCGTGGAGCCCCATTGTCCGAAGTGAATAATAAAATTCTTGACTTCTACAATTTTCTTTGGCAATGTTATGGCGGCTCACAAAATTATCAAAACAATCCTATGCTATCTTCCGTTGGCTTTCAACTTGGTGAATCTTCGGCCATGCGACCTTTGCCCTGGCCATTCGCTCTATCATTTAACGTCTCTAGTCCAATTTAAACGTTAGGTATTTGGACGACGGAGCTGTGGGTGGCGATGTGAATAATGTTCAACTATTTTACAAAAACTCTTAAACGGTTTTTGTTGGTTTGTATCAACATTTTTGAAAAGGTGAACTTTTCGTTTGCGACACGCGTCTAGACAAAGATTGGATAATAAACAAATTGAATAATCTGGCCCCCCAACATCAAATCAGTTGACAAAAATTGTAACTGTGTTCACCGATGTTAAATGAGTAGGTAGTTGCCACCTTTTGTCAAGCATAATATTCAAAATTTCACAAGAAGCTCCGATAGAATACTCAAAATAAACACACACATGACTTTTACTATTATTCGGCGTTGTCTTTTTATTCCGAATTTTTGTACGAATATTCGAATTTTTAGTTGTATGCAAAATCAAAATTCTTAACTTCATAGGATGGAAATAGTAATAACAAGAAATCCTTGCATAATATATAATCGTTAATATGTGTTTATTATACGCGAAGATTTCCGAAGCTATGACTACAATAGTGGGATTTTTTTCTTAAGACTGGGAACATTACACGCACACCAACGTGAGTAATTTGACAACGTCGGTGAGAGCTGTCACGCATACATAACTAATTACTGGCCTCACAGTGTCGTTCACGAAGGTTTCATCTGTTTAGAAATCTGTGATTTTAACAAGAAAAATATGCTTTATCGTGAGGACACGATTGAAAAGATATTAGTTGTATGAAAATTCAGTATGTAAATACCTAGGTATCCACATAGTCTCCTATGAATAAGTGATGATTTTGGGACGAATAAGAAGGAAATGTACGCTTACATATTGTTTAAAGTCAATATGGAACGTTACAACACCCCACCAAATGTTCCTACTGCTGAGTCCCGGGGCCTTCTCTCGCAAGGAGAGAGTTAAGGCCATAACCCGCCTCGCTGGCTGTGCGGATTGGTGGATGACACATGACTTCGAAAGATTCTAAGTACGTGTCGGTATCCTCACGATGTTTTCCTTCACCGGTTTAAGTTAGCGGCATTACGCACATGACTTCGAAATGACAGTTTTTTAACCATCCTATGGCTGTTGGCCACGAGATGCCTATACTACCGAGCTGACGACTATTTGGGTGAGCGCCGAGGGCGCAGGACCTTAACCTATGTAAAAACCCATTGATATGCTAGTGCTATAGCATTAAATCCCGGAACGTGTTACGGCTGCTAACACGAGGGCGCCTCAGACGGCTCGACCTCGGCTCGGGTATAGTGCCGAGGGACAGAGTGTTTGGGACCTCCTGGTGCCCTAGCAGAGTGGGGGGTGAGACACCCTCCGACTTGCGTCGGTATCGACCTCGCTACTAACGCGTGAGTCTATGTCGGCTGACTTATTATTGGGGCTTACCAGCAAAAGCAAAATGGGGCGCTTTGTCGGCAGACTGATTCGAGAAGTAGAGCAGATGTCATCTGACTGACCAAAATGACAGTGGTGCGAGCGTGTATAAGCTACGTGCGATTCACAATCGCGAGATCATTGGTTCAATCGTCGCGTCGTAAGAATCATTTTTGCTAAATCTTTGTGCAATAATCTTATTATTTGTGCGTGATTTTAATTTTTATACTGACCTTAACGGCACTTATCGGAATTTTTCCAATCAACCAATCATCTACTGCAGGGGTCGGCAACATTTTGGGAGCCATGGGCCACATGGTAAAACAGTAGACAAAAGCGGGCGGCACTTCTAAAAGTTTGTGATTCATTTGCGCCAATTCATAGGTGTGAACTAATAAATTCATTAATTCATTAAATATTCTCAACCTAGAGATGGTGTAGAGTAGGAGGCGGGCAGCGCGTTACTGACCCCTGGCAGCCTGGTCTACCGCCGCACGAAAAATGTTTTTTTTTTTAAATAAGAAGTGTTGAGACGAGCAGGACATGTACCTGATGGTAAGCAACATGCCTGCCACATAACAGCACAGTGGCACGCAGCTATTGGAACATGAAGAGTCCAAATCATTATCTAGCACTGCACTGAGCTCATCATCCAGAGATCTAAGATGTTATATCTCTAAGCCCTGTAATTTCTCTGGAAACATTGCCCATCGAACCGGAACACAGTAATGTTTGCACATTACTGGTTGGCGGTAGAATAACTGGCAAAGGTGTGGTACTTCCCCAGGCGGACTCTGCTAGGAGTCCTACCACTACAAAATGTCTTAGCATTGATAATTCTCTCTCTTTTCTTTCCGCTTGAAATGATAGAGACCGCAATAGCAAAGCGAAAGCCGATTTAGTTAGGCGGTAGAAGGGCTGGTCAATACAAAGCTGACAAAGAAACCTGAGCGTTTACATTTACCTATATAATTTACTATAAAAAATGAGTTTGAACACTTCATATTTAGCGTTAATATTATATTAATATAATATATGTGTATTCTTAATCGTTTTTGTTTAACTAGTACTTACGATTTTGGTGTATGACTACAAACATATGACGCAAAATAGATTGAGTTAAAAATAATAATTAAAAAAACACTGTAAAACTTAGCAAATAATGATAACAGTTTATTAAATCTACGAATAAAACACTATCAAATTAATCTTCTAAATATTAGAATTAAAAGTTATTATTTATAAATTTAATGACCAAAACATTTACTTCTCGCATCCAATGAATCACTGTTGATATACCTAATCATCAGCATCTTCAGCATTCGAGCAAGTCAGTGACCTAGAATCTCACTACGGTATTTTAAGTTGAGCTGGTTCGATGGGATGCTCTTAGGGGGGAATGCACCGAACACCCAAGTAGGGACGTCGCGTCGTTGCTGTTCTCATCGCCAGACGTCGAATAACAATAAGAACGGTCATATGTTATGACGTTGTGACGCAAAGTCTCAACGTAAGGCCCGTTTTCACCGAATTAAAGTAGTAACGCCAAGTTATAAGCCAATGACGTAAACATGCCTACATTATAAATATACAGCGCCCCGCGGTTATATCCGCTCACTTCGGGTCCTGCGCCTTTAACTTTGGGTCCTGGGGCTTTAACTTTGGGTCCTGCGCCTTCACTTTGGGTCCTGCGCATCAGTTTGGGTCCTCAAACTTCACTTTGAGTCCTGCACCTTCACTTTGGGTCCAGCGCTTTCCGCACTAACCCGATAACTCCGATTACCGAGTAGGTAGTTTACGCGTCTGGTGGCCAGCTACTATAATGTCAATTCTTAAAAAAAAGGTTTTACCCGCGTAGTTTACGTTATCTTCTCTGATTGATAAGTGTGTTATTCCAGACAGTGCTGGATTTCATAGGAGTTTTCAAAGTAGGTAACTTAAAAATCCCTATGAAATGTGCAATTGTAATTTATTTGTTTATGTCGTCCTAGATGGGATGTTTTTTTTAAATGGCTTATAGGCTAATCCAGAAGCAGTAGGAAGGTTTCCAAAATTTCAATGAATGGAAAAACATATCGAACCATAACCACCACTTCGTGCCACTTCACCTGTATGTCCAGACTGATATTGTGTCACTGTTCATTAATGTTAGCTTCACTTCAAACACGACTGAATCGGATAGCAGGCTAATGTCATTTTTACAGGAGCCATTACAATGAGAACTATACCACATAACCTCTAATAAATCAAATGACTACTACTAATACTAAGCCCATCTGAATAATCCATAGACCAATATTATTAAAATAATATTCTATAAAGTATCTATTTAAAAATATATAAGCATTATATCAGCTATCTGGCTTCCATAGTGCGAGCTTTGCTTAGATTGGGGCCAGATGGTGTTGTGTATAAAATGTCCACTAATATGTATTTATTCATTTACTTATATATAAAATATAAAACGGTTAGACCGATTTTTGTAATTTGTCTTTTAAGTGGATTTAAGAACCACTTTGAGTATCGGATTGGAGTAGGTAACAACATTTTGTAATTAGGTAAGACGTGTAGTACAGGACATCGTCTGTCGGGTCCACTAGTTTCAATATATTATTTTAATTATATTATTCGATATATTATTATTTCAAGAAGGTCTTAAGTTAATCAAGATATGGTCCAAAACAAACACCAGCATTTTGGTTACACACCGTCACTAAGCGCTTGGAAAGGTTTTTGAAAGTGAGATGATCTCTTTGCACGGGCTTGCTTCGGGCCCAATGTCTCATCGCCAAACGTATCGTATCGTAAACGTACTTCTGAATTTTGTATATTTGCGCCGTTTGAGACGCTCCGTTGAATTAGCCGCTGCACAAGCCCTACTATGTGTCTCTGGAAGAAATGATGGTGCCAGAGTGTCAACACAAGTTACGTCCCACATCATAGCTTCTCAACTTCCATGCCACACCAGTCATGGTTTACCATGCTGATTGCTCATCAAGTGCGGGTGCTGAATAAGACATTTTCTCAATGTCTTACTTTAAATATATCAGTTCGGTGTCAGGCCGATATTTTCCTTCACTGTCAAAGCAATTGATCAAAACTTGTACAGCCTCACTTCTTAGAAAATCATACGTAGGTAGGTAGATACTTGTCATCGACCAAATAACTGAGAAGTGACATCTAAGTCACACAATCATAGTTGTAAGTGAACTGTATAGATACGAGTATATCTTTATGGAAATAAATGATTCTTATTATTCTTAAGCTCTGGTATTATAATGGTGAAATCGGCTTTAGCATTAATTTGAACGGGTTTTACCGACGTTCAAGCGAGTGGGTTTTTCCCAATGATGAAACGAGTTGTACGCGCCGTAGTTTCTGTTTTAAGGTTTTTCCAGTTCCTTTCAACCATAAGGTTATTAATTCATTATCTGTAGATTCTATTGCTTACGTTGACCTGAGCCTCAGATAAGAAAATAGTTACTATGTAGTTATTGCCTACTACGCTACGTACCTAACTAATTTGAAAATTGCCATGTTATGTTTACAACTGCAGGCGCGGTCCCAGCCTCGAATTTTGGATGGGGTCACCAGTACGCAGCCTCAGGTTTGGGGGTCACAAGTAGAAATACAATAAATCGAGCAAATAATACTTTACTAGTAGCGCCCCAAGATTGTACCCGCGTAGTTCTAGTTGTTTTCCCGCGTTAAAAAATAGTCTATGTACTATTAGATTTTTTTTTTTTTGATTTTTTGTTTTACTTATACGATTTGGGGGTCATGACCTCTGTGACCTTTCGGACCCCTCGGACCGCGCACAACTGCAAACAGTTAAATTTCTCCGAAAAAAATAACACTTCAATTTAAAACTAAATTCAGACACTTGACTACATTTTCTATTTTTTGAATTCCAATGAGACAGCGAGAATTTCAGGGTAACCTAAAATATCATCGATGTCTGCAAATGTTTTATATTTGCAGATTTTCCAAAAACCGCTAAGTTGATTTCGATGAAGAATGATAGTGCGATTCGTTAGAGAAATATGAGAAGCATGCGCATACAGTAGTGTGCAAGTAGTTGAGAAATAAATAAATACAGCGTACACAATATTTTGGAAAAGCTTATCAATAAAACCCTTTCAAAGGTTTTTGAAGTGAAAACTTCTTTTGGCGCACCACAACGAAACAGATTTTTCGTGGGCTGTTGAATGAAAATCATTGTGACGCTCGGAAATGAAAGAAATGATCGGATGAACTCGGGACCGCCGAATGTGACAGAGCGAGAGAGAAACAGTCTGCTGCTGCTATTTACTGCAGTGTCGCTCTACTTACTATCATATTCAATTAGGACGTTCCATGTCTATAAGACATTAGACATGGAGACCTACCTATATTCATTTATTCTCACCTATTTACAATTTCTTACCTTTTCATCTCTCTTTCATCCATTATTGTGCGTAGGTACATATAATACATATAAATGGAGAATATTACAAAAACATTAAACTCAGAAACATGAATAAAATTAACATTAATATTTTTGGATTACCTACCTATCCAGTTTTGTCATTTGCATTGGTTTGCAAACTTGCCTCTTATTTGGTTCACGATTGGTGACATTTGCGCCAGCCTAACGGAAAATTATCAAGGTTTTTTGCTACCTAGTTCTTTGATACAAGCATACTATACCTATTACCACTTAGTCATATGAAAATGGTTCATCGTGGCTTCCCTATTATGGTATACGGTATACGTAACTTTTCTAGTTAGGTACTATTTCTAATAACCAGACACACAATAACAATACTGATAGGTAGGTACTGCAATACCTAAACGTTAGAAACCGGTAACCTATGCCCTATGCAGCCTTTGTTGATTTATTTTGTAACCACTAACCCACTAAGTACTACCACAGACTAAGTAGATAGATACTCTGTAGGTAGGTACAACGTATGTAGGTACCGCTCGACATAAAAGACTAGAAATGGGGTTTGGACGAGTTTTTAGAGTGATAGTACACTTCCGAAAAGTAAAAGTGATTAACTACGTGCTCAATTTTGATGACAGAGCAAGCGAAGGATTAAAAAATTAGAATCCTGAGCTTTCGCGAGGGAATTAATAGAGCATGGTGACAAATCTTTGCACTCAATACATCAATATTTATGATGGCAGGTACGACTGATCCTCAAATAATTGTCTCTAGTACCTACCATTAATGGTACAAAGATCCTATCGATTTCTATGTAGTTTAGCTTGCTTGCTTTCTAGAAGTAGCGAATGTACGGACGCGAACCAAATATCTTATCTATACTAATCTATACTATGTAATATTATAAAGCTGAAGAGTTAGTTTGAACGCTAGGATCTCGGGAAGTACTGATCCGAATTGAATAATTCTTTTTTCAATTGGATAGTCCATTTATCGAGGAAGGCTATATATAGGCTATAGAACATAAAGCTACTATCAATAGAAGCGGAGCATGAATCAAGAATGTAACAAAAACGGGAAAAAATATTCCTTTTTCAGAGTTTTCGTACTGTGCTTTGACATGACAGCATGTGTCTAAGATGGCGTCATTGAACATAAACCTTTGCTAATCAAATGTTTCTAAATCTGAATTGGTACGACCAATTTCCGACAGGTGGCGTAGCTGGTAGCTGAAGAGGTTTTTTGTTTGAAAGCGATATTCTCAGGAATGACTGAACCGATGTCAGTCATTATTTCACGTTGTACTAAGTATATGTACGGGATCCCGCTGAGTGCTATATATATACCACAGGCGAAGCCGGGGCGGGCATCTAGTTTAATATATTTACTTTATTACTTTTTACTTTTTAATAAAGGTACTAATGGTAAAAACGTCTAGAAATGTTTAAGTAGGTATTTTTTAATTTTATTTAAAATATAAAGCAAAAAACCATACATATTACTCTAATTGAAATCATAAAGCCACCTGTTGCAATAGGGATGTTAACACTAATAAAAAAATAATGTTTAGTGTTAATTTTATGATAGTTTGTAATAATAGAATAACTATCGAAAACCACATGTTTATAATTTAATATTACGTAGTAAACTTATTGTAAATAAATTTCAATGCTATATTTTTAAACTCACGTCACGTCACGTGACTGGAAACACCAATGTGACTTGTTACGTCACTAACCGCAAAACAAGCTGTCGAACACTGACTATCCTGCTTACTTCTCTGCATTTTTACTTTAGTTTGCGATCTTAGCGACGAAGATTTCGATTGTTTGTATGTAAATACATATAAGGAAACACATAAACTGGGCATAGTCATTAATCGCGACCAATGTTTTGCGGGTAGTGAAGTCATGTCAGTCGTTAGTGTTTTAGCGGGAAAATTCGATATTATTTTTTTATGTGTATATTTACTAATAGAAAATACTAATATTTTTAAACAAGCGTCAATCTTTAAAATAAAAGCTATTTCGAAAAATTGTTAACATTCCTATTGCCTGGATTGATAGTTTTAGTAAATGGTTTAAAGATTATTTCTAATTATTAATCTAGAGCAGGGGTCGGCAAGTAGTTTTAGGTGCGGTCCGGATGCTGTTTGAAAATTTTAACGAGGTCCGGAAAAAAACCTTTGGGTAATAATTAAGTACTATTTATTTATAGGTTTCAAACTAAATGAAAAAAGACAAGACCTAAAATCAATGCGTTAAAAATATACAGACGCCCATCCGTGAGCCAGTTCTTTAAATGTTTGGATCTCGAGAAGAACAGTAAATTCGATGTGTTTCTTGTGTCTTCTAGGTGGCCGTTGGCGTCGGTTAATATTGAATGATATTTGTTTTTCAAAACAATAACTTTTGAGATAGTTGATTCACGTACGTAAATCGAGTACGTAGGTACGTACCAAACGTAGTAGACAAGTTGATAGCTAGTTTTTTATAATTTCCATATTTTTCTGAGATGTGTTTGGCCCAAGATTCTTCAGATAAAGTTTTATACATTTGCATCTTCTTGAATATCAATTATTTCCATTTGAAGTGAAACCTTTGACAAATTAAACAATTGGCAGTCAGTCAGCCACAATGGCTCCAAAGTAGTTCATGAGAGCTTCGTACACCATGAAACGACTGATAGTTTCTTTTCCGAAACCAGAGCAATTTACCAGAAAAGAAGCCAAGGCTTGTTGGTTGGTCGAACTAGGAACAGGATGTTCCCAGATGTCAGTTGCATTTGTTTGGTCGTGCGAAGGGGCTTTTGGGAAGCTCAGATTTTCTCCCCTATTTTCGTATACGACAACCTCATGGCGTTTAGAGGCCTCAATGCAGCCCAGCTGGTCTGCGACTCTCGCTCTTGAGTATTCGATTGCCATCGCACCCACGCTTATCACCCGGGGCTTGTCACCTGCATTTCTGTTCAGATATGCGAGCAGCGTACTTGCCTGTGTAAAAGGCGTTCGACCTCTCTACTCGAGGCGTACTCTATTAGCGCAATCGTTTTGTTTTTCGCTTGCACCAACCGAAATCGGTGGCCGTCTACCTAGCACACTGGCATAGCATCGTAGGTTTTTCGGTTCATTGTGACTTTGGCGGTACTCCCATTGAGCAGGCATGACAATCCAGGTGACAAACGGCCGCGTTTCCATTCCCAAGCGAAGCAAAAGCTTATTCTGATTCTTTCTTTGTTGCTGTCCTTGAAGCGAGCCACTCCGCGGATACGGATCCATACCTCTCCAGTAGCAGTTGGATGAAGATGTTTTTGGAGGAGTTACCTCGGGCGGGGGCTTACTCTTAGCGACGAAGATTTCGATTGTTTGTATGTAAATACATATAAGGAAACACATAAACTGGGCATAGTCATTAATCGCGACCAATGTTTTGCGGGTAGTGAAGTCATGTCAGTCGTTAGTGTTTTAGCGGGAAAATTCGATATTATTTTTTATTTGTATATTTACTAATAGAAAATACTAATATTTTAAACAAGCGTCAATCTTTAAAATAAAAGCTATTTCGAAAAATTGTTAACATTCCTATTGCCTGGATTGATAGTTTTAGTAAATGGTTTAAAGATTATTTCTAATTATTAATCTAGAGCAGGGGTCGGCAAGTAGTTTTAGGTGCGGTCCGGATGCTGTTTGAAAATTTTAACGAGGTCCGAAAAAAACTTTTTGGTAATAATTAAGTACTATTTATTTATAGGTTTCAAACTAAATGAAAAAAGACAAGACCTAAAATCAATGCGTTAAAATATACAGACGCCCATCCGTGAGCCAGTTCTTTAAATGTTTGGATCTCGAGAAGAACAGTAAATTCGATGTGTTTCTTGTGTCTTCTAGGTGGCCGTTGGCGTCGGTTAATATTGAATGATATTTGTTTTTCAAAACAATAACTTTTGAGATAGTTGATTCACGTACGTAAATCGAGTACGTAGGTACGTACCAAACGTAGTAGACAAGTTGATAGCTAGTTTTTTATAATTTCCATATTTTTCTGAGATGTGTTTGGCCCAAGATTCTTCAGATAAAGTTTTATACATTTACATCTTCTTGAATATCAATTATTTCCATTTGAAGTGAAACCTTTGACAAATTAAACAATTGGCAGTCAGTCAGCCACAATGGCTCCAAAGTAGTTCATGAGAGCTTCGTACACCATGAAACGACTGATAGTTTCTTTTCCGAAACCAGAGCAATTTACCAGAAAAGAAGCCAAGGCTTGCACTCAGGTTTTGACCAGGTTTCCAAAACGGTGCAACAGTTTTTCTCTTAGATCTGCTTTTGCTGCCTCAGTTGTTGTAATGATGATGGCGTCCTTGTCCACGTCGAAGTGCCTAATCACCCATGTTGTCTTTCCATATCCTGGAACTTCGTTGACCACTGTATTCTCGGTACCTCCCAGTTTTTCCAACCCGCTTTGACGTTTGAGTTCCCTTCTATAGTCTTGGCCATATTTTATCATCATAATATTGGTGCATGGGGGCAGTAACTACAATTGGGTCGTTTGGTGGTGTCGTATAAACATGTCTTCCCGCGCGCTCTGTTTCTTTTTCACTCAGTATCACGAAACATTGTTTTGCACTGTTACCTGCCATATACTGTCCTGTCATGGTTCCCTTGATGACTCGGGAAGTTTAAGTTAAGGATATTATTGTAACTGGCTGCTTCGGCCTCCACGAGTTTCGCCTTTAACAGGCTTTCGCTTCCTAGCCTATAGGACTGCATGATATTTTTGCAGGTTTTGAGGTTGACTCGTCATGTCGCTCTCAGTATGGCTATAAATTCGATGAAAGCATTACGTGCGTGGCTCCGCGGTTACGAAGCCGTGATATAGAGGGCGGTTCAACCTGTCCCATGTCGGTTCTCGCTCGGCTCATTTGTTGCTGTGAAGCTGCTTTGGGGGTCCTTGACGTCAAGGGGGGTGATGTATGGGATGACATTCAGAGTATGCTCTCTCCTGCAGCGTTGAAGACAGTCACGTCGTCGACAGTCAGGCTCTGCTGCCGCTTTGATTGGCTATGGCTTTTTCCTAGGCTGTACTCTTTCGGAGCTGGTTTGGTCGAACTAGGAACAGGATGTTCCCAGATGTCAGTTGCATTTGTTTGGTCGTGCGAAGGGGCTTTTGGGAAGCTCAGATTTTCTCCCCTATTTTCGTATACGACAACCTCATGGCGTTTAGAGGCCTCAATGCAGCCCAGCTGGTCTGCGACTCTCGCTCTTGAGTATTCGATTGCCATCGCACACACGCTTATCACCCGGGGCTTGTCACCTGCATTTCTGTTCAGATATGCGAGCAGCGTACTTGCCTGTGTAAAAGGCGTTCGACCTCTCTACTCGAGGCGTACTCTATTAGCGCAATCGTTTTGTTTTTCGCTTGCACCAACCGAAATCGGTGGCCGTCTACCTAGCACACTGGCATAGCATCGTAGGTTTTCGGTTCATTGTGACTTTGGCGGTACTCCCATTGAGCAGGCATGACAATCCAGGTGACAAACGGCCGCGTTTCCATTCCCAAGCGAAGCAAAAGCTTATTCTGATTCTTTCTTTGTTGCTGTCCTTGAAGAGAGCCACTCCGCGGATACGGATCCATACCTCTCCAGTAGCAGTTGGATGAAGATGTTTTTGGAGGAGTTACCTCGGGCGGGGGCTGCATTCCGCGTGACATCCACGGACAGCGGGGTAGAATGTGGTGGCGAAGGGGGGCGTGTATAAGTGTAGAGTTCTTCTTGGCCGCTCGCTGTGCGGAATGAGCCCTCTATGGCAGACAGGAGCCGTGGTATTTTCTCTGGATCTGCTAAGATGTTGTGGAGATCCAAAACAACCAGCCTCCCGTCGATCACAGATTCGAGCTCATGCCTTGCGGCCATGAATCTGGGACAATCGACCAGCACATGCAGGACTGCTTTTGATCTTAAATCTGTACAGATATTCAGCTATTGGTAGCAATAGTTTACTTACTAAGTTAGATTCTACGTGGCAAAAAATATTGTTTTAATTGGTAAAAGTACAATGTACCTTATCTACATTTTGAAATGTATACTTGGTATTATACAATACAATGTTTGGCGGTCCGAGTTTCAACCTTTCGCGGTCCGGATACGGACCGCGGTCCGCCTGTTGCTTACCCTTGATCTAGAGTTTGTGATGCAACAAATGCTGGCCTTTTTTTTGCTCAGCGCATGAGTATCGCCATTCAACGTGGCAATGGGGTTCACGATTCCTGCTGGCACTGGTCTTATAGACTAATTTCGTGTACATTTTGTAAACAAATATATATTTGGATTTTGATTTTATTAATTGAGATTGTCAAAGATTTTCTAAATTAGTAATAAATACTTTTGAACAATAAAAATAAAATTTATTACTCATTCAAAGTTAAGAAAAACATTGTCTTGATTTATAATCATTATTTTAAGTTTATTATAGACACCTTGTATTTTTCGGAATAAAAAGTTTCAATCTAGAGTTCGGTTTACAATTTTTTTACACAATCTTACATTTTCAACTTTCAAAAGAATTTGCGATAGTGGCGCAGCCATTATTTTCTACTCTTTTCTGTCAAGTATTACCACAAACGCAAAGATATGAAGAATTGTTACATAACATTTATATAATACGGAAAATATCAATAAAACTAGAATTCAAAGAAATAATGATTTTATTACGCATGCATGTCGATCACAACAGTAAATTATGTATTCCAGACATTTTGTCCTTAGAGAGCATTAGGTGCGGAGACCGACTCATACCTAAGAGAACGTACCTCTACTACTTACTACGTCACCCTATCAGGGATGGCCGCGGCACAGATAAGAAAATATGTAGTTCCTTAGACCGCGGTTTAAAAATATACACTATGAAAAACAGAGGAGCAGAATTCGGATATTGGCATTTCGCCATGTGGTCAATATTATCACTCTATAGGTATATCCTCTTTCCTAGAGATCTCGCGCAATAATCAGATATAACCCTCGGCATTTCAGACTATTAAACAGGTTACAGACCTGACGTAGAAATACCGGGAGGTCAGCTGATTTAAAACGAAGTATTCAGTGCAGTTGTCATCAAATGGTTTAATATCATACGAAATACTACATAAAAAATAAAGAGGGAAGTTCTTGAAATATACTAGGTGCTACTTGTGGTTTGCCAAGGTACTCGTAGAATAGAGTAATACAAATTTTATAAAAACGGGTAGCGTAATATGGGTACGTTCTCATGACTCTTAACGTATTTGAGAATTTAATTTCCAGAAAGAATTAAATATAATTCGAAAAACTATTTCGGAAATAGTTCAAGAGAGCAATAATTACATGTTCTTATAATTTATAAAAATGAGTATAGCTAAAAAAATCAGAAACATTAATAACAAACAATTCAGATAGACACAAAACTACGTGATTATTTCAAACAGCACAAAAATATAAAAATCTAGTTCACGGTGATAATCAAAAGGCATCTAAGAAGTTTGATTACATTACAATAAGTGTGAATATCATCAATTTCATTTTACCTTAGTTGAAAAGTATTATAGAAGTTTAAAGATTAACTATAGTCATAAGATTGGATGTTTAATGGTTTTTTTAGCCTCTAAAAATTTTAGAAGCTTTTTCATTCTTGCTTATTACATTTTTGTGACCAAAGAAAATGTCAAAATTAGTGTACATTACTAAATTATTATTACTATTTACAATATTTCGTTGAATATTACATTACCTATGAACTACACTTACACAACTATTTCATTACAAAAATAATAATTACAGATCGAAATATCTAATTTTCACCAAAATTTGCACCATTTATAGTTTAGATGTTGTTGCAACCATAGTAGTTAGTTTCAAAAGCTACTTTTAACCTGTGATTAAAACCACTTTATTTCACTAGTTACTTGAACGTACAAAAAAAGTTATTTTTATACGTCCATGACTAGATTACAGTTATTTTTCCGGCTGCCGCGAAAAAAAATTAGTTGATGAATCTTCACTTATGAAAACGGAACCCTGTTACTGAGACTTCGCTTCGCTGTACGTCCATCGGTTCGTTTGTCTCCAGACTGTATCTGATCAGATGTGTTAGCTAGACAAGTTTCACAGATGATGTAGTATTTCTATTGCCGCTATAACAACAAATACAAAAAAAAAAAAAAAAAATTTAAGGGGAAAGTTGGTAAACTGTGCAATGTTTGGTGTAAATTAGGTAAGTAGGTACCTGATTTTCTTATAAAAAATAAAATTAGAAGTTTTGGGCTGCCATCATTTATATATTTTGTAATCAGCGTCGAAACACCACTTTACATTACATTTAAAATAAATAGTATACTTCTTATCAAAACTATAGTTTTCCTTATGTGTTAATTAGTTGGTTAGTAATAAAACAAAGGCATGAGTAATTTTGTAACAAACAATTCCAGTGACTTTGAAGTACCTTATTAATAATTATAGTTCTACTAACAGTTTTTTATAATTCTTTACAAATTTGTGACAACACTCTTAAAATATTGGATTCCAATTGTTGAATGTGCATGACTGTGCATCTGAATATACCTACATTAAATTTATAACTAATTACTTATTGTTTTATCTTTGTGAACCTTTTATGAGGATATACTATGGTCTCAGACAAAATTGATTTTAAATTTATTTACAAATTTACTTAAAAACAAATTCCAGACTAGGTGTAAGTCTTACATTAATTAAACTTATGATATCCACAAGATGTACAATGATTAACTAGGTACTGTTGTCTCTTTTTATCGCAGTCCATGTGACAAGAACAGCAAAACCTTTATAACCATTGAGTACATATAAGTACTTTAGTTATTTGTACTCAATGTTTATAACCTTCAGAAAGGTCTACAGTATTACTACAGTTATTCTCACGTAAAACCATTTCAGGATATCCAGAACTCTGAAAGCTTTTTTTTATCTGGAAATTTTCAAGTAACAGAAAACATTACGTAAATTGAAGTCAATGGGTAAAAAAAATGTCGACACTGACAATCACAAGCATTAGAAATAATTACACACGTGTGTATCGTGTCGTTATCGTCAGCAGCACGCGACTTAAGTAAACGTGTAGTAAATCGACAACAAGCGCAATTAAAAATTACAAATAGGATAAATAAAAAATTATGACATCAGTAGAACTGGATAGATGTATTATTGTACCCACCCCAGCGATTTTACACAAACATGGTATTTAATTGAGTATTTTTCCTCATACTATAAACATATTTGGAGCACAATACAAATTTCCTACTTTGGGTTTTGTTTAATTTGAATATGTGTTTTAAAAATAATCTCTACAACCTGACCACAAGTTATTCAAGGTTATCCAGTTTGCTTAAAGAGTATTTTTAGCATTCTAAACACATAATATGTGCTGAATAATAAATATAAATTTTATGGTCATCACATGGTTTATTTTAACTGTATAAAAATTGTAGGAATGTATGGTAATTTATATATATATTAATAACAACAAAATAATAAGGAGGATTCGTCACATCACTCAATCACAGAATTGGGACCCTAACAAAAGTGGCAGCAAAAAAAATTATTTTGCTGACTGTACCATGAGCATTATTTCAAGTATCCAATATTACCAGAGAATAATTCCAAACATCAAAAGAACTTTAGTTTTTACAATGGACCACATATTTTTCAGATTTTGGTTATATCCACATACTTGGTCAACATATTAACATAGATTTTAGCAAAGGAGTTCTAACATCTATAAATGAAACAATGTACCTAGTTAAATTCACTTAGAAAAACCCATGTTATACAGGAAGTGATTGACAGATAACTCAAGTGGCAGCCCAATGGGCCTAGACTGCAATCGTTAGGTATCATGCAATGAGGAAAATGTGAGCGTTTAACAAACAACACTTAACCAATGCCATCTGCTTTGACATAAATACCTAATACATAAGCAAACAGCACTATTTTGTTTATCTGAATTAATTGTGGTAACATTTATAAAAACTATAATATAATAAAATTACTTAAAAATTTATAATCTTTTACATTTTTCAATAGACAGCTATATATAATAATGTTGTCAAGTAAATACAAAAAAAAAATATTTTGTTCAGAATTAGCCTATTATTCACTCAATTGCCACCTATGGATATATAATGTTTTTTTTAATTCTTCATTGTCTCTGTCTCATATTAAATATGATTGGAACAAAAAATGTCCCTTTAACCTTGATATGATGAAAACTGAGCTACATATTAACTCACTCGAAACTGGTCATGAAAGAAATTTCTTTTAAAGCTGAAATAAGAATAAACTCTCTATTATATGTTATTCCCTGACTATTATAGCTAAGCAATAGCTGTCCAGTCAGACAATAATATACTGTGTGTACCTAAAGATAAGGCCCCAATCAAGAAGTCAATGAGGTCATAACTAACATAAAATTGTATGTAAGCACAAAACTGGCCCCGATGACATAATCCTGAACATTAATGACAATTAATTGTCATTATTTCACAACAAATTTAATATTTTCCACATGATTCAGGAAAACTACACATTTCAAAGAAGGCGTCACAGAATCAACAGAAGTTACAACTTTGTGATTCTCACTTGGGCTAAGAACTCGTGGAGTGGTATCCAAACGCGCCCACAGCTTCTGTAGAATGCAGATTTATATACGTAAAAATTTAAATCAGAATTCACGAGGCGGTTTGCGGCTCTCGCGCGTTCGCCAACCGCCCGTCACCCGCCACGTTCGCGGGCGAAAATCTCACCTCTGGCAGCTGCTTGTGAGTTTTGAAATAAAACCGTCGCCCGTCGCGGTTCGCGCCCGCGCGGTTGGAAACCCCTCCATGAGTTCTTAGCCTTAGCTGAGTATTTACTAATGTGAAGCAAATTGTCTTATTCAACAATCAATAAATGTGAATGTTTGTTCCTCAATCACTTCATTAGAACAGAATGGAACTCAATAACATTTTGAATGAATTTATAAGTAAATCTGGAATGACATAGAAGCTCTATTCCAAAAAAAATGGTTGTTAGGGGATAATTATTTTTCTACACTGTACATGGTTGAAGTCAAAGACAACTAGTTGCTTATGAATGGCTCAGATCATAACGTAGTAAAGATTCTAATATAATGATGGTTGTTTATAAAATCCTCCAAAAACAATGGAATTTGTGATTTTTTCTATGATCATGTAAGTAAACGGTCGGCTGGCCTCAAACCGGGCCACTCCGATGCGATTGCTGAACTCTGCTACGGTTACTGCTGAGGCTGTCGTTCCATCTTCCGTTACCTCTATCTCTGCCTTGTGTACAGCCTTGGACACATACATGGGTGTCCGAGCCATGAATGGCAATCTTGCTCTACTAATATCAAACAAATCATGAATAGCCATTTTGCTCGAAAGAACATTTGTTAGATCAATGCTTGATTCAATTTTAAACCGAGGAATGAAGCAGTCTACTTCGTCATCAGAATACTCTTCCTTTGATAGCCTTAGCTCTTCAAAGAATTTGTCTAAAGTCACGTTTTGGAAGTTTTTGAACATAGAGTCGAGCGTAACACCAGGGTTTGGTAACATAACAATCATGGAGAGACGGTTTTCTTTGCCATATGGTATCTCAATAACTCGTGCTTGTAATTCTTTCATGTAAGAGAATGGGTAAGTGTGTCGGTTGTACATCATGTTAACTTCACCGATCTGCTTGCCATTGCTATCGTAGAAAGGTTGTTTCATTGTGTTACTTACATTAAAAGGTACAGTCCATTGTCCTTTAAAATAAACTGCACTAGTGAGGACCATGCTCGCATCTTTGAAGTAGCTACTGTCCACTATTTTAGTTATTCGGCCATGAGTGAAGTTTGATATCGCAGTGTTGAGAGTATTAGCAGAGGTCTCTGCATTTGTGAAGTTAAGCATTACCATATCTGTATCGTAGAATGTCTTCGATGTTTCACGGAATTCAATCTTTGGGAGATTCTGGCGGTCCACAAACAGAGCATTAAATTTAGCAAGTTCAACAGTGGAAGTGTTAACTTGCAACCATCTACCAATCTCTCCATATTCCTGCCTAGTGCTGTCTTGGCTTCTAGTGGGAATCCGTAAAGCATGATTGATTTCGTACTTGGTTCTGCCCGAAGCTCCTTCGGATATGACCGCTAACGTCGTCCACACCGTAAAAGGCGACATAATCATGTTTTGAGCCTCGGGCTGCAGGCTCGCTGTATGGTACAGTAACTCGACGGAAAAGTTGCCGATCTTCTCTGAAAGGCCATTGTGTAGACTGGTGACATTCTCTGCAGGAACATCTGTCTGTCCGTAGCAAAACACCACGCAAACTAGAAATACACTGACACGCATTCTAAAGCACATTATACTATTTTAAACTGAGATGTTCACGTATAAGATCAGTTGTCATTGACACAGCACATAGCACTTTTATCGAACAGGAAAAAAATAAACCGGTTTGCAGATAATACACCGAGTAGTCAGATTTGTTTGGTCGACCTGCGACCGCCAGAGCCACACAACGACCTACGTCCGCGCGCACTTTTGTACTGATATAGATATTATTTGTATTATTAATTTATATCCTCATTGGTGACTAACCGCTGTAAATTTGCTTAGATTGTAAATAGCAGCGAAAGAGCGCTCTTTAAACGCATTTTTAGAATCAAAGTTTGTTTTTGGTTTTGTCTTTTGTTGTCATTTGGGAATTCAGGGTATTTGACATGGCTATTTGGTATTTGGTGACATTGACAACAATGTCAAAAATTAAGGTGTAGGTACACAGAAGGTAGACTTCAATCTTCCGTTTTCACGTTTTTAGAATGCAAATAGGTATTTAGGTGTCAGATATAGTAGGTAGTAGTGAAATTGAAAACTTGAAACTGAAAAGGAACTGTTTTAAATTTCGTCAAAGGCGGTGCCAATGTTTTTTTTTGTCAAAATTAAACATTAGCACCTTTGTCGAAATGGAGAGTAGGTACATATTTTTGTATAAAATATCTTAAAACGCCACAAAAAAATATGTAAAGCAATGAAATAGACAAAAGGACCAAAGCCGTTGTACCTACCTACTTGGTATGACTTATATTTAGTTTTTTTTTTAATAAAGAATGACGAGACGAGGAGGACATGTGCCTGATGGTAAGCAACATGCCACATGCCAGCCACATAACAGCACAAAGTGACACACAGCTATTGGAACATGAAGAGTCCAAATCATTACCTAGCACTGCACTGCGCTCGTCACTCAGAGATCTAAGATGTTACATATCTAAAAACAAGTTTTATCATTAACGTAATTCACAGGGTACTCCCCTGTTTAAGGAAAAGACACCGAAAGAAATTCAAGGTATTTGTACTTATCTACACAGAAATTTGCCACAAACATTGACAAGAGGTCTTTGGGCCATAAACTAGCATCTCATAATACGAGTATTTTCCTTAATCCAGATTTCTTAGAAAAGGCCTTAGACTAAAAAGGGCGTACATTTGGCTAGGTATAACCTTATAAGTAGTTGGTTAGTAAGCAACTTTTATCTACAAGACTAGCTAGGACTAGATAAGCTATCTATAGTTTACGCATTATGTTTTTTGTTCGCGATGGAATCCAGGAATCCTAAACTACTTTACCGATTTTTATCAAATTTGGACACCGTGTGCAGTTCGATCAAACTTGAAAGGCAGAGAATAGTTTTTCTTCCGATTAATCTATTCTCGAATTCTAAACGACAATATCCAAGCGAAGCCGGAACGGGCCGCTAGTTTAATTATATATTATACAGACCATTGAAACAGTGTTAAAAGGACTGAGGTTCATCAGGATTGAGTCCGTTAGAAAAAAAAATATAATCATGATTTTAGTTTATTTTTCGCTTATTTAATAGAGAACAGAACAGAACACACAGGCGAAATTGAGAATCCTTGACTAATTTGTGTTTTGAAAACGCCAAAAGTGAGAAATATTTTGGACAGTTTTGTTTCATTCTTCTGGGAAATGTACCTAATAATAATAAATAAGAACTAGGTATTCGGAGGGGTTAGCTTTCTCATAATGTCCGGACTGCCCCAAAAATCCCCCATTACGCTCGCGATATTGCCGCGGTGTAAATTTGTTCGATTTTTTTTTTGTATTTCTGCAATGAAAAATTACAAAACCTGCGGATTCCCAGGCATTCTTGTATAAACTTGAAACTTCCCGATCATTTCCAATGAACTATCATTATTAAATGATAACTAATTAAGTACGTAATGAGTAGGTACCTACCACACCTGTAAGTCTCAGTTTTTTTTAATAATACAGCGTATCTTTGGAATTATGCTATAGAGTGTCTAGACAAGCTGGGCATGTGCCTAATGGTAAGTAATATGCCTGCCCATAACAGCAGTGACATGCAGCTATTGGAACATGATGAGTTCAAACTATTGCCTAATATTGCGCGGCATTTGTCATCCAGAGAAATAAGCCTAGCGATTCTGAACCCAGTCGAATTGATCCGACACGGAATCTCATCTCTCGGTCTTTGTCTTATCTGTTTAGAATGACCGAGACAAGGATTGGCATTCCGAATTTGAACTGTTCGGATTGCGTTTAGAATCACTACCAAGATGTTGAGAAGATTGAAAGATTGCCCTTCAAAACGGAGCATAGTGACGTTTTCACATCACTGCTTGGCGGTAGAACACTTTGTATAAAGAGTTGTACCTACCACTACTAGGTATCTGATTATTAAAATATGATTGTGTTGTTTTATGAAACCACGGTACGACTGAAACTTTTTTCGCATAGTAGAAAAAAAAATTGGGAAAATATTCGATTTAAGTAAGTTAACGAGTATCGCCGCCATATTGACCTAGGTTGCTCTGTCGAGCGCCTTTCACTTTACCCCTACTCCGCGCCCGACCGTCACGCGACATGCAATAGATGGACGAAAACGACGTAAAACAGTTATATTCCAAGAGCTGGTAGCAATTTTTGGGTAGGTATTTGAGGCAAGCCGAAAACTTCTCCCATATCTCTCCCGTTAAACCTCAAACCAGAGGTGCAGACCTGCTGGTGAGTAGCGGGGAAAAATGCTTTCGGAAAATTATATTTGCGCCATGTTTTGTGAACGAACTTCGACATGTTTATGAAAGTTCAACCTGAAAATGCCTTACTGAGAAGAATTTTTAATCGGCACCAAAAAAGAATATCGAAATTCGAATGCGATCCCTCAGAGAGACACCGAGCATAGCTCGTTCCATACCTAGTAGGTACGCTGTGCGACCTACATAATTTAAAAACATTTATAGGTATAGGTATTAACACAACACATAAAAATACAAACTTACCAATATACACTTACCTAGGTACAATAGTAATATACATTTTATTACATTTAGGTAATAAGTACCTGTCTTATACCTTTAAACGACCAATTCTTGTAGGTATAAATATATAGAATCTGTATAAATAGATTTTCATGAAATTATGTAAGTTTACAGGGGGTTTCAGGGACGATAAATCGATCTAGCTAGGTTTTATTTTTTTTAAACATTATTTTATGCGCGTTTTTAGACCACGAAAAACTCCTAGAATGTCATTATAATACGAGAACTTATTTCTAAATGGCTCATACGGAATATGCTCGCCCTCGGAGTCAACAGGCCCCGGATCGAATCCTGATGGTTACACTCGGGTCTTTTCTGAGAAAATCTTTTACTTAGAGCCCTTTTTTATAAACGCATTTAAACCGAGCAGAGCTCGGCAGAGATAGGTATACTCGTATAGGTATGCCTACAAGAATTGATCGTTTAAAGGTATAAGATAAGATACTTACATACCAATACACACCTACAATAGTAATATACATTTTATTACATTTAGGTAATAATTATAAACAAATATTTCGGTTATAATATGTATTATTAGCTTTCTCACAATCTCCGGATTGCCCCAAAAATCCCCATTACGCTCACGGTATTGCCGCGGTGTAAATTTGTTCGATTTAATACGAACATATTTCTGATATAAAAATACTAAAAACCTTCGGATTCCCAGCTGTTCATAAATAAATAAGCTAGAAAATTCCCGACGATTTCCAATAAAATATCAATACCTATAGCTAATTGAGTGTCATTAGGCAGTCTAGTAACTAGTTGTCTGGTTTTCACCGACAAATTAACAATTCTATTGCATGACGTAACACTGTATTTTTGCCGTTGCAGACGAAACATTTCCTTATGACTTACGCGAGCCACACCCCTGTCAGGTTTTTGAGCAAAATGAGTACCCACGGGAACTACGCGGGTAAAACCACGTGTCGCCGCTAGTATATTTTGCATTCTCTTTGGCGTTTTGATCGTTTTTCTTTCGTCTAAGTTAGTTTTTGTTTTAATTATAAGTTAATTCTGCAACTTACTTTACACTCAAAATTATTTTCGTCATGTTGTTTATACTTATATAGAGTCTAGGTAAAGTTAAAACAATTTAATAGATATAATGTTGTAATACTTAGTTTAAAAAAATGATAAAACGTATTACCTATTTGTGTAAATCGTTCTGATTATTTTGTACCTAACCTCATGCTAATGAGGCCTTATTTTTGCATGCACAAAACGGGTAGAACTGTTGTTTCTAAATCCCTTATTTATAACATCACCTTTGTATACAGTTTTTCAATAAGTGATTCTGATTCTGGTCGCTAGTAAAGACTGATTTACTCGACTCGACAGTCACCTGAGTCCTGAGTCGCATAGTAGAAGGTAAAACCAGTCTATTAAACCAGTAGTATTTCTTTATACTATGGTACAAGCTTTACTTAGATTGTGTTGTGTGAGCTGGCTAGGCTACCAATATTTATTTACAGCGCTCCGCGGCTTCAACAGCTTAGTTGCTGATCCCATTACTTTCCCGGGATTAAAAATAGCCTATGTGATATTGCAGACTGTTGTCTATCCATGTACCAAATTTCATCCAAATCCCATCAGTAGTTTTTGCGTGAAATAGAAACAAACAAATGTTAATTCTCACAAATTTCGCGTTTAATCGGATTTTTTTTTTCACACACAACACCATCTGACCCCAAACTAAGCAAAGCTTGTGTGATGGCAGCCAGATAGCTGATATAATACTTATATAGTTTTAAATACATACTTATTATACATAGAAACACCCAGACACAGTGCAAACATTTGAATTCATCACACAAATATTTGCACTGGGTGGGGATCGAACCCACGACCCTCGGCTTCGCAGGCAGGCTTTTATTATTCTTGTAAATATTGTACTATTATTGGAGACCCCTTTTCAAAATTTGAGGCTGTAACTACGCTTAGTACAGTAGGTAGGTACATACTAAACTTGTGGTGTTTGAACAAAATAAAAGAACAAAATTAAACATTTTGATTAACCCCCAACTACCTCGGATCTCGGATTATCTGTATAACGTTCTACTAGTCAAGCCCTTTCATTTGATACGGCCCATATTAAGGGAGTTGTGAAAAAAGAAATATATTTCGCTATTTTGTGGTAACGGCCATCTTGGATTTAAATTTGTCATAGTGCAAAAAGTATTCTACTAGTCATGCCCTTTCATTTGATACCCATATTGAAAGAGTAGTGAAAAAAAATAATGTAAATCGGCATTTTGTGGTGGCGGCCATCTTGGATTTGAATTTTGTTATACGTCAACCCCTTTCATTTGATACTCATTATTGAGGTAGGTTGTGAAGAAATATTTTGTCCGCCATTTTGTGGCGGCCATCATGCATCGATATTAACCAAACAGCTAAGAACATCCGCACAGATATTAACTTTCAAATAAAACAACCGGATCGAAATCGGCCCATCCGTTTGAGCTCTACGGTGTACGGTGTCACAGACAGACAGACAGACTTCGACGTCAAACTTATAACACCGCTTTTTTTGGTCGGGTTTAAAAAAAACGTAAAACATATTTATTAATTTATAATTTCATAGCCAACTAAGCTGATACAATTTTTTTAGGATCTCTACCTTTTGCTTTAGTACTAAATAGTGTGTCTTCCATTAGTTACTAGAGTAAATATACATAGATATATACTTATAAAATGGGTGTGTAATGTGTGTTTCCTCTTGTTAGAGATATTTCACAAAATGAAACATCGGTGCCGCAATTAGGACGATGACAAACATATAAATACCATTCTAATTAGCCCGTCAAGTAAAATGTGGATAAACCGTGGTTAAGTACCGGAGTGAGTCCCCGATATTTTGGTTCATGCAATAGAGACTTCAATTTCCACTACTACTTCAACTTCAACTCTTCTTGTAGCGTTCCATGGATTCACCGTGCGGGTGCCGGGTCCATCGTGAGGCAGAGAGAGAAAACTCGAGTAGATCCCGAGACTTGTGTCTCGGGCGTAGGCTTAAGGGGCCCCTTTCTGACGTACATCAACACTCACCTTCACTACTCGTGTTTCTCTCCCTGCCCAGCCAAATCTGATATGAACCTACTAGTGCAGCTTTAGATACTTGTTCTAGTATAGAACTTACTGCTCTTCTGGACAAGCCAAGGTCTTTCAGGAGATTATAGAGAGATTTTACTGGTATACCTTTCGCTCCTACTTCTACGGCGTATAAATTAACTACATAGACGTTTTTTGTTAATTCGTTTATAGGGTCGTAATACTTAATTTGTTTCATCGCGTGGTCATTAGGTATATTAGTTCCCCACGCTACGGTAAGTTCTACAATGACTATGCATTTCGTAACTCTAGAAAATGGAAAATGTCCGGCCTGGATGACGAAACATCCACATCCTCTGGGATTTTATGGTGATTTTCATACGTGTCCATTAAAATAGTCCAATGCTGTACCCAGGATTGAGTAAAGCTTGTTCCTGAAGTTGATCCTTCTTTTACAAAGTTAAGTTTGTCGTCAAGCCTTTTTTGGGCTATGTAACCACGTAATAATCCCGTAAGTAATCGTAATCCCACTATATTTTAAACTAGCAGCACCCTGCGGTTTCACTCACGTATATTCTGTTCCCGTTATCTTTTACTTAAATAAAAAGTAACCTATATGTGCTTACCAACTATCAGTGATATTTCACAAATAGCCCGATCGGTTCAGACTTTACGACGTGTTTGAGCAACAACCATCAAAACATTGACATTTGTAATATTAGTAGGATATTACGTCCAGTCCTCGTATCCAGGCTGCCGCTAATGACAAAGCTGGGAGTGTACAAGACATACATTCGGTCACGGCTGACCTACGCAGCAGCCTCTTGGTATGGAATATTTACAGTCTGAGTCTGGTAAATTGCAAGGTTATGCTTGAGAGATGGTTGATGAGCTTGACTTATAACAACACCGAAAACTTGCTCAAAATTACCTCATAACGCGAAGCTATGCGACAAAACACATGTAGACTTTTTTCCTACCACACACGACATACTCTCATACACTCACAGACACCCTCACACACACACGGACACCTTCACTCACTCACCCACACTCCCTCCCAGCCTTGGACACTCACCCTCACACACTCTGCCAGACTCGCACACACACCCTGACACACGAGCATACAATCCACTATTATGCCATAAAAATATCCTATTTCAATTGTAAGTTAATATTATTGTACAAAAATTTTTAAATCTAATTTGAAGTTATTGTAATTGTTATTTTTTTATATTTTTTTCTCTGATATAAAATAAATGTTGTAAACAATATAGATAATAATCAAGAATAATACCCAAAATACAGGTGTGAACTCACCTAGTTTGGGAAATTAGTAATGTAAGTGAATAAGTACCGATTAAAAAAAAAAAAAAAAACTAAACTATGTTCCCCAACAAACAAACAAAGAATGCAAGCAGTCCAGAACGTCGCCCTAAGAATGTGTACGGGAGCGGGAAGATATGTGCGCAACGACGTCATTGCTCGAGACACCCGCATGGAGTCAGTGGGGGACTTCATCGACCATTTAGCTAGACGAATGTATGACGCAGCAGACAACGCGCCGCACCCTCATCTCCAAAATATTGCGCCCCTCCACGCGCGCCCCACCGGAAACCCCAAAACGACGTCCACTCCCAAGAGAAATTCTGACTGAATAACACAGAGATACACAGAGATAGATAGAGATAGATACTTCAAGGACTGCAAACCTTGAGTAGATAACATCCCCACAGCAGCCACCCGACCCATGGGGTAGAAGTCCTGTGAGCTGAAGTCAAGAGGCAATGGACTACTGTCCGAGGCCTTAGCCTACCACTTCTTGCAAATAGAGGAGGTGGAAGATTATGAAAAAAAAGTAGGATATGTCAAAGTCCGGATGTTTGTTGTGTGTGTCAATAACGTTGCTTTATAATATTACAAGCTATGCTTAGTTTGGGTTCAGATGGTGTTGTGTGTGAATTGTCTACCAATATTTATTTATTTATTTATTTATTTATAATAACGAAGTCATTTTTAACTCAAAGTTCGTAACTTATACAGCCAGTAACTTATGTGCCCAAGCACGGATTGATAATGCCTGGAGGAATAATTATAGTGACAGAATAAAGTTTCCTTCATGGGTAAGTGTAAAATAAAATGCGAATGTGTACCTACTAACAGAAATAGACATCTAAGTACCTGATCTAATTTTTCATCGGTTTCGTTTCATTTTACGCGGCAATACAAACACCCACATATTTCTGAAACAATTTAGAAATCTGTGCAAGAACCCTTTCAATTAGAATAGTATAATTTGGTTCCATTCTATTTATGTAACTCAACATTATAGCAAGTTTATAGACTACTTTACGTCACCAGGTGAACTCAAGGGGCACCACTATTCAATAAAACAATGCAGTAGCACTAGCTCTAACACACATTCACGTGTGTGTACGAACGACATCTGCGTAGTTGTGTGAAGAGTAGGTAGCTCCACAGCGGCGTTTGTATGGAATTTTAGTGGAGTGTCCGGGGTGTGACAGAGTTAGATCACAAAACACTACCTTATAATCCGGAAAAGTAATGGAACGGGAACTATGCGGTTAAAATCGTGTGACTCTGCTAGTAATACTATTAGTCCTGAAAACCTAAAATACTTGTTTTGATTCGATTTGAAAAAGACCCTCGTCATTCGAAAAAGCAGCGGCGCCGAATATTTTCGCATTCGAAAGTTACTCGGACTCGTAGCAAAGAAAGCACTCACAAAGCTTTACATTTGTATGTATCAATAATATTTTTGTTCGTTGTGGGTTGTAGGGACTAGACTGACAACTTGGAGACTAGCACATTTAAAGAATGAAAAAAAAAACAATAAAAATGTCAATAATACATTTACTTAACCTAAATCTTCAGAGTCATTACTATCTACATAGGTTTGTTTGTCATCGCTAGCTTCGACTAGCACCCTACAAATCGCCTTCAGTAGCCGGATTCGGAATCTGTGTGCTGACGTCACTTCTTCGTACTCCAGGTCGGTGACGTCACGGTCTATGTGGTAGTTGAATGTACTCCAGAGCATCTCACGAGCCTTGATCAATGTTTCTGATTGCCTGAAAAGGAACGCAAAAATAGAACTTGATAAATCCCAACTAATAGGTATTTTATACGTGCCAAATTTAACTGTCTGTTACGATTTTACGCCTAAACTGGCGAACCGATTTAAATGAAATTTAGTACAGAAATTTAGACGTTGAACCAGTCTCTTTAAAACTGTTTACCCACTTCAATAATTCGTAATATATTCTATAGTCAGAACAAAAGAGTCAACATGACTCAAACAAATAGTTTGTCAGTTACGATCATTAAAAATATTGTACAGGTATTTTTTCTTTTGTTTCACAAACAAAAAAACGACGAAGATACAGTGTTTAGAAGTTTCGAGTGACGTCACGTCATTGTACCCCATAGGTACCCCTCCCATACTTGTGCTCAGTATCACAAGGTTGAGAAGATCAAAAAAGAGAACCTGGGCTTTCTATCAGATAGAGAGTATCAAGGACAATCCATAGGCTGGCCAAAAGCATGCCCTCGAAAGAGATCTTACATGGAAAATGTCGGTTTCCTCACGGTATTTTCATGGACTTCTTCACCGCTAAAGCCTGTGGTGATGTAAATGTATATTGTCCTTGGAAAGCACAGGTATAGGCGAAATTTGAAGCTACCAATATTATGAATAGACTCGTCACTAGACCATCACTGCTTCAAAGAATTTCGTTGCCAATCATCATATAAGCCGAATGACGTCCAGTCTGGACGAAGGCCTCCCCAAATCTCTACTAAGACCGGTCTTACGCCGCCCACATCCAACGATTTCCGGCGACATTCCCCAGATCGTGGGTCAGTCGTTGCCAGTGCAATGTATATATGTACTGACCTGGAAGGAACGGTTACGTTTAACTTGTGTCTTGCCATTTTGAGGACTGCAGTGCTGCCGTTGTTTGACACCTAAACAAAAATCATTTTTTATATTTTTCAAATACAAATACAGAAATCTTTATTGATGTTTGTAGGTAAGTTAAGATGATACAAAACATTTTAAAAGTTGCCCCATACAAACTGGCCTCTGCGAGAGGCATGCAATATGTCTGGCAAGACAATTTGTTAGAAATTAAATAAAATTAAACAATAGTCAGCTGATTAAAGTGTTCTTCTTCCTCATCTTCTATTAATTTCTGGTTTTTATTTATGTCATCTGATTCTTCATCTTATTTTAATTTCTGGCTTCTATTTGGTTGTGATATATATTTGTGTGAGATAAATGTTTGGTGAGCACAATTTCGCCAACGTCTTGTGTTTCATCAGGATATTGTCTTGTGTTTTTGAGTTTGATCAATATGTCCATCCAGGGTCTAAGGTCATTAGTAGATCTTGCAGTTCATCCATGTGAGGAATGTCAAAGAATGTATAAAGTGTGATAAATGTATATAATAAAAAATGTCGTTAATTATAATATTCATGTAAATACTCAAAGAATGTCAGAATGTCATTCTCTTATTTTAGAAGTTTAGGGGCACGACGACGACGACACACCACTTTGGAAGAGTCTCTCGCGCATACTATTCAGTTTAGAAAAAAAAAAATGTTAGACACCTCAATTTCATATTTGTAGACCTATCCACACACGTATGGTTTTGATGGATTTTTTTTTTTAGGTTGAGGTCTAAGTATCGGACACCCCCAAAATGTATTGTTTTTTTACTAAGTTTCAAGTTTCGATAGTATAGGTCTTACAGTTTCAGAGAAAAGTGGCTGTGACATACGGACGGACGGACAGACAGACAGACATGACGAATCTATAAGGGTCCCTTATTTTGCCATTTGGCTACGGAACCCTAAACAGCCAGGGAAAGAGTCAGTTGACTATCGAAAAAAAAGTGATACGAAGTTCAACGACTCATATTAGGTATACGCATACGCACTTACGCACACCTATAATAACGTTTCTGAATTAAATGTAGGTCAGTGTGAGGTGTAAATGTAAACAATATTTTACTAGGTATAACAATCTAACTTAAATATAATAATGTAAAAACAATGTTTTATGCGAAAGAATGAATAATGTTTTATAACTGAAATAACAATATACATACATATCTGGAAATATTAAAATTAAATTGATATTCGTCATGATATTCGTCATTATGAAAACCGGTTAGCGTATGCAAACCTACCGACTTAAAGTTCATTCGTCTGATGACTATAAATTATTGTGCTTCGAATAACTTTGAAAAAAAAAATAGACAATTGGATTTCCAACTGTGATTAAAACAATTCATTAAACAAAATGAGTTATTAGAATGGTATATTTTGATGCAGTCATTCCAGTTCCACCTAATATTTTAATAATACTCAATACACCTAATATTTTATTTATTATTTATTTAATCTGGCCCTGAGGTAGAAGACACGAACGTAGAGGTTTGACTCTACTTTTGTGATAATCTTTCTTCTAGGCTCTGAAATGCGTTGCATGAGTGGGGTTTTCCAATGGTTATAATCTTGGTGTCTTCAAATCGAGAGTGAATTGGTTTCTTCTAGGTCCAAACCGCACCACATCGTCGCTTAACTTCAGACGAGATAAGTAAAAGTAGTAAAAGTATAAAAGTAAAAAAAAGAGGTTCGGTTGTTAAATTTTAACCGCTCTGAGCTCGTCTTTCCAACTCGTTCAACGACACTGAGTTCGCTGACCGATGACGTCCATCCTAAAAACCCTGGGCCACCGATCGAGGTGCATTCTGCTCACATGGCCCGCCCACTCCCATTTAAGGAACAAAACCTCGCACAAAACGTAGGTAGCGCTTTTGTGCAGTTTTTGGAGTTAATAAAATACGAAAAAAAGCGCATGCAACGGAAGGTCTCATCAAAGGAACGTTTTTTCCCGTTTTTGTTACATTCTTCATTCGTGGTCCGCTCCTATTGATAGTGTGGCGTAATCCTATATGTATGTATATCTCTATATATAAAAATGTTATGTTGGTTTGTGTACGCTTCAAAAACTCAAAAAGTTCTGCACCGATCGAGCTGAAATTTTACAATGATATATAATCCGCATCAAGGATTGTTTTTATTATCTAATTTTTGCATCACAATGTGTCACAGCGAAGCGTGGCAGGGTACAGCTAGTTAATATTATAAAAATGAAAGTAAGTTTGTTTGTTACGCTTTAACGCGAAAACTACTTCACCGATCATCATGAAACTTTGTACACATTTTCTTGGAGGTATTACAAGTAACATAAGCTACCTTTTATCCCAGGAAATTAGTGGGATCGGGAGTATAGAATAAATATTGGTGGACATTTCACACACAACACTATCTGACCCCAAACTAAGCAAGGCTTGTACACTCCGCGAGGTATAAGCTGAGTTTTGCATTAGTGTGAGTGATCACCAATCAGGCAGGAGCTTGAAATTTTGTCCGCGAGGTATAGACTGAGTTTTCCATTAGTGTGAGTGATCACCAATCAGGCAGGAGCGCGGCGAGACAGAATGGCGCCGCGCCTAAGGCCGGTTGTCACACTATCCATATACACTCACACAAATGCAAAACTCAGCTTATGCCTCGCGGAGTGTACCTACTATGGAAGCTAGTAAGATAGTACATAGCTGATATAATACTTGTATATTTTTAAATACATACTTATAATGTTACATAGAAAACACCCAGGCACAAAAAAAAATTGTGCAAATATTTGGTATGGCCGATATAAATGTATTATCAAAGAAAAAATATCTTTCTATTTGAACTTTAGTTTCTGACATTAGCTCAAACAAACAATCAAAAAACAAACCAAACAAACCATTCACCTTTATAATATTAATTAATTGTTTAAATGTGTAAATTAATTGTTTCCGTTCCAGTTGTTTTTTGAGATAAAAAGTAACCGATGTGTTCTCCCATACTATAATCTATATAGGTATGTTCCAAATTTCAACACGATCCGTTCAGGCTTTACGACGTGATTGAGCAAGAAACATCCAAACATTGACATTTACATTATTAATGGGATAAATTAGTATATATATTTCGTAGTAGCTTACCACTGTTATTCCCAAATTCTATTGTCCCAGTAAGGCTATCAGGTACGTCATCATACTCGTCAGATTGGTACATTAAATACCTACACTGATAAGCGACATCCTCTCATTGTAGGTGTGTTTTACCGCAGTGGTAGTATGGGAATTTTGTCGTTCTAGGAATTTTGTAGTGTCGGAATTTTGATTTCCGTTGACGTCACGAACGTGTAAAATTTTGTATTTACCGATTTGGATTTACTCAAAAATTAATCATCTACTCGTATTGGTATTTTATACTCAGATTTTCCGTACATAAGCTGCCCACTTTATGTCACTCTACTAGGACTCGGAACCTTCTCACAAGGAGAGAATAAAGACCATAATCTACTACGCTGGTCAAGACCGGATTGGCGGATGACACATGACCTAGAAAGATTCTAGGAACATGCCGGTTTCCTCAAGATGTTTTCCTTCACAGTTTTTAGGGAGTCACAGCAATGGAAACATTCAATGAACAGCTTATGATATTGGGTAAGTGTAAAAATAATAAGCATACACCTACTAGTAAGTACACTGGCCTAGGTAGGTACACTCCGCGAGGTATAAGCTGAGCTTTGCATTAGTGTGAGTGATCACCAATCAGGCAGGAGCTTGAAATTTTGTCCCCGAGGTATAGGCTGAGCTTTGCATTAGTGTGAGTGATCATCAATCAGGCAGGAGCGCGGCGAGACAGAATGGCGCCGCGCCTAAGGCCGGTTGTCACACCTACACTATCCATGTACACTCACACAAATGCAAAGCTCAGCTTATGCCTCGCGGAGTGTAATAGTAGGTTTATTTATGAATAAAGTACTTTGACTTGTGACACACTAGTATTACCATTAAAATTAACGTGGTTGTTACACATATTAATTGGGTAAACGGAGACACTGGTTTGTATTTATTGGGTAAACGGGTAACTTACATATTATGTAATATGATCTGTCGATCCGACTCGAGTTTCGGCCGCGACCGGCGGCCTAATCAAGGAGAGCGCACGCGCGCGATGGCTGCCCGTTTAGCACGCGACCGAAACTTGAGTCGGGTTGACTGATCTGATATTACACGTAAGTTACCCGTTTTTTACCTAATAAATACAAACTAGTGTCTTCTATTTTAGTTTGAATTTACTCTTTGCTCTTGATTTAGACACTTAGAGATGATAATAGACTACCTGTCATCATCAGGTGAATTTACGATTATACTATACCAATGTCTACAATTAAATTTAAAATTAAAAAAAAATCAAGGCAATATTAAAAGTCACGCATATTTGTTTGCAAGTAAAGCACCCACTATGCGTGTAAGATTCCTACCGCAGCTAACAAAAGAGCTAATAATTCTGAAACAGCTGAAGCAATTTTGATGAAATATAGCTGAGAAATTGCCAAATAATACACACTTTTAAAACAAAAAAATATTAAAATCGGTTAATCCATTCAGGGGCTACGGTGCCACATACACACACACGAGCACGTACGCACCCACAGATATACAGGGTTACTGGTAATCAGCCTGCATCCGTTTAAGGGCATGTTCTGTGTATATATAATTTTAACAAAAAAGAACCGACTTTCAACAGAAAACTTATAAAGTAAAAAAGATTTCCTCGATTTCTCTAGGATGTCATCGTCAGATCCTGGTTTCCTTATCATGGTATTTTCCCTTGGAATATCTTCTTTACAACAAAAAAAGAATCATCAAAATCGATTCATAAACGACGAAGTTATCCGCGAACACACATAAAAAACATATATACGGTCGAATTGAGAAACCTCCTTTTTTTGAAGTCGGTTAAAAAGAAGAAAAACTTTTGTAAAGTTCAACTCAATTCAATAAAATATAATAATTAAATTCAATTAAATTCATCATCATGCTAATCTTCTCTGTATCGTCCCATTTTTTTTTTGATGTACTGCCGAAGCAAGTACAAGGATGACACGCAAAATCGTGAAGCGTTTCACATTTTTAGAGAAAGAACCACCATCATTAAGAATTGTACAAGAACAAAAGATGTGTCTGTAACTATCAGCAAGCTGAAATTATTATTATATTATTAAATTCATCATTATAATCATCAGCCCACTAAATGTTCCCACTGCTGGGACTCGGGGCCTTCTCTAGCAAGGAGAGAGTTAAGGCCATAATCCACCACGCTGGCCCAGTGCGGGTTGGTGGATAAGATTCAATACATATCCAAAAAAAAGTATTTGTTGTCCTCTGTGGACTGTTTAAAGTTTATACACTTCGGCACATCATTTATCGAGAGTAAAGGAGAGCGCACTGTTATGCGGTGGTAGTTTAGAGTCTTTTTAAAAAAAGACAGAATTATAAGGGAAAGGGTTTATTACGTTTACTTATTTAAACTTTATAAAATAACTTAGGGGTTGCACAGAACACCCTCGTAAAAGCAACCGCACAGGTCGGAGGTTCAAGACGGACTGACGATTCTACCGGTGTCGTAACCCAACTCTCCGGTCCTAAGTCCGTGATGCTGATCCAGGGTTGCTGGGTAAGCATCACAGCCTCAAAAGCCGGGGCATAACACCTCCCCCTTTTAGAGGAGACATGGGGTACTTCCAGGTCTCCATTAGATCTGACGTCTGAGGGGTGCTACTGGGTCTCGCGAAGTCGTTAATTCGACATGAGCTTCTGAAGAATCATCGGCTGAGCCTGATGATGTCGCTGCTGGTATTGGAGGTCTACGAGTAAAATGGAATGGAACTGCGGGTTGCTGTTACGTGAACAAAAACGCTTATAGCTATTATACACTAAGTAGATACTAATTAAGACTATAATTATGGTTATGACTACAGATTGATGTGTCCCATACTGGTTTGACCTGGTCTGATGAGTTTCGAGTATGTGCAGTCGGTCTAGAAGAGACTCGACTTCAACCCCTTTTGGGTTGAGATTGTCCAGGTCTGATATGTTGACTAACCGTGTAGGAAACACATTATCTTTAATCAGAGCAACCAATTGAGTGACGTCACAACAGGCGTCATCCGTGATATTAAATCCTGGTACAAAGTTTGTAGGTGTAGTTATATTTAAAATGTCATATCTCGGTACGAGGGATGTAGTTTTACAATACCCGACACAGTTGTCGGGGACAGCTATGGTTCCTGTTCCGGACAGGGTGGTTTCGTACAATTTTGAATTTTGACAATCGATTCTGATTTTACTTGGATCGGAAAATACATAACCACCTGTTTTTTGATATGGGATGTACAACATCTAATTTCCCAGTAATTACCTTTGTTTTACATTGTGGTGGTTTCGAAGTGATTGCTTTCGACAGCAATTCACTTTCACAAATCGGTTTTGCGTCAGTTACATAAATATTCTCTATTTTACACATATATGTTCCCGGGTTTACAGATACACAGTCGCGTAGACTATCCATAGTACAATATTGAGACTGGTCTTTGGTCATTGCTATATATTTAAAGTCCGGCAGTATGACGCTGAAGGCGTTGCTTTCCTTACTGTCGTAAGGAGTCGGTAAACTTATACTATGTGACAAAATAAATGTTTTAGAGCTAATTAGCGGTACTTGTAATACAAAAATTATTTTATAATTAACATAGTAACAGACTAAGGTAGACGTGCTAAGTATTGTGTGTATGTTGTTTAGACTTAACTCGGCCGGCAGCTCAAGGTCGCTAGGCAAATGCCTATAGTTAACGGCGAGTTCTCGGTATAACTCATAAGGCGACATTATTGCTGGATGCAGGATGTTTTGCTTACCGAACAATATACCATTGATCACGTCTTCTAGCTGAAACGATAAAGTAAGTAGGGCTGTCTCAAGGGAGTTTAACATCCCGTTTACGCTGTTAAGTATTAGGAACCCGTTGGTTTTCTCTGTTATATTGGATATAATGCGTGAGCTCGTCAACGGCCATATTTAATTTTATTTCGTTATTTTTTATTGTACTGATAGTATGGTTGTATGACGACATAGCGGTAGAAGTAACTAAGATGTTTTCCCGAATTAAATTGACCAGTTCGGTCTGGTCTTGTTGTATCATTTCTATTGCCGTGTCATACTTTAGTCCATCTTCTTCGTCAAGATTTCCAAAAATGTGTTTTACTAGTGTGCCTAAGCCTCCTATCCAGGCACTGCGTCTAACCTTGTTGTCGAGTAAGTGGGAGATAGAAGAGAACTCTGATGCAACATCCTGGTACCGTGCTGTTAAAGGTTGGAGTCTACTGCGGCAATCCATATTAATTTCAATAACTCTAGTCTGATTACATAGTTGTTCTATTGTTGCTAGGGTGGACCGAATGTTTTGTAAGTGTGGGCCAAATCGAGAGACATCGACTGGTATTACAACTCTTAACTGTACATTACTTATCCTAAGTGTGCCCAGGTGGTCGAAGTAGATGCCCGAGCTTGTAACTATCGGCTGGACGTAATCTTGTTGAGGCTGACCTCGTACTTGACTGCAAATAATAGTTATAGTTAACTATGGTATGACGCCTTTGTTGCACTTATACTATACCTACTTACATGCTATGTTATATGAATACGTATCCTATTCCTACACTAAATCATAAGTCTACAAACCAATTTCGGGGCTTGCCGGTTTCACCTGATCGAAATGGTGTGTGACATGCCGCCGATTGATCAGTAAGGTCAGCGTGTTGTTTCCGCCAACTCTTACTACTTTGTAGGGCCCCTTCCAGAGCGGGGAGAGAGCCTTGCGTAACCGCAAATGGTTTTTGAGGTATACTAGGTCACCGACCTTATATTTAGCCGGACGAGTATGCCCGTCATAGTATTCCTTTGAAGACTCCTTAGATTTCCTAATAAAATCCAGGGCTTTTTCTCTAGAATATTTTAATCGGTTCTGGAGCATTCTGACATAGTCAGGGTATGTGGCTCCGGATGACTCATCATATACAGAATTGGGTATTTGTGGTTTAGTTCCAAACATCAGTTCGTAGGGTGTGTAGTGAGTTGTACAGTGGACAGACGTGTTATACGCTAACATAGCGGTATATACATAGCGAGGCCAGTTTGTTTGGTCTTTGTTTATATATGATTTTAAGTATTCCTTAAGGGTAGAGTGGCTACGCTCTAGAGCTCCTTGTGTCTGTGGATGGTAAGGGGAACACCAAAGATTTTTTATCTTTAGAAACTCGCAAGTTTTCTTAAAGAGGTCTGCTGTGAAATTAGAGCCTTGGTCCGTCAGGATCATTTTAGGAATACCAAAGATAGATACGTAATGGATTAAGCATTCACTCGTTTCTTCCGCTGTAGTGCTACGGATTGGATACGCGGAGGAGAACTTAGTAAGGTCATCTTGTATGGTTAAGATGTATTTAAGTTTGGCAGGGCCAGACTCAGGTAGTGGCCCGACAATATCTAAGGCTATACGTTGGCCTGGTGCCGTGGACGTACTAGTGATCTGCATTGGTGCTCGGTTGACCTCCTGAGGGCCTTGTTCGCTTGACAAGACTTGCAGTCCTTCACATAGGATTCAATGTCACTGCGCATTCCTTTCCAGTAATAGATCTGCTTAATTCTGTTATACATTCGTAGGGAGCCTAGATGCCCTGCTACGGGGATGTCGTGGTTGTCGTGTAGATCTTCTTTATTTCAGTTGGGACTGGGTATATAATGTTGTTGTGGTATATTCTAATTTTAATTTGTGTTCTGTGGAACAAGTAGGATAGTATGTTATAAATTTTAATAAATGAATGTTTTTCAAAAGGATTTTAAGGTCTGAAATACCGATCTCTTTTGTTTTCTGAAAAATAACTAACTCATCTCTTATTGACTTAAGTGTCTGGAAGATTTCAGGGTAAGATGCCTCGTCGAAATGGTGAACCTTTGTGAATATTAGGTAATAGATTTTATGGCCAATCTCTATCTTTTGGTAAGAGAAAAGTTCCTTTTCTGAGTTGGTTACTCTCTCATTTATTTCGGGGTCGGCTAGTACTTCTTGGACATATGGGTTTGACTCATCCAGGTCAAGGGACGTAGGGATTAAAATTATGCTGGAAGGGCATTTAAAAAGACTTTCATTATGTTCCTCTATTTCAGTGTTATATGTGGCATCTTTGGTAGCCATGGCTTTAAGAAATGTAGGGTAGTCGTCGACGGGGATGTCTAAGCCTGAGCTTGTAGATGGGACTGAGAGTCACCGCCCGCAACTTCGGGAGGTGCAGAGTGTTTGGGACAGCATCTGCTGTTTTCGTCTCCTCCTCGTTACTTGTCTTGGCTTCGTTGAGTATTTCAGGTTGTATGTCTGGTAGAGGCACGAGATCTTCAATTGGGCCTAGCAAGTCTGGGGAAGTTGGGGTGACTTCTTCGGGATTGAATGATGGAGGTGAGACTAGTAAGTCTAATAAATCTTCGTCTAAAGGTTGAGGTCCACTTTCGGCCAGAGCTTCCGGTCTTGGGGATGTATTTCGTTGGATAGGGTTCACAGGAATCGAGAAAGCGCGTCAGCGTTGGCGTTTATTTTGCCCTTTCTGTATTGGATATCGTACTCGAACTCTTCTAGTTTGAGTCGCCATCGGACTAGTCGTGATCCTGGGTCTTTGCAATTAAATAACCATTGTAAGGGCTTATGGTCAGTTAGTATTTTAAAACGGTGTCCGAAGAGGTATGGTCTAAAACTTTGGTGCCAAAGACTATGGCTAGGCATTCTTTCTCTGTAGTGCTATAATTACACTCGGCTTTGTTCAGGGTGCGAGAGGCGAACGCTATAGGACGGTCTTGTCCCACAGGTCCCTGAGACAAAATGGCAGATATGCCGAAGTTAGAAGCGTCACAGGTCAATAGGAAAGGTTGTGTAAAATCGGGATACGCGAGTATAGGAGCTGTGACGAGTTTGGATTTCAAGTTTCGAAGGCGAGCTGTTGCTCGTTTTTCCATTCAAATGGGACGCCTTTTTGAGTAAGTTGGTGAGGGCTTTAGCCGATTTTGAAAAGTCTGGTATGAAACGGCGGTAATACGATATTAGCCCAAGAAACGATTTGATGTCCTTAGGGACTTTGGATTTGGGAAATCAGTAACGGCTTTGATTTTGTCTGGGTTTGGTTTGACGCCTTGCTCAGTTATGATATGACCTAGATAGCCGACTTCTCGTCGGAGGAATTCACACTTGTCAGGTTGTAGTTTCAAGTTAAACTTACGGATTCTCTCGAAAATAGATTTAAGATTCAAAATGTGAGTTGGGAGATCGTAAGCATAGCAGACGATATCGTCGAGATACACAAAGCAACGGGTGCCCTGGAGGCCTGAGAGGGCAGAGTTCATCAATCGCTGGAAAGTGGATGGAGCATTTTTAATCCGAATGGCATTCTCAGAAATTGGAAATGTCCTTCAGGAACATTGAATGCGGTTTTGGCCTTGTCGGATCATTCAATAATATCTGATGGAATCCAGATGCGAGATCTAGAGTGGAGAAGTATTTGCTAGATCCGAGCTGGTCAAGGATCTCTGTGATCTGTGGAAGAGGATAAGTGTCTCCAATTGTGATATCATTTAGTTTTCTATAGTCAATGACTACTCGCCACTTCTGGGTGTTGGAAGCGTCTAGTTTCTTAGGGACGACCCATATAGGGGATGACCAAGGGATTCTGAGGGCTCTATAATATGCTGTTGTAACATTTTATCAATTTGGTTTCGTACTTCGGTTTTATGAATTTCTGGGAATCGATAAGTTTTCGCGTGTATAGGGATGTCGCTTGTCGTTTTAATGTCGTGTTTAAGGGCATTCGTGTGAGTTAAGGCTTCTCAGGAGGTGGAAGATGTCAGAGAATTCGTAACATAACTGGAAAAGAGCTTCTTTTTCTTCATTGTTGAGATGAGACACACGTAATTGGCGGAGGACTTCTTCTGCTCGAGAGACACAGTTTGGTATGTTACGTTGATTGTTTGTAAAGTCATTGGGATAACCATTAACATGTAAGGAGTCGATTGAAGTGAGTTTCAGCTTGAGGTCCGATTTCAACCTCACTGGCTGTTCGGATGTATTGGCTACAGTTATGTTAACTCTATGGTTTGGTTTTACTTTTACTAGACAATTGGATACTAACAGGGAGTCGGATAAGTGTTGGTCTAATACAGCGCCTTCTGTCAGGTTGGTGTTTTGCACTGAACATTCTATTACCGTCTCAGTACGAGGTGGAATGATGTACGAAGGGTTGACGAAGTGGAGTTCTATATTTAGTTTCCCTATCTTTAGGTGTCCCGGGTATAGTCAATTTTGCATCCGAATGTTGTTAGAAGTCCGTACCTATGATACCGTCATAGGGGAGGTTTATAGTTTTATAACGTGGAATTTGTAGGAAATAGGCTTTGTTTCATGGAATTTTAGTTTGAGTTGGATGTGGCCTTCAGTGAGGGTTGGCTCGTCGCCCGGGTCTATACCCTTGAGTTTGATAGGTTCCTTGGCTAGTTTTTGGACATTGTGGATACAGGTTTGCTTTAGTAAGCATACAGCTGACCCTGAGTCAACTAGGAGATTTAGGGGAACGTTAGATACTTGTGAGTCTACTACTACATGAGGTAGGAGCCGTTTGGTTGTGTCTAGATTGACTTCGAATATTTGGGTATTGGAAAAGCCGTCGGTTTGGGGCTGGCTACCCTGTCGGTTGGCTTGGATTTTGTGGAAGCCGTCAGTTTGGGGCTGGTTACCCTGTTGGTTAGCTTGGATTTTGTTGAAGCCGTCAGTTTGGGGCTGGTTACCCTGTCGGTTGGCTTGGGTTTTGTGGAAGCCGTCAGTTTGGGGCTGGTTACCCTGTCGGTTGGCTTGGATTTTGTGGAAGCCGTCAGTTTGGGGCTGGTTACCCTGTCGGTTGGCTTGGATTTTGTGGAAGCCGTCAGTTTGGGGCTGGTTACCCTGTCGGTTGGCTTGGATTTTGTGAGAGCTGTCAGTTTGGGGCTGGTTACCCTGTCGGTTAGCTCGGATTTTGTAAGAGCCGTCAGTTTGGGGCTGGTTACCCTGTCGGTTGGCTTGGATTTTGTAAGAGCCGTCAGTTTGGGGCTGGTTACCCTGTCGGTTGGCTTGTATGTGGGTGTCGACTTTATGGCTATGTCTCGGGCGACACCGAGGCGAGACGCTTATTCGTTTAAATCCTGGTTTTCCCCAGGGAGGTCGACTTCATCTTGGCCGACATCGTCGTTTTCATCAGGTTCATTGGGATTGATCATGTTTACGCGCGCCGGTGGTCTATAATTCTGGCTGGTAGATGGGCCCTGAGGCACTCTAAATCTATTATTGTTAAACTCTCTCTTGCGACAATTTGAGATATCGTGGCCGGAAGTTTACAGTAGCGGCAAAATACCCTTGTGTCATTTGAGCCTTGTGAGTAAGTCGGTCTAGGTTGAAAATTCGTGGCGTTAGTGTTGGGTTTTGAAAAATTGGATCTGTTTGTATTATTGAACCTATTTGGGTTATTATTGGGCTTCGGTTCTGGTTTTTATACAACGTTTGTTGTATCCGTTCCTCCGAGACCGCTAAATTTATAGCTTCGTTTAATGTCTTCGGGGAACGGCATCGGACGATGTTGGAAATACGGGGGTGCAACCCCATCAGAAATCTGTGGAGGGCAATGTCCTCCATGGCAGCACTGCGCCCGGGCAATTCCTTAATTTTTGTATTGGATGACGAAATTTCAATCAATAATTGTGACAGGAGCGTTTCTACCCTGAGAGCGAATTGACTAACATTGTCACTGGGACCCTGACTACTTTCCTGGAGTTCTGTCAATAGATGTGCGTAATGTTTTCTTTCGCTAAATTGCGTTTTAAGGAAGTCCTTTAATTGTTCCCATGAGTTAAATTCTTTTATGGAGCAGGCGGTCTCTGCCTTGCCACTTAACTGGCTGATTATATACTTAAATAGGACTGGTTTTGGGGTTCCGTGGCGAGCTCATAAGCATTGGAACAGTTGACGATAAATGAGTTTAATTTTTCACGGGTCCCATCAAATGGCTTGATAAATTTGAACAGAGTGTTGAGGTCCATCTCAACAGGGATTGCGCTTAAGGGTGATTTCTCGAATTCGACGTTAGGGGATGGTATATCTAGTAACAACTTTTCGTCTACCTTTTCTGTTTTGACATACTAGAGTATACTTATGAGGTAAAGTTAGGTGGTAATTAATGTCTTACTGTAGTGACAACCCTAATGAGAATTAAGAACAATGACCAAAGACTCACTGGTACAGGAAGGCGGCGATAAGGATTATAGCGGCCGGTTGCATTCCGGCGCGGTGCGCGATGTGATGCTCGATTTAGCTTTCCTTGGTGATGAAGTGGATAAGCTGCAGGGAGCTGCAAGGAGCTGCTGCAAGGGAGGCCTTGGACACGGGATGGCCTCCGGCTGGTAGCGGCGATTGCGGCGATGCTGGATGGTAGCCTGGTCACAGGCTAACTGGATGTGATTCGATGCACTTGGTTATGCTTGCACTGCACTATAGCACTGCACTGTGCACTGGATGACTGGAACGGTTTCGATGAAGATGAGTCCGTCGGTGCGGTTGCGGCACTGGGATTTCCGATCCCACCGCTGCCACCAATTTGTTATGCGGTGGTAGTTTAGAGTCTTTTAAAAAAGACAGAATTATAAGGAAAGGGTTTATTACGTTTACTTATTTAAACTTTATAAAATAACTTAGGGGTTGCACAGAACACCCTCGTAAAAGCAACCGCACAGGTCGGAGGTTCAAGACGGACTGACGATTCTACCGGTGTCGTAACCCAACTCTCCGGTCCTAAGTCCGTGATGCTGATCCAGGGTTGCTGGGTAAGCATCACAGCCTCAAAAGCCGGGGCATAACAGCACGCTCTTGTTACGAATTTTACGAAAATTTCGATGCTTTTAGATTGGGCAAATACACTTTTTTTATTTTGTATATGAAATAAATATACGATTTTTTTAAACTGTAGAAGTAGTCGTATTTAATGTACGAGTACTTAACATCCACTTACAAGAATACAACCTGATTACTAATAACCCTGTATACATGAAACTTATAACAACGCGACTTTTTTACGTCTGGAGTGACCCTAGCCGATACGCACACATTAAAGAGCGTATAAAAACGACATCATTGCGGCTGTGTAGGTGTTACAAAGGGTTTACATATACCTACTACGTATAGACTTAGATTTTCCGCACGGTTCCTTTGAGTCAATCGTAAGCAGATGACGTGCATACTTTCTATGGCAACAGAGTGATGTGCGGCGGCAAAAGGCACTTCCACAAGAGCGACAAGGCAAGAAAGATGCTACCCGTGCTTTCCGTGTAAAGCCAACTCTATACGTAGTAAATGTAAACTCTTTGCTTAACAGACGCTTTAAAACTCTATTTTTTGGAAGTTTTAAAGCGTCTGTTTAGCAAAACGGCCGACGGAAAGTGTCTGGGAGTATCGGGGGCTTATTTGTAAAGATATTGCCTATAACATGCGTGAAAATCAGTTATCAGAAAATACGCGAAAGTAAGATAATGTAGCTTCTGGACCCCATATCTCAAAATTGGCCGTCTAAGCAAGTTAGCGGGTAATCATGTGTTCTTAGTACGTACTAACTCTACTCAATCGTCCATATTTCATCCATCAGAAAATACGTGACGTCTGGCAACCCTGGGATCCTACTCTATTCGGTCGCGTCATTAGTATAAAGTGTCAGGGGGTATGAGTATAGGTTTCGTAACCCATATGACACAATTTCGGACAGGCATTCCTGTTTGTGTACGATTTGAGGTAAATTTAATAACCGAAAGAACCCGACTAACGGAAGGCGAGCAAGTGTAACTACGTAACTTGATCTCTGGACTCGCTGTCATTAAACGCAGTCAAAGTTCAAGTTATAGCGGATAGCGGGTTAGTGCTTATTGGTCGGTCACCGTGGAGACAGACGCAGATGCATCATCTGTGAATCACATCATTATTTGTAAACAACGCAAACATTGTTCCATATATTATGCTACTACCAGTGCCGCGGTTTTGCCCGTGTAGGTCTCTTCCAGGCAACCGGAAACCGGACAATACGTAGTATATGTTAACTCTTTGGTAAAATATTTTTTAGCAATCCAACTGAGGGACTAATCCCTTTTTTTTTTAGAATTATAGCATATTCTCGAAAGTTGGTATTCTATAATTTATTGGAATAGAAGTCAGTGTGCCCCGGTGCGTCTTTGTCTCTTTGTGCCTACAAAAAAGGCCTGCTCGCAAGCCAAAATGAGCCAAATACAAGTTCATGAGTAAGAGGATATGTTTAAAGTGCTGTCGGTATTTGCGCTGTCATAGTTAGTTAGGCGTTTTGTGGTTTCTGGAAAATTATGTTTCCGTTAGTCAGCACAGTAGTCATTGAGTATGGTTTCACATTGTGTAACTTCCACTGTAACCGTCGTCATGTATGGTTTCTTTGAAGTGAAAACTTCTTTTGCCGCGCCACAGACCGATTTTTCGTGGGCTGTGAATTGAATTCTAGCATCACGCTCGGGAAATAACGAAATCTTCTGAAACTCGGGACCATGGCCACGCCCTCAGTTTCGCCGGCGTAGTTTCCAAAGTAAGCTATCAAATCCTGAGTTATAAGTTTTCACTTTAATCGACAGTCCCTATGACTGCCATTTTTTTTCTATTAGCATAGAGTGACGGGACGAGCAGTACATGTGCCTGATGGTGAGCAGCACGCCTGCCCATAACAGCACAGTGACACACAAAGCTATTGGAACATAAACTGCACTACGCTCTTCACTCAGAGATATTAAGATGATATTTTTATTCAGTTTAAAGTGCTGTCTTAAAGTGCTGAAACTGAACTGAAAGCTTTCAGTGCCAAACGGGCAGCCACCGCGCGTGTGCACTCGCCTTGAAAAAGGCCGCCGGACGCAGCCGAAACTCGAGTCGGATTGACCGACCGTATATACGTGAGTGTCCCGTTATCCAATTAAATATGTGTAACAACCACGTTAATTTTAATACTAAAATATTTATCTTTGTCTTGTAATTTCTACGGAACATTGCCCTTCAAACCGGAACACAGTGACGTTTGCAGATTACAGCTTGGCGGTAGAATAACTAGCAAAGGCGATATTCAATTTAACTACTACTACTACTTTACATACTTTAGTTATGAAACCAGTTACCTAAAGGCAATATTTGATATAGCTAACATACAAACTTTACGCGCGACGCATAGAAAATACCCGACAGTGACGTCACGCTTTAGTAGTGTTTTTGTATGAAGCGTATTTGGGAAAGTCCAAAATTGTGGTTTTAAAATCGTGATATCACGTGAAATTTTTAAGATAACAAAGTAATTCTTTCACATATGTTTCAGTTATTGAGTGGCCTTTTGATGGCTCATTAAATAAAAAATGAGTCGTCATGCCTATTGCATGTACTCGTAGCGACAATGATGAGATGGATGTGTAGTGTGACGCGAATAGATACCTACGATTAGGAATAAGTACCTACAGGTATAAGAGGAAATATGAAAGTAGAACCCGTGAGGGCGCTCAAGTATTACGTTATGCAATTTAGGTGTAGGGTGTCTTGTAAAACATTACGGTGCGTCTTGGAAATGATAATTAAACTTTCGCGATTCGAACACATAATTCTACCGCCAAGAAGTAATGTGCAAACATTACTGTGTTCCGGTTTGAAGGGCAATGTTTCCAGAGAAATTACTTAGATGCTCGAATAATTCAGACTAATTAAGACTCTCTTCTTCTCGAGAGTGTCTTCTCGTGACCACGACGGTTGTAACGCTGCCGAAACGTGAAACAATGAATTATTCGTGATTAAGCCTCGTAGGTAATATATAAACATTAAAAATCTCCCTTGTTGGCAACTTGTGTGGTGACTTTTAGGTAAAGATGGTCACTTACGTAACTTGAGTAATGTTTAGGGAGAGTGAGGGAAGGGGTGAAAAAAAAAATGAACGAACCCGCGAACCCGCGCGCGCACTCTCCTTGAAAAAGATCGCCGGACGCGATCGAAACTTGAGTCGGACTGGACTGACTATATTAAACGTGAGTTACCCGTGTATTTGTGTAAAATGTGTAATAACCACGTTAGTTTTCATACTAAAATAAATTAATCATCTATACTAATATTATAAAGTTGAAGAGTTTGTTTGTTTGATCGCTAGGATCTCGGGAAGTACTGGTCCGAATCGAAAGATTGTTTTCCTGTTGGCTATTATAGGCTATATAAGATTATACGTTACGATCAATAGGAATAAATAAATGAAGCATGAATGAAGAATGTGACAAAATAGAGAAAAATATTATTTTTTGAGAACTTTCATTGCGTGTACGCCGAAGTCCGTGACAGCATATGTCTACCTTTCAAGATTGCGTCATTAAAAACCTTTGCTAAGCAGACTTGTTCTAAATCTGAATTGGTACGACCAATTTTCGATAAGTGGCGGCGTAGCAAAGCGCGCCAAAGCTAGTTTTAAATAAAATCCCTACTAACCTCCTCAACGTCTCCCATAGTGAAGAGTAAGGCAGCCTGCGGTGATATCACGGATGTCTTGTACAGCATGAGGGCGCGTCGCTCGGCGGAGTGCCTGCCGCGAGACGAGACGAGTAGCGTCGGAGCGGGGGCGGAGCTCCGCAGGTGATGGTTCACGCTCTCCGACGCTATGTGGGCGCGCTCGCCCGACCTACAACAAGCGACGAGGTGAAGAGGGTCAGCCGGTGAGACAAGACGAAAAGTAACAATAATTAATGTAAAGTGTAAATTAGTGTAAAGAAGATGAGATGAGAGTCAAGTCGATGTCAGAGAAACGGTTGATGTCAGACGACAAGCGGATGACGTCAAAGAAGCGGTTGATGTCATAAAATCGGTTGATGTCAGAGAAACGATCGAAGTCAGAAGACAAACGGTTGGTGTCAGAGATACGGTTGATGTTAGAGAAACGATCGATGTCAAACGACAAACGGTTGATGTTAAAGGAACTATCAAAGTAAGTACAAACAGTTGATGTCAGAGAAATGGTTGATGTCAGACGACAAGCAGTTGACGTGGAAGAAACAGTAGATGTCAAAGAAGCAGTTAATGCAATAAAAACGGTCGACGTCAGACGACAAGCAGTTGATATCAGAGAAATGGTTGATGTCATAGAAACGGTCGATGCAAGAGAAGCGATCGATATCAGAGAAACAGTAGATGTCAGACAAACGGCTGAAGTCAGAAATGCGAAGTATGTTAGACTAGCAGTCAACGTCAGAGCAATGGTTGATGTTAGACAACAAGCAGTTAACGTCAAAGTAACAGTAGATGTCAAAGAAGCGGTTGATGTCATAAAAACGGTCGATATCAGACGACAAGCGGTTGACGTCAGAGAAACGGTCGACGTCTGAGAAAAGATCGATGTCAGAGAAGCGGTCTATGTTAAAGAAGTGGTCTATGTCAAAGAAGTTGTCTATGTTAAAGGAGTGGTCTATGTTAAAGTTACTTACGTAGAGTATATTTCAGTGACAGTTTTGAGTTTCCCCTTAGTTTTGACGCTTCTTCTGGTGAGGAAGAGAGCGTTGAAGCCGGAGAACAGCGTGGCGACGCTGAGCTCATCGATGTCGGAGAACCGGTTGACGTCTTCAAGCTCAGTGTTGCGGTCGATGACGCCGGTGGCGAGTAACTCGCTCAAGTACACGCTTGAGATTGCTATAAAACGATAACTCGTTAGAATATACCAAATTTTCATCAAAAATTAGTCGCTTAACATCAGGCGAGATGGTAGTCATATTATTTAAAAATAAAAGCGGCCAAGTGCGACACGGCCATGAAGGGTTCTGTAGCAGCAAGTAACATAATACATAAGTTCTTGTAGTTCGATGTAACTAAGATCGATGTTTTAATAATAGTGAATATGACGCAGTAAAAAACATTACTCACTAGATCGAGTTCAAACCAATTTTCGTTGGTTGTTTTCATAGTAATGTACACCATATATTTTTTTTTTTTACCATTCTCTTATTTTAAAAGTTACAGGAGGGGGGACATTTTACCACTTTGGAAGTGTCTCTCGCGCAAATTCTTTAGTGTAGAAAATAATGATATTAGAAACTCCAACATCATTTTTGCACTATCCATAGACATTCCACATGTATAGTTAGTTTAATGGTCGGTCCCGAAATGTGCCTAAACAAAGCGAAATAGAAATTACTAACATTTGACATGAGCCAGTCTTTCTTTTTTAACCCCGCGCGGCTCGCACCACCGGTCTACATTTTGCCAGTCAGACGCGTGTAACTCTTCCTCGAAGTCTCTCTGAAGCCAGCGCAGAGCCGAATGGTCAGAACTAGCACTGTACTGACGCTTTATCTCACGAATCTCTGTAATATAAAAGAAAAAATATTAATTACTTTCATGATGACATGACAGGATGACTAAAAAAATAATAATTGGTCTGTCAGTTAAATTGCAAAAAAATTAGTAGGTACACGTATTTTTTTCTTTAGTTTCACAAATAAAATGACGAAGATACAGTCCTCAGAAGTTTTGAGTGACGTCACTTCATTGTAATATACGATTTTTACGAAGACGTGACGTCACTGCCCTCCACCCCGGAAGTTTGATGATCTTTACCTTTGTCGATTATTAATGATTGGATAAAACAAAACTAACGAACGAACTTATTAGAATGATATATTTTTGACCTAATGAGAATTACACAACGGTACACTTTTATTTTATTAAAATTAGCCACTGTACAGACTCCGCAGTCCGTGATCTTTGTCATTTAAATTCTTATTTTTTTTACATATTTCTTGGATTAGGAGAAGAAGAGGCAAATAGGGGGGAGTTGGGAACATTTTAAACGTAATTCTAGTGCTCGTCTGTTGAGCCGATCACTACCGGTTGGGGTTCTGCTAGTAATCGACTCAACATCGTCATTTGCGTCAGCCGCCCCTTCCTGCCCAGAGCCTCCGTCTTCTTCTTCTTGAGAACTAAGTACACTGCGCTATATACCCCTCCCCCTCACTCCTCAGTCCCCTCCTCATTACGCACCTTAAGATTTTTAACACTCCTCGCCTCACTCTCCCTAAACATCCAAGTGATTCTTTTTTACTTATAAGTCACCAGACAAGTTGCTTGGGAGATTTTAATTTCCACATTTTTATATAATTATGACGTGACATCATATAAATCGTAAACGCCGGCTGAATGCACGATAAAGTGTCCCGTTATATCAATGTTTTGTTATGACGTTGTCACGTTAAACTATCGTAGGTAAACAAACCGACTTTACAGACAACCAATTTTTTAATTACCTCCGTTATGCACCGTAACGTTTTAAAAGCCACAAATTGCGTTACGTAATACATGAACGGCCTCCTTTACTAGTATATATAAAACCTAAATCAAGCAATATTTTAACAAAACACTCACCATCTCTCCTGTCTGCGGCGTTTTCAAACACCTCCATGTTGGTATCCAACATGGCTTGTATGTCCGCCTGGGGTAACAGCGCCTGCGCGGTCGCCGCTCGTGTTAGAGCGAGACCGCCGCGCGGCGCGAGCGAGAGGGAAGACAGGATACTGCCCAAGCGGGTTAGCTGTTCCGTACGTGACAATGCACCTGAAATATGGACGAAACGATACGATAGAACATTGATATGTAGAGCCCCCGATACAAAGATTTACCATACGTTATTCACGTATTTGTTTTCTTCTGCATTAATTTTTTTTACAACAAAATAACATCCAATTGCGTGTCAGACTCAGAGCCCGTACAAACGTACGAAACCCACGGTGCACGAGTCTGCAGATATGTAAGTAAAAGTTATGGTATTCTTAAGTTTAATTAATTTTTTTATTATATGCTGCAACAAAAAAATACGGTGTTTGGAATGTTTCCTCCATTTTCTGTGCTACAAGAGGTTTCTTAATATATTTTTTCTCTTGAGAGTGTGAAAAATTTGCGGCATAAACGGCTGTATCTTTTGATTGCGTCGGCTTCAAAATTTGATTTTTTCACAGCTCCAAGGGACAGTAGATAATATGGTTCGCAAAGTGCTACGTAATCTAGACGTGAATAAAGCCAGTGGCCCAGATGGTATTCCTGCCCTAGTGTTAAAAGCTTGTGCGCCAGAGTTGTCCTCGATACTGACGCGTCTCGATATTACGCGCGCTTTCTGGTTATGGCATGTCTCCTGAGTTTATTTCGTAGATATCGGACTTCTTGAGGGATCGATCCATACGAGTCGTCATTGATGGCTGCTCGTCGGTTCAAATGGCTATCAATGCCGGAGTCCCTCAAGGGTCGGTACTCTCTGCAACGCTCTTCTTGCTACATATCAACGATCTGTTGAAGCCCGGTACAGTCCGCGAGGTATAAGCTGAGCTTTGCATTTGTGTGAGTGTACATGGATAGTGTAGGTGTGACAACCGGCCTTAGGCGCGGCGCCATTTTCGCCCGGTAAAAACCGGTTTAAACTGATTTTGGGTAACCGGCCTGAGGCGCGGCGCCATTCTGTCTCGCCGCGCTTCTGCCGCACTTCACCTCTTGTACAGACTGCAGCGTGACGTGTTTAAAATTATTTTGTTTTTGTTTGATATAAGTGTTATTAAAATGGATGCCAACACAAATAAGCGCAAAATACGGAAACCATTAAATAGCCAAGTAAAAGAAATTTTGTGTAATTTAAATAGCTATTTTAAAGACCTGAACGATAAAGACATGTCAAGTCTACATCAGCCCAATTGGTATCGACATCGACAGGAATTCCACTGTCAACTGTTAAAAGAGTCTTATTGGAAGGTAAACGTGTTTTGAAAGATGGAACCAAATTCAAATCTCCGAAAAAGACCAGATGCAGGAAAAATATAATAATCATTGATGATTTTGATAAAGCAGTAATCCGTAGAACAATTCATAATTTTCACATTACTGACAAAGAGGTGCCAACAATGAAAAGAATTCATGAAAATTAAAAGGCTGACATTAACTATCCAGGATCAATATGGTCATTGCGAAAAGAAGTATCTCTTTAGGATTCAAATGGTCAAGGACAGAGAATAACAGAAAAATTTTAATGGAAAAGCATGAGATCCGTCACCTACCTATAACTTATTTACTTAAAATTTCCGAATACCGTATTCAGGGCAGGCCTATCGTTTATACCGATGAAACATATATTGACACCACTCACACTTCATCAAAATCATATTCAGATGGCAGCACTTCTGGTTTGAAGAAACCTATTTCTAAAGGAAATCGATTGATAATCGTTCATGCCGGCGGCGAGGACGGTTTCATACCAAATGCGCTGCTGATGTATAAAGCTAATCAAAAAAGAGGTGATTATCATAACAATATGAATACAGAAAACTATACAAAATGGTTACAAACGCAATTAATTCCCAATTTGAAGCCCAATAGCGTTATTGTAGTTGACAACGCATCTAACCACAATTCGTTAAAAATCCTGCTCCCAACTCAAATAGTCGCAAACAAGATATGATTGACTGGCTCAAGTTACGCAATATCGATCACTCAATATCCATGCTTAAACCACAACTTTATCAATTGATACTGCATAATAAACAACGATTTATTGAATTTAAAATTGACACCTTATTAAGAGAACATGGTCACAGCGTCCTTCGTCTACCACCCTATCACCCAGATTTCAATCCGATTGAAAATATATGGGCAATGATAAAATGATACGTCGCGAAAAAACGTGTCAATGAATATGGATACAATAATGAGGTTAGCAAATGAAAAATTGAAAGTATCACTTTACAGGAATGGAAAATGTTTGTGACCATGCAATAAAAGAAGCAAAAAGTTTCATGGATACGACGCCGTTATTGACAATATAACGGAAAGATTCATTATTAAAACAAACGACACATCAGACGAGAGTGAAAATGATAACGAGAGTGATAAAGAAAGTGACTATGGTGCAATGTCTGGTGTAGAAGATGTGTAGTTATTTTGTCTTTCAAATTGAATTTTTAGTAATAATCACACAATAATATGTACTCATCAGTCAAATACACAGCTGGACTTTATTTTATCAATTTAGTTTTATTTTATTTTAATACTAGAATACTTCTCCGACTTATGTTATGCCTTAAGTACCTACCTAAAATATAATGATATTAATTTTTAAGAGTTTGTTGTCTGACTGTACTTTTAGTGATCACTCACACTAATGCAAAGCTCAGCTTATACCTCGCGGACTGTATCTTTGGGTACGCAGATGATAGCACCGTTGTAGAGATTTACATATCTAATGCGAGAGCCAGTGGGCAGCAAACTCAGGTGCTGAGAGAGAGTCTGATCGAGCGTTTGAGCTTGACCCTTGAGGTGGTATCTCAATGGGGCGATGCCAATCTGGTAGCCAGAATAAGACGCAGGCGTGTCTGTTCTCCGCTAGAAGGAGTCCATTCGATCTGACTCAAACTTTTAGAGGTGTATCCGTGCCGATTTTTGACCGTCTTGAGCTTTTGGGCGTTACGTTGCCATCTACGCTCAACTTTGGTTCGTTTATCGAGTCCAAGGCTAAATTAGCTGCCAAAAAACTAGGTGTTCTCTCAAGGGTGCGAAGATACTTTAAGTCGGAACAGTTGCTCACTTTATATCAAGCACAAATTCGCTCTTGTATAGAGTACGGTTCGCATCTTTGGGATGGTTCGGCTAAGTATCAGCTACAGACTTTGGAATCGATCGAGAGAGGTGCCAAAAGGTTCATAGGCAACGACACTCTTGTGCGAAAAAGACTTCAAAGTCTAGAACATCGCCGAAAAATTGCTAGCCTATCGGTTTTTTATCGGGTACACTTCGGAGAGTGTGCGACTGATTTACATGGTCTAATACCACCTTACCTTTTTTTCTATCGGAATATTCGGAATGCTCGTAGCTCGAAAAAGCGACATCGTTTCATGGTTGATGTTCAAAAGACACGAACGAAGAGATTTGACTCTACTTTTGTGATTGGAACGTCTAGGCTGTGGAATACGTTGCCTGAGTGGGTTTTCCCTGTTGGTTACAATCTTTGTGTCTTCTAGAGTGAATCTGTTTCTTCTAGGTAAATACGCTCCATCGTAGACCGCATCGTCGCTTAACATCAGACGAGATGGCGGTCAAGTGTAAACCTATAAAAGTTAAAAAATAAAAAGAGTATTTGATGTAAATTTCAGATTAATACGGGCGTATCAATGGATTAGGAGAAGAAGAGGAAAATAGGGGGGGAGTTGGGAAACATTTTAAACCTAATTCTAGTGCTAGTCTGTTGAGCCGATCACTACCGGTTGGGGTTCTGCTAGTAATATTTATTTATTTATGGTACACAAAACAGGAAATTTACAAAATAATACAAAGAGAGAAAGCATAATAGTTCTGAGCAGGTAAATATCCCTAAGCATGTGAACACAGCAAGATTACACAGTTAAATTACAAATAATGAAAAAAGAAAATCAATAATCGAATTACAATTAATACAATTTAATATTGTTAAGCATTTTTATAAGTTATCTAATACACAAAACAACCGACAAGAGCAAAATATCAAGTCCCACACACCAAACAAAATGTGTAAATTGGACGAAATGACATAAATGTATATACCAGATATAAAGTTACAGACATAATAGACTCAACATCGTCATTTGCCTAAGCCCCCGCCTCCTCCCGGCCCAGAGCTTCCTTCCGGCCCAGAGCCTCCTTCTTCTTCCTGAGAAGAATACGCCCGCCCTTGATACGCCCGCGCGTTCCTGAGAAAAAAGGTCTCGACAGACAGATAGAAGGGTTTGCTTTATCGGGATCGGGATCACTTTGTGGATTTATAATAAGGATTCCATTTTTTCCTTTCGAGGTACGGAGCCCTAAATATATTGTCATCAGACTAAAGCTGTGTACGAAGTATTAGATCAAGACTGGACTCGTGGCGTAGTGGATAGAAACTCTGCTTGCGAAGCTGACGGTCGTGGGTTCGATTCCCACCCAGTGCAAATATTTGTGTGATGAATTTAAATATTTCTACTGTGTTGGGGTCTTTCTATGTATAATAAGTATGTATTTACCACTATACAAGTTAATACTTATACAGTATCAGCTATCTGACCGCCATATTACAAGCTTTGCTTAGTTTGGGGCAGATAGTGTTGTGTGAATTGTCTACCAATATTTATTTATTTATTAATCTTACAACGGGTATAAATTCATTAACTATAGTTAACCCAAACAAATGGTTCAAGCTAAATAAAACTGTTTTAAAATGAACTCACCAATATCAATAAGGTCGTTGACAGCGGTTTTAACAGCTTTCAGACTCGGCGGCTGTGGTAGTTGCGAGAGGAAGTCTGCAGCTTTGTCTTCCGGGGCATAGGTTTTGCAGTCTAGCACCGTCTGCTCTAGCGGTACCCTGAAACAAGACAAATTAATGTTATTATCGACAACGCTATATTTATCCACGAAATATATTGGAGGTTATTTATATATGGTAGTATGGAAGCCGTGCCTCCATAGTACTCGGCATTGTGCTCGCGATATGAGTGACGACAAATGTAAATAAAAAAGAAATTTGACATGGGTCAGTACAATTGTATTACAGACATAAAAATTATACTCGTATAATTCTATAATAATGCTTGACAGTTTTCTGTACAATAATTATTACTCGTATAATACAGTAAAGTAGTCGTTTCAAACTTTGAAAATGTATACAATCTCTTTCTTCTGTTTTTAGGGTTCCGTAGCCAAATGGCAAAATACGGGACCCTTATAAATTCGTCATGTCTGTCTGTCTGTCCATCCGTATGTCACAGCCACTTTTCTCCGAAACTATAAGAGCTGTACTATTGAAACTTGGTAAGTAGATGTAATCTGTGAACCGCATTAAGATTTTGATACAATTTTTTTTTTCTAAACCGAATAGTTTGCGCGAGTGACTCTTCCAAAGCGGTAAAAAGTGTCCCCCCCTGTAACTTTAAAAATAAGAGAATGACAAAAAAAAAAAATTGTGTATTATGTACATTACCATGTAAACTATCAACGAAAGTTGGTTTGAATGAGATCTAAAGTAGTTTTATTTTAATACGTCAAAATTGACTATTGTTAAACCACTGATTAAAGTAACAACGTACTACCAGAACTTTAATATTATGTTACTTGCTGCTACGGAAGCCGTCATGGGCGAGTCCGACTCGCACTTGACCACTTTTATTTATTAATTGACGTGTAAATTGTACATTTATTAATAAAATACTTTCTCGCGATAAAAAGTAGCTTATGTGCTATTCCAGACTATAATCTAACTGTGTTGAAACTATCACTACGATACGTTCAGGTGTTTAGACGTAATTGAGCCACAAACTTCCAAACTTTTCCATTTATAATACCAGCAGCACATTGCGGTACGCATCAACGCATCAATACTCGTAGCAACATCGCATAGCCAATCTCTGGTGGAACAAGAACAAAAATTTTGATTAACCCCCGACTACATCAGATTTGTTATCTATACAACATTCTACTAGTCAAGCCCTTTCCTTAAGAAAAAAAAAACACGTTTATTGTCGAACAATTTTCCTTAAGACGCACTGGACGGCACGGCACTTTCATTTGATACTCTCATATTAAAAGAGTTGTGAAAAAAAAATCGCCATTTTGTGGTAGCGGCCATCTTGGATTTGAAATTTGTCATAGTGCAAAGTATTGTACTAGTTAAGCCCTTTCGTTTGATACCCATACTGAGGTAGTAGTGAAAAAAATTATATAATCCGCCATTTTGTGGTGGCGGCCATCTTGGATTTGAAATTTGTTATAGTGTATAGTATTCTACTAGGCAAACCCTTTCATTTGATACCCACATTGAGGAAGGATGTGAAGAAATGTTTTGTCCGCCCTATTGTGGAGGCGGCCATCTTGAATCGACATTAACCAAACATAGCTAAGAACGTCCGCACGGATATTAAACTTCAAATTAAAAAAAACCTACACCGAAATCGGCTCATCCGTTTGAGCTCTACGGTGCCACAGACAGACACACACACAGACAGACATCGACGTCAAATTTATAACACCCCTTTTTTGGTTTAAATCTATCTAAAATAGCCTAAATCATTTCCTTTCTAAAGTGGCAGACGATAACACACACAAGATACAAGGACCATGACCGTGACCCAATGATGACATTGTAAAATCAGATTAAACACGTTTTTTATTATTTCAAAATTATTCGACATTTTATCTAACTAGGTCTTAACAACGTTAAGCAAACGTGCGTTTAGATAACAAATCCTTCAATAATTGTTAAAGGGCTACCTTCATTTCTAACACTGTTTAATTAAATTACTGTTTATTTGTTCTCTGATGTTCGGCATTTCCTCGGGTTTGTTGTAGTGATTTAGTGTGTGTTTATGTGTGCAAGGGTGTATGTGTGCGTGTTTGTATGTATGCGCGCGCGCACAATAGGGCGTGTGCGCGTGCGTGTGTGTTTGCGGTAGAGTGCGTGTGGTTGTATTTGTGTTTGTTACCTCTCAGGGTATCGAGCCCGACATATCCACCGTTCCTTCACGGCGGAAGATGCGTAAATGCAATGCAGTACACATAAACAAAGTTATAAATTCGTTAGCGAGAAGAGGTCATCCGTCGATCTGCCCTTTACAGAAAAACAACAATCATTCTTTTCCAGAAGGCAGAACCATTAGATAATGACCCCACTTAATGTTATGAAAGAGATTTGTAAACCTAATCTTTTGATAAGTTATTTCAACAATTTCAATCATTAACCATGGATGCAGATTAGTTTAGAAACTATTTAAAGCTACGTAGTTGCCATTCTTGCTCGATTGAGTGTTTACAGTTTATAGGCATCAAGTGAACTACCAATATTGCTTTTGAACGCAAAGGAAACACATTTAAATTTGAGAAAATACGCGTTACCAGCCAAAATAAGTGAGAAATATGTTTTGGGTAGTTTTGGTTTCAGCGGTGGCAATCATTAATGGATTCGATGGTACTTTATCATTTTTAATTTTATTTTTTGCCTTATTTACCCGTGTTGAGCTCTTTTTGATAGGGGAAAATCCTATGTTTTCGCGTTACCGACATGCTCATGTAGCCGCGTAGCTGCCGCCGCCAACCCGAGCGAGATGTGTTAAACGCTGTTTAGATGAGTGAAATCTTGGCAGTTCGCGTCACTAAATAGCTAACTTAGCCTAATTCCTGACTTATAGTCTTTGATTAAAATTTCAACTCTATGCGTTCATAAAAAAGTGTATTCGCCCGGTCTAAAAACATCGAGCTCTTCGTAACAAGAGCGCGCGCACTCTTTAACGCTCGACGAAGTGAAGTGCCGACGCGCATAGATCTAAACATTGCTAGAGAGGAGACCAAAAGCTAAAAAAAATTGGAATATTTATTGAGTTTTAACAAAAGTTGAAGGACAAAAGTTGTTTGTTTAAATATACAAAACATGCCCTTAAAAGGACGCAGGCTGATTACCTTCGAGTATACCCCTGTATATAATAGGCATGACAACTAATTTTTTTTTAATGTGCCAACAAAAGGCTACTCAATAACTGAAACATAGGTGAAAGAATTACTTTGTTATCTTAAAAACTTCACGTGATATCACGATTTTAAAATCACAATTTTGGACTGTCCCAAAACGCTTCATACAAAAACACTAAAGAAGCGTGACGTCACTGTGCCGTCTTTTCTATGCGTCGCGCGTTTGTATGGTAGCTATATTAAATATTGCGCTTAGGAAACTGGTTTCATAACAAAAGTCCCTTGAAATCGAATGGGTTATCCAATGGTAAATACATGTTCTAATAATTTCGTACTTTTAAAATGGACTTGCCCATCCAGCTTTGAATGGTCATAAAGTAAGTTAAACTAAAAAATATAAAAATTAAAATTGGTACATATTTTATTCTATACAAGTACTGTCATAATATCAAATAATTTAATGTAATTGCAGGACATGTCGTCACGCCTATTTTGTCTTTGTTACAGTTGTGGCGGCATCTGCAGTGGGTGAGTCTTACTCGTCAGGCGCACTGTTCGGGTACTACCACACCGACGTGGGTATACCAGAAGCGAAACTGATCAAGGAAAGAGAGGATGCCGGGATGAGGATAGTCGGAGGGACGCTTTCAGAACTCGGTGACAACCCTTATTTGGTGAGTGTATGGGGGAATAGATACTTTAATGACGCGTATAAGATTCCGTTTGACGTGGTGGGAGTTATAAGATGACACCCAGAGATATGAGCTCATATCTTTGCTTATTGATTCAATTGTTTACATAAATAAGTTCTAACCATTGGAAATGAATATTACTTGGTAACGTCACATTATACAATTTTAAAGAATAAATAATTTAATATCCTAAGCGGCTGTAAAAAGGCCTTGTTATTTAAATAATGCAGATGTAAAGGGGCTTTGTCAGATAATATGTTTGAGATAAAAAAGACAACAATGAATATTATAAGTACTGTGATGTTATAAAAACAAAATGTAATAAATTCTTGATATTATTTATTGTTAATAAATAATAATAATAATTGGTGATTGATTGCCTATTAATGTTTTATCTCTGGTACTCGCAATTTCCAATGTTTCGCCGGAACCGGTCCACCGGGGATATTCTAGCGTATGTCACCCACATCTGGAGTGAAGCTATCGAGAAACACGGGGAAGCACTTGCAGTCTCCCTGGATATCTCGAAGGCTTTCGACAGGGTTTGGCATGATGGTCTTATAAGCAAGCTTTCTGGCTATGGTTTGTTTCCTGGGTTTATTGCGTGGATATCAGACTTCTTGAGGGATCGATCCATACGAGTTGTCATTGATGGCTGCTCGTCGGATCAAATGGCTATCAATGCCGGAGTCCCTCAAGGGGTCGGTACTCTGCGACGCTCTTCCTGCTACATATCAACGATCTGTTGAAGCCCGGTATTTTTGGGTACGCAGATGATAGCACCGTCGTAGAGAGTTATATATCTAGCGCAAGAGCCAGAGGGCAACAAACTCAGCTACTGAGAGAGAATATGATCGAGCGTTTGAACTTGGCCCTTGAGGCAGTCTCGAAATGGGGCGATGCCAATTTAGCCAGGTTTAACGAAGGAAAGACACAGGCGTGTTTGTTCTCCGCTAAAAGGAGTCCGTTCCAAATGGCTCCTTTTTTTCGAGGCGTGTCCGTGCCGGTTGCTGACCATCTCGAGCTTTTGGGCGATTCTTTGTCATCGACGTTCAACTTTGGCACATATATTGAGTCTAAGGCTAAATTAGCCGCCAAAAAACTGGGTGTCCTCTCAAAGGTGCGAAGATACTTCAATTCTGAACAGTTGCTCACGTTATACAAAGCACAGATTCACTCCTGTATGGAGTACTGTTCGCACTTTTGGGATGGATCGGCTAAGTATCAGCTGGGGACTCTGGAATCTATTGAGAGACGTGCCAAAAGACTCATAGGCAATGACACTCTTGTGCGTAAAAGACTTCAAAGTCTTGATCATCGCCGCAAAATCGCTAGCTTATCGGTTTTTTATCGGATACACTTCGGAGAGTGTGCAACTGATCTGCATGATCTAATACCACCTTGCCCTTTCTTCTATCGGACTTCTCGTTCCACAAAAGGGCGACATCGTTTCATGGTTGATGTTCCAAAAACGCGAACGAAGAGATTTGACTCCACGTTTGTGATAAGAACGTCTAGGTTGTGGAATGCGTTGCCTGAGTGGGTTTTCCCTGATGGTTACAATCTTGGTGTCTTCAAATCGAGAGTGAATCGGTTTTTTCTAGGTAAGCACGCTCCATCGTAGATCTCATCATCGCTTAACATCAGGCGAGATGGTGGTCAAGTGCGAACCTATTATAGTTAAAAAAAAAAAAATAAAAAAAATCCCTGGTAACAGCCCTTTAAACCAGAACACTGATAGATATACCTGCTTGCAAAGACAATTACCCATTTGCACGCTGGCAAAACATTGTAATTTGTCAGTCAACGTAGTAGTGGAAAGTTGTACCACGTGACATGGATATTCGGCTTATCACAGCGTGATTTTTCACCTCTTCCTGCGCCCCCGCTGGTGACTTACGAGTATGAATTAAAGCAGATTCGTTTCGTGCGCGATCAAAGGTGCTTAATCTATGCCTACTTGGGAGTTGATTTTGATAACTTTTTGGAAGATTTTTTTTGGAGAACTTTTTTGTCTGCTGCTCACTTTGTGAGTAAATTATTCTTTAGCGCCCCCCTGATTTCACATACTTAAAAACCAATTTAACTTCAAGTTAAATTGGTTTTTAAGTATGTACTTAACCAATGTGGTTAAGTATTATGTACTATATTAGCGAAGATTTAACATTCATCCAAAACGAGACTTTTGCTACAGTTAAAGTTAACCCGCAAGAGTCAACTTGAGCCCAGTAGGTAGTACACAAGGAACTCAAAGGCTCTACACAAGGCCCCCTATAGGCCTGTAGCGCCCACAAGGGGGCGTTATCGCCCACTTTGAGAATCAAGGAACTTAAAATCCTTAAAATTTTATCGAAGTTAGTGTTTATAGCGGTTATTGAAATATCAACCAAAATCTATTATTTACTCACCTTGATGACGTATACGTCTTACCTCGCTATATCATTGGAACTGTGTGTTTAGTTGAAGTGCACCACGTTCTCTTTAGATTGTACTCGTAAATAAATAATAAATTAGAGCATAAAGTTTGATGTATCTGTGGGTCGTGGCATTTAGAACCTCTTACGAGAGCGTACTCATTTGAAACTCTCTAGTTTTGTTCCAAATTTAAATGTCCCCAATATTTAGTTGTCTATTGTTTTTTAGACTTTTTATATGGTAGTGCGACGAAAAATACGGCTCTAGATCTCACGTTACAGACACATTCATATTGAAATTTATTTTATTTTTATCTCAAAACAACATCCGGAATAGTTGGTTTCACATAAATTGTGAAATTTCCTCGAGTGTCTGCGTTATACTGTAAACAAAAGTCGGTTTACGTTATTTTCGGAGGATTTTATTTTTATTTTAAAGTCCTTATTTATCTGTTTTACAGGCGGGTTTGATCATAACTCTTATAACGGGCGGTACATCAGTTTGCGGATCGTCCATGCTATCCAACACGCGCGCGATAACAGCCGCCCACTGCTGGTTCGACGGGCTGCACCAGGCGAGGAGCCTCACCTTAGTGTTCGGCTCACCAAAACTGTTCACTGGGGGAACCAGAGTGAACACTACGTCTGTCAGTGTCCACAGGTTGTACAACTTCAGGACGCTTCACAACGATGTTGCCATGATCAAGTTTGGATTCGTGGAATATTCTGGTGAGTGAAAAATGTAACACTTTCACTTTATCGACCTAAGAGGTTTGGTTTGTTTTTCTAACACAACTGTACACCCAAATATATGCACATTATTAGCACACACACGCATTATTTGTGCGTTCACTGGGGGAAAGAGTTCTTAGCTTTGTTTGGTTAGTATAGATTCAAGATATTTTTTCACATACTCCCTCAATATGAGTATCAAACGAAAGGACTTTACACTCCGCGAGGCATAAGCTGAGCTTTGCATTTGTGTGAGTGTACATGGATAGTGTAAGTGTGACAACCGGCCTTAGGCGCGGCGCCATTCTGTCTCGCCGCGCTCCTGCCTGATTGGTGATCACTCACACTAATGCAAAGCTCAGCCTATACCTCGCGGACAAAATTTCAAGCTCCTGCCTTATTGGTGATCACTCACACTAATGCAAAGCTCAGCTTATACCTCGCGGAGTGTACTAGTAGAATACCATACACTGTAACAAGTTACTAATCCAAGATGGCCGCCACCACAAAATGGCGAATTACATTTTTTTTCACAATTCCCTCAATATGGTGGAAAGGGATTGACTAGTAGAATACTGTACTTTCAAATCCAAGGTAGTCGGGGGTAAATCAAAATTTTTAAATTAACTTTTGCTGAACCATAATCATTATGTATTACATCTTCCATGACAGATGTGATCCAGCCAGTCGCACTGCCGTCAGGTCAACAGTTAAATAACGACTTCGTTGGTTACGCCGCGCGCGCGGCGGGTTACGGGAAGACATCGGATGGTATGTGATTTGAATGTAGGGTACTAATATTTATTCTGTGATATAGGTACTAACAGTGCCCCGCGATTTTAAACATAGCATGAGCATGGACGTATAAAAATTCGGACGTAGTCTCGCTAAAACAAAAACTGTGTCCATAGAGTCGGCCACATAATATGCATGTGTGCGCTGTCACATACAGGCTGACAAGCACACATCAGTGGTTATTACACACGCGAACTTGTGTATATGTGTGCGTAAGCCTATCAGTGACAACCTGACAACGCATACTTGCAAATGTGGCCGACTCCAGTGACACAGTTTTTGTTTTAGCGAGACTACGCCCGACTGTTTTTTATACGTCCATGAGTATAAGCTATTCCAGCCTATAATCTAACATTGTTCCAGATTTCAACAATCAGATCTGTTCAGTTGTTCAGACCGCCCTTCTACCGCCTAACTAAATCGGCTTTGGTTTTGATATTGCTGTCTCTATAATTTCAAGCGAAAAGAAAAGAGAGAGCATTATCAAAGCTAAAACAGTTTCAGTTAGGCGTTAGGCGGTAGAGCCTATGTGGTGGATTCTGACCGGGAGGTCATAATTAACCATCCACACAGGCGCGGTCCCAGCCTCGAATTTTGGAGGGGGTCACCAGTACGCAGTCTCAAATTTTTTTCACCCAGTAGGAATACAATAAATCGTTTTTTAGACTGTTGAACTGTTTTTTAGATTTTTAGTTTAACGTTTACGATTTTGGACCTCGGACCGCGAATGCATCCACATAAGTGTGGGCTAAAAGATGACCCGTAACTTCGAATATATTACTAGGAATACGACGGTTTCCATACGATGTTTTCATTCATCGTTAACGCCGGTGATGATAACAACCTTGCAGTGCACTTGGAAAATTCCGTAACTGATTTTCTCGTTATTAACTATGACGTTATCGTAGATAATACTAGTTTCTAGGGGCGACTTCATCCGCGTTGTGTTCAAAAAAGGAAAATTTTCCAAGGAGTTGTGACGTATTCAGGATAAAACCTGTTCTATATTCAACTCTCAAATATAATATGCGTTAAAATTTCCGTCATATCCATTCAGTTCTATCTACCTCTATATGATCGAGCAATAGGTATACAAGCTCATATGATTAATACTAGGAAGGTTTGTGTACTAACATTGAAATATCTCTATACGATAACCTTTACGGTCAAGGGTAAGATGTCAATTGGGAGATGCAAAACACGCTCTACTAGTGTACCCATTTATTTACTTGCAACGTATGGTCGAACGTTAGAGCGACGTCGACTTTGTTCAGAGTTCTGAACAAAATGCTCACAAAATTTCTAATGATTACTTGTGTGATTGCTAGTTCTTTTGCGTGGCTCGCCCCTGAACGATGTGCACAAGGAAAAAGTCGAAGAAGTCTACCTCCTCTAACCAACGTTCGGTCAGTGCCTGATATAAGAGAAATCACATCCAGACAACATGACAATCTACTGGAAATGTACAGGAACTACAAATTCCTTGGCGTACCGATATCGGCTAAGCCACTCGATCTAATGGACACGCAAATTGAGATCCACAGCCCCCATAACTGTACGTTCCATACCTACGACCCTCGACTCCTGTCCTCGGTGGCTTGCAGCGGCGTAGCCTGTAAACTGTCTCACACAGTGACCAAAATTGATACTTACACTGCAAGTGAAGGATATAATTGGGGTGTGAAATTATCTGCAAAAGTCTCTGTCATTGAAAAGGTCTTTGAAGTCGGTGGTGAAGTGTCGACTGGAGGAACATATACGTGCACATACAATAAAGGGAGAACTACAACGGATTTGGTAGAGTGCGCCGACAATAGCGGTATAGGCGGAACTCTTCAGCTTTATACCGTAAAATCGGATATGGTATGTGATTTTGGGGAAATTCAGTTGACGCGAGAGGTCCGTGGCAATAGCACATTCCAAGCGTTACATCATTTTGATGAACATTTTACATCCGATGATATAGAACAATTAAAAGCCAGTAGGCAAGTATTTGTAAGAACCGACGATTCGTTTATAATGGATACGGATAAGATTTCAGACCGGTTGTTGCAAAAATTTATGAAGAAGTTTCCTCATTACAACCCATACACAGATACAGTCTCAGTACACCCTGGTGTTTATATTTTTGTAACTTATTATAAGATAACCTCTAGTACAAAAGGGTATAGAAAAATAATCCCATTTACGAATGAAGGCGGAGACTCAGTGTATCAGTATGCATGTACCAAACTGATATTTTAATTTTTCCTAATAAATGGTGTTTGCATACAAAACGTTTTTTTATTAAGTTCCTTTAACCCTTTTACAACAACGCTATATAAAGGTTTTTTTGATAATCAGCTTGCAAATTCGTGTATTTATTTCCCATACAAAATAAAAATGGGTATTTGCCCAGTCTAAAAACATCGAACTCTTTGTGAGAAGAGCGCGCGAACTCATTAACGCTCGATAAATGAAGTGCCGACGCACATAATATTAAACAGTGCTTAGAGAAGACAGCTTTTAATAAAGAGTTATCTTATTACCAACTATTACCCGCGACTTCACCCGGTGAAAATTGAGTGATTTTTCAAAATTTCGCGTCATTTCGAAAATTTCAAATCCGTTGAGCCGTTCCGACGTGATAACTGATCTGAGTTCCTCATGAAACTGTTTTTTTTTTCGGCATATAAGTATGTGTGATGTTTCAGTCTCTAAACTATGCATTGTTTTTAAGCAATTTGAACATATATTGTAAACACTATACAAGAGTTAAACACGAACTAAATTATTATTTAATTATCTCGACGTTTCGACCCCTCAGGCTGAGAACGACAACTTCCTAAAACGACAACTTCCTAAAACGACAAATTCCTAAAACGACAACTTTTTTAAAATGACAACTTCCTAAAACGACAACTTTCTAAAACGACAACTTCCTAAAATGACAACTTCCTAAAATGACAAATTCCTAAAACGACAACTTTCAAAAATGTGTGTGTGATGCTTTCTTTATTTATTTATTATTTTTTAAACAAAGTGTCTTCATTTTGCATTATGTCTATTATATACTAACAGCGGTCCGCGGTCTTACCTGCGTAGTTACCGTTCCCATCGTTTCTATTTTTCTGGGCTAAAAGTAGCTTACGTGTTCTTCCAAATTATTATGTAACTGTGTTTCAAATTTCAACTCGATCCTTTCATATCTTATGATGTGATTGAGCAACAAACATCCAAATATCCATACATTGACATTTATAATATAAGTAGGAAGAAGGATTATGTTACCAGCCGAACCCGATTTCAGGATAAACTAGTTTTTCCTAGGTGAAATTGCTTTGTGTTTTAAGCAATTGGATAAACCGATACAGGCTAGGCTAATCTAGTTCGTCCTATTGTCAAAAGGAGAAACTAGGAAAATTTTGGAGCAGGAGTTCTACTCGGTAAGTCCGTCCACTATGTGTTGTAGTGGTAGGACTCTTTGCAGAGTCCGCCTGGGGAAGTACATATATCTTTGCCAGTTTTTTGCCGCCAAGCAGTAATGGGCAGTAAGCAGCAACATTGCTGAATTCCGGTTTGAAGGGCAATATTTCCAGAGAAATTACAAGGCTTAGAGATACAACATCTTTGATCTCTGGGCGACGAGCGCAGTGCAGTGCTAGGTAATGATTTGGACTCTTCATGTTCCAATAGATGCGTGTCACTGTACTGTTATGGGCAAGCATTTTGCTTAACATCAGGTACATACATATACTATTCGTGTCTTCGCTCTATACCATAAGTATTAAAAAAATATGTCCGTCCATGGTATTATTACCGTTGCCGATAAAAAACTCTTGTCCCTGGATGGCAGCGGCGGAATGTATTTCCCCCAAAAATTTTGGAGCAGGAGTTCTACTCGGTAAGTCCGTCCACTATGTGTTGTAGTGGTAGGACTCTTGGCAGAGTCCGCCTCGGGAAGTACCACACCTTTGCCAGTTATTCTACCGCCAAGCAGTAATGTGCAAACATTACTGTGTTCCGGTTTGAAGGGCAATTTTTCCAGAGAAATTACAGGGCTTAGAGGTTTAAGATCTTAGATCTCTGGGTGACGAGCGCAGTGCAGTGCTAGGTAGTGATTTGGACTCTTCATGTTTCAATAGCTGCGTGTCACTGTGCTGTTATGTGTCAGGCATATTGCTTACCATCGGGCACATGTCCTGATCGTCTCGTCACTATTTATTAAAAAAAACAAGAACAAAATTAAAAATTTTGACTAACCCCCGACTACCTCAGATTTGTTACCCGTATAACATTCTACTAGTCAAGCCCTTTCATTTGATACCCATATTAAGGGAGTTGTGAAAAAAGAAATGTATTTCGCCATTTTGTGGAAGCGGCTATCTTGGATTTGAAATTTGTCATAGTGCAATGTATTCTACTAGTCAAGCCCTTTCGTTTGACGCCCATATTGAGGTAGTAGTGAAAAAAGTAATATAATTCGCCATTTTGTGGTGGCGGCCATCTTGGATTTGTTTTTTTTTATAATGTATAGTATTCTACTAGTCAAGCCCTTTCATTTGAAACCCATGTTGAGGTAGGTTGTGAAGAAATATTTTGTCCGCCATTTTATGGTGGCGGCCATCTTGAATCAATATTAACCAAACATAGCTAAGAACATCCGCACGGATATTAACTTTCAAATAAAAAAAACCGCATTGAAATCGGCCCATCCGTTTGCGCTCTACGGTGCCACAGACAGACACACACACACACACACAGACAGACAGACAGACATCGACGTCAAACTTATAACACCCCTTTTTTTTGGTCGGGGGTTAAAAAAAAAGTAAGACGTCATTTACCTGAATTTGTCCATATCGGAATTTGTCATTTTCGGATTTTGTCATTTTAGGAAGTTGTCGTTTTAGGAATTTGTCCTTTTCGGAATTTGTCTATTTTGGAATAGACGTTTTAGGAAGTTGTCGTTTTAGGAAGTTGACGTTTTAGGAAGTTGTCGTTCTCAGCCTGAGGGGTTTCGACGTCTAAACCATCTGTGTTTCAAATTTCGAGTTATTCGTCGAGTCGTTCTGACGTGATAGTATATACGGTATTCGGTATTCTAAGTAGGATACCTCCGGATAATATCTAGTAAAATAATAATGTTTGGTGAACATTTCACACACAAAATCATACAACTCCCAACTAAGCATAGTTGGGAGTTGTTTTATGGAAACCAGAAAGCTAAGTGTAATACTTATATATAGTTACAAATACATGCTTATTATGCATAACTCAGACACAGAACAAATATTTGTATAATTCATCGCGTAAAATACATTTCAACTACCGTTTGTTACCGACAGGAGACCGAGACACGTGTCGCGAGACATGTGTCGCGGTCTCGGCGCGAACTGGCGCTCATACAATTCTATAGAGTCAAGTGCCTGTCGCGATCTCCAGTCACGGTCTCGTGTCGCGGTCTCCGGGCGAACTTGTACTTTTAAGGTAACGGTTCGCGCGGAGACCGCGATAGGCACTTGACATTGAATTGTATATGTGCGCCAATTCGCGCCGAGACCGCGCCAGGCGCCAGGAGACCGAGACACGCATGTGTCGCGGCGTCAACCGCGCGAACTTGTATCTACAGAATTTAGAAATTAGTAGAGGTGGGCGATTATGAGATATACTAATGAAATCATTCGAATATGAGAATGTCTCGACATATCTCGATTATAACAGTTAGTAGTTACTAATTAGTAGTCAGACATGCACACGCGGTCGCGAGTCGACTCGATTCACTCACGGCACAGCTGCGTGGGGCGAGGAGGGGACATCACGATACGGTTTCTCGCGGTCGCGGTCTATAAAAGCGGGAGAGAGAAAAGAGTTACCTAAAACTTAAAAGTCTAAAACAATCTATCAATCCAAACTAAACTTACCGTTAATTAAAACCACTATAATAGTAAAAACGTCACGTTTCACTTCACCGTAATATAAACAAAACAAACCAAACTAAACCAATGTTTATACTAACACAAGTCTACTACTAACATAAATCACGGAACAACTCTCGTAGACTTCATAAAACACGATTAGTAGTACTAAAACTAATTAGGTAATTTGTAACATCATTATATTATGAAAATATATATTAGTTACTAATTCCATAATAGATTATCAACGTTAGTATTACACAATAAATCGATTATGTCGATCATTCATAATCGCCCACCGCTAGAAATTTGGATTCTTAGATGATATTATAGTAAATATCATCCCTCAAAAAAAAACCAACCATAAAATTGACAAAGATGTAGAAAGATAACTTCCACGAAACCCTGAAAGGTTTTACAAATGACTATACTACAAAACTTCATGCGTGTTTTAGTACTATTCAGCGCCATCTAGTTTATCTTTAGAAAAACTCAATTTTTTAAGCTATTGCATAGCTTTTATCGCGGGCCTGGGGGACCGACTTTTAGTGATCGTGCATCTCTTTCTTATGTTCACAATAAATAGGGATGGAAGACCGTAACGCCGTCCTACCCACTCGGTCATTCGACTTTGAATCTTATTTGTATTAGCTTTACAGACTAAATGCTCTTAGCAGTGTTGCCAACTTAACGGATTTCCCGTATTATTTTTTATGGTAAGCAAATGTCACTTATGTTGCCTAAGTTGATAAAGATGCATGCAACATGCGATAGCTTTACCGCGGCAGTCCCCGAGTGCCACACTTCTTTTTTTTTAATATTGCGTTCCTCGCAAAGAGTTCACTGTAGGTACTTACACTCTATATTGTTCTCTGTGTATATCTTAGTAGTTAATACCGATATCCACCAATATTACGTAATATAAATATATTAGTCTCACAATATCATAATATTTATACTAAATACTATTTTAGATTAGTAATATTTTTTCGACTGCCACACTCGAAAGTGAGAAATATCTACTTATCGTATTTATGACTCACAGATCATGCCGCTAATTATTACTTGCTAAATAGATAAGCTAATATTGTTAGCAATGACAATGAATTCATCATTTTAATTTTTGCATATCATTATCAATCCGGAGCAGTGGGTCCGTACTTAGCTATCATATATTTATGGTTGTGTTAGAAAATGGCAAAAACAGATAGAAACCAATTACTTTTTATTAATGTTCAAAATTATTATCTTTTTTCCAACAGTCCAATTTACAAATATCACCTTTTCAATGCCAATGAGCAGCTAAGTTATCCCAAAATATGTTAATTCATACCACAGATTAAGTACCAACACGGTATTAAATTTTTGATCCACATGGATCTGTGTCGAGAAATGAAACCAAACGAATGACTGATATTATACCAGTTCTGAATAGTCTTATCTGAGATTTTTGAATATTAAATATTAGCATATCAGAATATTACTAGCCGGATGACATTTTTTAAAATAATAAATGAATTCTTCGGATATTACCAATCCCGTAACTAATATCAATAATCTGCAGTCTATTAATTTATACTACGACTGTTTATATTTTGATTAGTGCGAGTGCGAGTGATTAGTGGAGGTTTTAATTTATTAGTAGCAAACACGTGTGGACACCGATTGATTAGTGTGAGTGTATAGTAACTTGCATAGTAAAGTGATTAGAAGCGTGTTCTATTTTTGCAGTCGTGTGTAGTTCTTGAATGAATCCTTTAATTGAAGTACTTCCTTTGCGTTTAGTTCTTCCTTCAATAGTGCAGTTTAAAAGCAAACTTATATTTAGTTCAATTAGTTCATCAAGAACGAGCGATCGATCAGCTGCGTTTTGTTATTCCTTCACTGGTTTAGTTTCAATATAAACTTTTAAGAAGTATTCCATTTGAAGGAACCAAGAAACACACGCCTGCAAACACAATTATCTGTACATCACGAACAAGCGAACGCTAAGCTACTTTTTATTTTTATTTTATTTATTTATTACACAATACAAGCCACAAACATAAACACAATATGATACTTAGGCATAACTTAAGACTAGGATGCAGCTCAAAAATAAGTGTGTACATACTTAAATAGCGAAAAGAGAGCTGAACTAAAGAGCAACTGAACTAATGAACTAAATGAGTGATTATACTTCAGTGAGTTGAAAAGATATGAATATTTTTTACTACCCCCTCACTTCCCCGCAGCTTGCCTGCCACTAAACACGTCTGGACAGCAGTGTTTCGCGTGTAGCGTCAGACAGCGCAGCGTTGCCATATTATGTATACAGATTTCTCCGTATATATACAGATTTTCGATGTGTGATATAGATTTGCATTAATTACAGATATATTTAAATAAGTACAGAATTTTCACATTTTATTTATTGTACTTTTCATTTACTAAATTACTGTTTTCGTAAGTGCCGTACTGTAACGTAAGTGCTTAAGAAAGACGCTAATCATATGAATAAATATAAATATTTGTACTGTGCCTGGGTGTTTCTATACATAATAGGTATATATTCAAAACTATAATATAAGTATGATATCAGCCACCATAGTCCAAGCTTTGGTTAGTTTGGGGTCAAATGGTGTTGTGGGTGAATAATTGTCCACCAATTAATTATTTATTAGTAGCCAGGTGCCACAGGTTGCTCTAGTATGGGTGTATTCGCGTCCATACTAATCTACTACTAATAATCATTCCCACTCGCACTAGTCAAAATATAAACAGGTCTTTTATATATGGCTCTTCGCCATATTACAAAACTTGACTCAATTTGACTAATCTTGTGTCCATCTATTCGCGATAAACTCAAGAACTGCTTACTGCACTGATTTTAAAAAAAAGAAATCTATTCTGTTAATCTATGGTTGGTCGATATTGTGAGTTGCGCGGTGCGCGCACACTTTTTGACAACTGATTATTTTTCCCGCCATAATGAAACATTTTTAACAATTGTTTCGTAATCGTTTCCATTGTTGAAATTATTATTTTATTCGTGTTTTTCACAAGTGTGTTGAAAAACGTCTTAAGATACACGTGTGTGTGTAATGATCAAAGACGATATACCCATTTGAAAAACGCATACCCACAAAAATAAAAATAAATTGACTGAGCGTACGACTGCCCCTTCTTAGCGTTTGGTAAGCATAATTGCACTATAGGTACCTGTTACGAGTTCGGGCTTTTGATTTCGATTCGATTGGTGTTGGCAAAAAAAACCGTAAAACATATAAAATATGGGTTCCTGCTCAGTGACATGGTGAAGAATAGCAGGACATTCAGCTATATATTTATACAAAGGACGGTATATCATTTCAACAAGTAATTTAATGGAATAATTAGAAAAACAAAACATCAGCAATTCACAAAATTAAAACAAACAATAAAAAACGAAATGGGAACCCGTTGCTGTCTTTGCATCCTGCTCTGTCCTTAGAAGTTTGCATAACTCTATCTCGTTTTGTCCTATCATTGGTGGAAAGTAGTGACACGTGACACGGATATTCAGCTTATAACAGCGCGGCTTTTTACCTCGTCCTGCGCCCCCGCTGGTGACTTATGAATTTAAGCAGATTCGTTTTATGGCCGATCAACAGGGTATTTAATCTATGGTATTGATAATTACCGTCCTCGGTTACCTTAAGACCCTCGCCAAGGCTCGGGCCTCAATAGCGCCTCAGCCTCAATCACCAACATTACACCCCCCTTGTAATGTTACTATTAATTACTACTTTTAATATTAAGATTATATTTACTAAATTGTTTTGTTTAACGCAAGTTAAAATTTTCTATAAGTAACTGTTTTAGTCGACAGCTTTTTTTTATACATTACAGCATACTTCATCTTGTTTACAATTGCTATATTCATACCATTTTGTCTAACCTAGCGCCATTTTCTCGACCTAAAAAGGCTAAAGTTTTTACGCAAAGGATTTTAAACCAAGTATATTTTATCCTCAGGTTCGATACTAACGCAAGAACAGGCCCAAAGCCACGTGACCCTGGAAGTGATCACCAACAAGAGATGCCGCGAGGAGTTTGAAGAGGCCGTGATAGACTCCACGCTGTGCATCAGCGGAGTCGGGGGGCGAAGCACCTGCAACGGAGACTCCGGAGGCCCGCTCGTGATCACGGAGCCTGAAGGACAGGCCGTGCTGGTAAATCATAGTTTTAAACTATATCTGACTGATATAGAGTGATGATGAGGAGTTAGGTAAGCCGCAGGGTGCACCTGGGTTCGGTTCCTGGGCCGGAGCTGGGTTGCCTGGTAGAGATATTTTTAGCGATAAGGTGAAATTACAGAGCATAGATCTATAACATAGAAGAACATAGAACATTTTGTATATCTGAGTGAAAGTGCAGTGCTACGCTATGCTTTGGAATATTCATATTCCAATAGCCGCGTGTCACTGCCCTGTTATGTGCCAGGCATGTTACTTACCATTAGGCACATGCCCTGCTAGTCTCGCCACTCTATACTGTAAAAAGGTTGTTGGATTTACTAGCTTTAAGGCATACAAGAATTTGCCTACTTACTGGTATCTACTAGCTTTTTGACTTGCCTGGCACCGACTTCAAATATATGAGTGAGTAGCGCTTAAAATTACATATATAATTTAATTTTTCGCTTTTGAGAACCTGTTTGTGGTTTTGAATTCGGTTAAATTTTTGCTTAATTTGTGCTAAAAATAGTTTTTTTTTAAATGTATTAATGTTATTAGTAATAAACTTGTGTTTCAGATCGGCGTGACTTCATTCGGCTCGCGGCGGTCGTGCCAGGCGGGGGTCCCGGTCGGTTTCTCCCGCGTCACTTCATACATCACGTGGATACAAGACCGGCTCTAACCTATGACCTTGATATATGTCAAACAGTCTATAATAAACTATAGTTTAAGTTTACTTTGCCTGTATTTTAAATATGTATTTACGATTTAAGAAGTATTCAGTTACTGTACTGCCGACGCCATTTTGCCGGCTTCGGGAGTTTCGATACCTATGGACTAATAGCCCGTGAACCTTCGTTATTTTAATAAAGCTGAAAGTTTGTCAGCATATGTAAAACAAAACAGGTAAAAACGATGGACCATTATGAAGTTTGGGAAGCATGGTGTGATGCAACAAGAGTAGAGGGTTTGGTGAGGGTAGCGGCTGGTTTGATGGTGTCTGGAGCCTTCATCTCATTCTTGGAGTGGCGTTTGGTTGCATTAGACGTACTATAGTAAATTTTTGTGATTGCTACATTTTTGTAATTTTAAATCACAAAAATGCAGTTGAAATTTACAAATTAAGATCGCTTTCACACACCTTAAGTATAAACGGTACATCTGATTATCTGCCCAAGTCAGGATGACCGAAACTTTATAACGGTCCATCATTCTTACCTGTGTTGGGAGTATAAGCTGACAAATTTTCAGCTTTGTTAAAATAACGAAGGCCTGAGGTTCACGGGATCTTACTCTACTAGGTACAAGAAAGTGGATCTAATTGAAATGAACAGGCTAGGTAAGTGATTAAATGTCAACGATCCAAGTTATTGGCCTACCTCTTTGATCTTATGGCTGAATATCAGTCAGGTCGTTAGTTAAAGGCGCTGTTTTGTAAACGATTGATTAAGCTTAAGGTTGTGACATAAGTATACATCGATGAAATATTAGTGGACTGTGAGTTTAATATTTGAAATTAAGGTTCTTTGGTTTTCCAAATAAAAAATATTATTTATTAGCTGTTCAACGATCTTTGTCAATATAAATACACTACTGTATCCTAAAGTTTGTTATTTATCACAATATTCTCTGAAACTAATCTTCATTCATCTTCTCATTCTCATTCATTCTCTATTTAGATTATTTTTATCTATATAGACAGATTAACTGTTTACTGATTGCAGTTAATTAGAAAACAAAACAACAAAATCTTAAAAATAAAATTGCAATTTGGGACCGTCTCACTAAAGATGATTGCTTCCAGGCAACCGCAAGATGAAATAGCCGAAATGAAAATAGGTAGATGGCAGATGTACCAAAAGTATGAGGTTCTCGTTTACTCGCCATCTCGCCTGATGTTAAGCGACCATACGGTACATGGAACGCGCTAACCTAAAAGGAACCGATTCTCGCTAGATTTGAAGACACCAACCATTTACACCAACACCACCAAGAGATTATATCCAACAGGAAATACTCACTCAGGCAACACATCCCAAAGTTTAAATCTTTTTGTTGTAAGTAAGGTCAAACCGTCTTTGTTCGAGTCTTTGGACGTCAACTGTGAAACGATGCCGCTTCTTCGAGCTACGAGCAGTCCGAAAGAAAAAATGGAAAGGTAATATAAAATCATGCCGATCACCTGCTCACTCTTCACCATGTATCTGATAAGCTATACACGACGTTCAAGACTTTGGGAGTCTTTTTCGCACAACGATGTCTTTACATTGTCTTCGCATCTTTGAGAGGACACCTAGTTTTTTAGCAGCCTTGGACTCGATATACGAGCCAACATTTAGTGTAGATTTCAAAGTACTTTTCGGCACTCTTTTGTATCAAAAGATGCGGCGTGAAGGGACACCAGGTAGGAACAAAGTTCCTTTTGAAATATAGAAGCAATACAATTTGCAAAAAAATAATTGCTTATTTCTATTATATAACCTGTATAAGGTTCTCGAGTGGCGACCACGAAAAGGAAGGCGCAGTGTTGGACGGCCTCCTACTAGATGCACAGATGACCTAACAAAGGTCGCTGGAAACCGCTGGTTGCAGGTTGCGCTGGACCGTTCGTTGTGGAAAACTATGTTCAGCAGTGGACGTCTTGCGGCTGATGATGATGATGATTATATAGCCTTTTTTTTTTAAATAAATGGTAACGAGACGATCCGGACATGTGCCTGATGGTAAGCAACATGCCTGACACATAACAGCACAGTGACACGCAGCTATTCGAACATGAAGAGTCCAAATCATTACCTATCACTGCACTGCGCTCGTCACCCAGAGATCTAAGATCTTATATCTCTAAGCCCTGTAATTTCTGTGGAAACATTGCCCTTCAACCCGGAACACAGTAATGTTTGCACATTACTGCTTGGCGGTAGAATAACTACTGGCAAAGGTGTGGTACTTCCCCAGGCGGACTCTGCCAAAAGTCCTACCACTACAATAAACATTATCCAAAGGTAAAATAATTTTTGAAATCTCGGGGTCTACCGCCTAATTAAACTGTCTTAGCGTTGATATTTCTCTCTCTTTTATTTTCGCTTGAAATGATAGAGGCAGCGACAGCAAAGTCATAGCCGATTTAGTTAGGCGATAGATAGGGGCCGTCCAGTAGCTCCTGAGATTACCGCGTTTAAACAAATAAACTATTTGGCTTTATAACACTAGTATTGCTGGTACGATCATATGAACAAATAAGATGGCAAGAGTGCTCACGGACAGTTTATACGCGTCACTTCTGTTGTATATTTTTCTTAAGGTTTTGTGCTGTGGAAACGTGTGGGGTTCCCACCAAAGCTGCGAGGAAAATGTGTCGTACGAGGATGTGTAGCGGAGTGAGTAATGTGTGGTGCGAATATGCGAGTATGTTACAAAGCTCGCAACACATTCCTTGTTTTAAAGGCGCAAAAATCTAGCTCCGCTGAGCCGTTTACACGAGGGCTGTGCTCACCGAGGCGAGGTAAATGAAGCGATAGTGTTGGTTCTTTACAAACACATCCCTTGCTACGAAACCTCGCTCAACTCTGGTGGAAACGCATCCTTAGTATTTTTTTTCAGATCGGTCGTGCAGGAAAATCCAGAGATGGTTGAACTCAAGATTAGCCCTGAACATCTTGACATTGATAATAAACTGCGTGTGTGACATCTGTCTCTATCTAAGACATCTCTGCCTCTATCTAAGACATCTATCTCGCTGACGCTAGTTATAATTGATATTATTCTCTCTCTGTCACACGGTGATGTGTGACCGGTGACGGTGATGGTAGCCATTTTAAAATTTTAATTTATCTAGTTAGAAAATATTAAAAATATATTTTTTTTTTTTTTTTAACTTTTATAGGTTTACACTTGACCGCCATCTCGCCTGATGTTAAGCGACGATGCGGTCTACGATGGAGCGTGTTTACCTAGAAGAAACCGATTCACTCTCGATTTGAAGACACCAAGATTATAACTATCGGGGAAAACCCACTCAGGCAACTCATTCCACAGCTTAGATGTTCTTATCACAAACGTAGAGTCAAACCTCTTCGTCCGTGTCTTTGGAATATCCACCATGAAACGGTGCCGCTTCTTTGAGTTCCGAGAAGTACGATAGAAAAAGGGCAAGGAGGTATTAGATCATGCAGATCAGTTGCACACTCTCCGAAGTGTATCCGATAAAAACCGATAAGCTAGCAATCTTGCGGCGATGTTCAAGACTTTGAAGTCTTTTTCGCGCTAGAATGTCTTTGCCTATGAGCCTCTTGGCACGCCTCTCGATCGATTCCAGAGCCTCAAGCTGATACTTAGCCGATCCATCCCAAAGGTGCGAACAGTACTCCATACAAGAGCGAATCTGTGCTTTGTATAACAAAAGTAATTGTTCAGATTTGAAGTACTTTCGCACCTTTGAGAGGACACCTAGTTTTTGGCAGCTAATTTAGCCTTGGACTCGATATACGAGCCAAAGTTGAGCGTAGAAGTTAAGGTAACGCCCAAAAGCTCAAGATGATCAGTAACCGGCACGGATACACCTCGAAAAGTAGGAGTCAGTTCAAATTGACTCCTTTTGCGGAGAACAGACACGCCTGCGTCTTTCCCTCGTTAAACTTGGCCAGATTGGTTTCGCCCCATTCAGAGACTTCCTCAAGGGCCATGTTCAAACGATCGATCATACTCTCTCTCAGTACCTTAGTATGCTGTCCACTGGCTCTCGCGCTAGATATGTAACTCTCTACAACGGTGCTATCATCTGCGTACCCAAAGATACCGGGCTTCAACAGATCGTTGATATGTAGCAGAAAAAGCGTCGCAGAGAGTACCGACCCTTGAGGACTCCGGCATTGATAGCCATTCGATCCGACGAGCAGCCATCAATGACAACTCGTATGGATCGATCCTCAAGAAGTCCGATATCCACGCAATAAACCCTGAAGACAAACCATAACTGGACAGCTTGCTAATAAGGCCATCATGCCAAACCCTGTCGAAAGCCTTCGAGATATCCAGGGAGACTGCAAGTGCTTCCCCATGTTTCTCGATAGCTTCACTCCAGATGTGGGTGACATACGCTAGAATATCCCCAGTGGACCGGTTTCGGCGAAACCCGTATTGCCGGTCACTGAGGAGGTCATTAGATTCTAGGTACATCAGGAGCCTGTGGTTTAGGACACGTTCCATAGTCTTGCAGAGTATGGACGTGACCGAGATGGGCCTGTAGTTGGCAGGGTCAGCACGACTACCTTTCTTGGGCACAGGTTGCACGTTAGCAAGCTTCCATGATTTCGGTACTTGCCCAGAATGGAGAGAGAGCCTAAACAGGCGCGTCAGTACAGGAGACAACTCAGGTGCACAAGCCTTCAATAAATAATTTTATATGCAGTACTTACGCATGAAATGTAATTCCATTACATTTATTTGAGTTTCTAGAATTATTAGAACACTTTTTGAACGCACAGCAAGACATTATTTTCAAAATGGTCAAAATCAGTGATAGGTAAAAACGACCGGCGTCTCCCGCTTCCTACGACCGAACTAGAACGGAAAGAGTGAGCTCACTCTTCCCAACGTTAACATGATTCCGTGCGCCCTGAAGTTTGGGAGGGCTAATCTTGAGTTGTACGATCTATGGGAAAATCCCTCCAAGACGGCCGTAAGGAATTTCGTTACAAACACATACCTTAATATTTCGGGCGTGGTGTGAGCGTGGAATTCCTCTTCCTTGTCTTTGGTGTACATACGGTAGCAGTGGCCTGGAATCCGAACAATTTCATACGTTAACTTTTTGAAGCAAATACTTCTTTTGGCGCACCAAGTATAGCATAGTCATAGTCATAAAGCGCATAGTCATTGGTATAGCAATGCGTTTTCCCCTATAGTCTATGATCCCGCTATACAACGACCTTCACCGAGCTGTTTATTGGATGAAAAGTGTTTTATATGTAATTTAATATGTCAACAAATATATTGCAAATGGGTTGCCTAAAAAATTTCAGTCCAGAATATGATTAATTAACAATTATTTTTTTAAATATTTCACTTAAATAGATTGAATTTTAGAAAAAACTATACAACATAACTTATTATTTTGGTTTTACTCAGAGCTTACGAAATCTCTTGCAAATATTTTCAAAGAATAAAAAGTTTCAAACAAACCTTCATCCCTTATTTCACCCCTTCGGAGGTTGAGTTATGAAAAAGACTGTAATACATAATTCATTATTTTGATCATGCTCAATTCGTGCGAAATTTTATGTGAATACGCTTAAGTAATAAAATGTTTCATCCAAACTTCCATCCCGTTTTTTTACACCCTTAGGGGTTGAATTTCGTAATAAAATTCGTAAGCATTGAGTAATAAAGCCAAAATAATAAGTTATGTAATACAGTTTTTTCTAAAATACAATCAATTTAAGTGAAATATTTTAAAAATAATTTTTAATTGTTAATTAATAATATTCTGGATTGAAATTTTTTAGGTAACCCATTTGCTATATTATATTTGTTGTCATATTAAATTACATATAAAACACTTTTCATCCAATAAACAGCTCGGTGAAGGTCGTTGTATAGCGGGATCTCCTACTAATAATACCATCTAGAAATGCTGAAATGCGTAAACATTTCTAGATGACCATGAATTTCTAGAAGCATAGCAATCTAGTCTAGATGACCATGGTTAGAAGACTTATTCAGACGACTATCAAATTCTCAGTTATAAGTTTCAACTTATATCTGCAGTCCCTTTGACTGCCAATTTTTAGTTAGTATTTTACTTACGTATATGTTCCGATAGCTGCGTGTCACTATGGTGTTATGTGGCAGGCATGTTGCTTACCATCAGGCACATGTCATGCTCGTCTCGGTACACTTTATAAAAAAAACTGGATACTAGCAATAAAAAAAACTGGATACTAGCAGAGCCCCGCGGGTTTACCCGCGCAGTCCCTTTTCCCGTGATAATAAAGAGTCTATGTGCTATTCCCTGCTACAATCTGACAGTGCTCCAAGTTTCAACTCGGTCCGTTCAGCCGTTCCGACGTGATTGAGGAACAAACAACCTAACACATACTTACAAACTTTCATATTTACAATACCTATTAGTAGGATTATCAATTAGCCCTGTATTTTTTGGCTACATTGATTGGCTACCCCAGTTCTATTCTACAAAGTTTGTATGTATGGACGGATGTTTGTTACTCTTCCACGTAAAAACTACTGAAGGGATTTGGATGAAATTTGGTTCATAGATAGATAATGGTCTGGAATAAAACATAGGGTACTTTTTATCCCGTGAAAATAACGTGATTGGGAACTACACGGATGAAACCGCGAGGCGCTACCAGTAAGAACTGATGTAAGCTTATTAGAGCTTAGGAAAACGGCCACTCCGGCTACATATTCAGATCAGTGCTGAGACTACATCTACAAACCTGGTTGCACTCTCCCCGCTCGTCCACACCTCTGCTTCGCCCCCGCCCGCGACACCCACGTAGTCTCCAAGCTCGCTGTACCTGAAAACATTGAAATCCAAATCTTTTATTTCCTTTTTATAGTAAAATTAGCGAGCAGGATATGTGCCTGATGGTAAGCAACACGCCTGCTTATAAAAGCACAGGAACAAGCAGCTATTGGAACATGAAGAAGTCAAAACATAATGTAGCACTGCGCTCGTCACCCAGAGAAATTAGATGTTTTTTTATGTCCTGTAATTGCTCCGGAAACATTGCCCTTCAAATCGGAACACGTAACTGCTTGGCGGTAGAATAACTGGCAAAGGTGTGGTATTTCCCCAGGCGGACTCTGCAGAGTCATAAAACTACAAAATTTACAAAACAATAGAAATAGTATACTGCAATACACTGTGTTAACAAGAAATTATATTAAAAACAAGTTAAGTGCGAATCGGACTCGCGCACCAAGGGTCCTGTACGAACAATAAAAAATAGGAAAGGGGTAGTGAAAATTATACTTATTGACTTACAGGTATAAAATATTAAATTATGTGTGAATAACATGAAATGTGTGTGTTAATAACATAGTGATTGATACTAAACATAGTGATTTATATTAAAAATAGTGATTGATATTAAAAATAGTGATTGATATTAAAAATAGTGATTGATATTAAAAATAGTGATCAATATTATACATAATGATTAATATTAAACGTACTCATATGATAGTGATTGATTTTAAAAATAGGGATTGATACCAAAGATAGTGATTGGTAATAAAGTTATATCAAGCTTAAAGACAGTAATTGATGTTAACGATTGTGATTGATATTATACATAGCGATTGATATTACAGATAGCGATTCATATCAAAGATAGCGGTCGATATTAACGATATATATTATAGATAGCGATTCATACTAAAAACAGTGATTTATATCAAAGATTGATACTAAAGTTACCTGTGCCATCAACGAGCTTGTTCTCCCTGTGCACGCCCGCGTCTATGACGTGCACCACGTCGGGAATGGTGACCGAGGTTTCAGCCACGTTTGTCGCGAGCACTATCTTGCGAACGCCCGGCCCGGGGTGGGAGAACATTCGGCTTTGATCGGCGGTTGATAGTCTGAAACATTATATTACACAGTTCAATTCATTTACACGAACCATGAATTCATAAAAAAAAACATTAACGTCGATTGAACGGTAACGTTATTTGCAAAGGGCAAAGAATGTTGAATAAGTACATCGATATCTATATTAATATTATAAAGCTTAAGAGTTTGTTTGTTTGTAGGGATACTAAGATCTCGTGAACTACTACTAACTAAAAACATTCCTTTTCGAGAGCTTTGTGGAGCGAGGTTGGTGGATGACACCATTACTTCGAAAGATTTTAGGTACATGTCGGTTTCCTCACGATGTTTTCCTTCTCCGTTTTAAGTTAGCGGCTACATAACCAGCCCACTAAATGTGTGAACTCGGGGTCTTCTCTCGCAAGGAGAGAGTTAAGGTTATAATCCAACGCTGGCCCAGTACGGATTGATGGATGACAGATGACTTCGAAAGATTTTAGGTACATGTCGGTTTCCTCGCGATGTTTTCCTTCACCGTTGTAAGTTATAGGCTATATACTGCGGCAATAATACCTACTTACCTTGAATGCACCGGTATTATAACATGCAACGTGGACCCAGCGTAGTGCGCGTCTAGTAATTGTTTAGCTTGCTTTATCTCAGCCCAACCCGGGAGAAACACTAGTATGGCGCCCTCTTTCTCACATTTATCCACTGCCTTTATCACTTCTGTGATCTGGAAATAATCAAATGCAATATTTAGAAACAGGGTTTTACATATTTAGCTTGTAAAAGTTTGTAAAAGCTAAATATGTATTATATAGTTTTATTTGTCCCAATGTTGGTCATCAAATCTTCCGTAGCAGGCATATTGCTTACCATCAGGCACATGGCCTGTGCTCGCATCGCCACTCTATTCTATAAAAAAATGGAGGCGCAAGACCGGTTGTTGTGGAATCCCATGGGGAAGGCCTATGTCCTGAAGTGGACGTCTGAAGGCTGCAGATGATGATGATAAGGCGTGCGGGACACCGTAACTAGCTTTCTCAAAACTATTGAGCTACAAAGTTTAAACTTTTAAAAGCTTCTATTTAACTTGCAAGGTATTTAGGTATGTTGTAGTTTGTTCGGGTGGAATTTTTCTACTCAATTTTAAAAGCAGATATCATCAACTGATTGAGCAGAAATTGTGTATACTAATAATTTTATTACATAATATATTTTGGATGACGATACACTATGTGACATCATTCAATCAATAAGCTATATGACATCATTCTAAATCCAATATGGCGGACCATATTGGATTTAGAATGGCGGACCTTTGGGATGGATCGGCTAAGTATCAGCTGGAGACTCTGGAATCGATTGAGAGACGCGCCAAAAGACTCATAGGCAATGACACTCTTGTGCGTAAAAGACTTCAAAGTCTTGATCATCGCCGCAAAATTGCTTGCTTATCGGTATTTTATCGGATACACTTCGGAGAGTGTGCAACTGATCTGCATGATCTAATTCCACCTTACCCTTTCTTCTATCGGAATTCTCGTTCCACAAAAGGGCGACATCGTTTTATGGTTGATGTTCCAAAAACACGAACGAAGCGATTTGACTCCACGTTTGTGATCAGAACGTCTAGGTTGTGGAATGCGTTGCCTGAGTGGGTTTTCCCCGATGGTTACAATCTTGGTGTCTTCAAATCGAGAGTGAATCGGTTTCTTCTAGGTAAGCACGCTCTATCGTAGATCGCATCATCGCTTAACATCAGGCGAGATGGTATTGAAGTGCGAACTTATTCTAGTTAAAAACAAAAAAAAAACATCCAAGTAGACGGAAATGTTATATTTAATGCATTTCCACAATATGGGTATCAAATGATAGGGTTTTTCTTTTTATTAGAATTTTAGCAATTAATAGCATTTAAATAAAAGCTTTTTGACAAAAGGTTTTTTAAGGTTGAAATTATTTACCTCAGTTACGTTCAACTGCGGTCTCCCATCTTCCCTCATACAGCTTCCCAAGGTATTCGGTAATCTGATCTGGTATTTCTTCTCGATGTCCGCTAAATAAGATATCTCCACCGGGTAGGTCTTCCCCGGTATTTCGATGACGGGGCAGGAATTGAAATATCTGAAAAAGTGTAGATTTTTACACTACTATCATTAATTGAGTCCAAAGCCCATGACGCTCGCTGCATTCCTACGTTGAATGGCAATGGTCAACCTTTGCTCCAGGAACGCGCCGGAGCGGGAGTCACCCGTATTCTCCCTGAGCCTACGCCACACCCCGGACACTCCACTAAAACTCCATACAATCGCCGCTGTGGAGTTACCTACTCTTCACACAACTACGCAGATGTCGTTCGTACCTAGATATCTATTTCTGTTAGTAGGTACACATTCGCATATTATTTTACATTTACACAAGAAGGAAACTTTATTTTGTCACTATAATTATTCCTCCAGGTATCATTTCATAATTTGGGCATGAATCCGTGCCCAAAACTGGCTGTGTAAGTTACGAACTTTGAGTAAAAAATTACTACGTTATTATAAAGCAACGTTATTTAACAGTTTCTATGTTACGTTATTTTATCCTGAGGAAATTAAATAAAGTTTTAAATCTTGTCCCGTTTAGTTGACGGACAGCCGTGAACAGCACAACAACCCACCATGATGATATTTCGTTAGGAATTAGATGTTCGATACCAGCCTTTCGTTGAGTGCTCCTAGCGTACTCGAAACGGCCTGAGGGGTGAGGAAGCTTGAAATTGGCGGGGGGTGGGGAGTGTCCGTTCTATCTATACATATTATATGTCTGCGCCCTAATTCTGAGAGGGACTCTTTGGCCTTTGGCCTCCAACAACCCAGTCTCCAAGCCCCAACAACCCAAGATCTCCACGCCACGTCAGGTAGATTAAGAAAAATATGTATAAACGGGATACGTATTTTTTATCTATTAACTAGATGACCGCCCCGGCTTCACCCGTGGTACATATATAGCATATCCCGTACATATCCAACGGAGAAAGAATTTTTGGAATCGGTTCCGTAATTCAGAAAATCGCGTTTAAACAAAAAACTTCTTCAGCTACCTGCTACACCACCTGTCGAAAATTGTTCGTACCAACTCAGATTTTGAAAAAAATTGGTTAGCAAAGGTGACGTAATAATGACGCAATCTTTAGACACATGCTGCCACGTGAACGGTACGAAAGCTCTCAATAGGAATATTTTTCCCGTTTTTGTTACATTCTTCATTCATGCTCCGCTCCTATTGATAGAAGCATAATGTTATCATAGCCTATAGGCCCTATAGCCTTCCCCGATAAACAGACTATCCAATAGAAAAATAGTCTTTCGATTCGGACCAGTAGCTCCTGAGATCCTAGCATTCAAACAAACAATCACTTCAGATTTATAATAATAGTATAGATTAAAAATTATCGACAAATATCATCAAACTTCCTGGGTGAGGGGTTGTGACGTCACGTCTTCGTAAAAATCGTACAATGAAGTGATATCAAAACTGTATCTTCTTCATACTTTGTTTGTGAAACTAGAAAATATTTATACGTATGCCACATTTTTAATAATTTAACTGACGAAATAATTTGTTTTTATTTTAAAACATCATGGCTATTATGGGTCATTTTCTGTGGTTGTATGGTGGACAGTTTACCCGACATCTTAAAGGAGTACCAAATTGTTATCGGGTAAACACTAAATCATGTTCAACAAAGACCATCTGAATCCAACTACCTAGTACCCCTTTTAAATACAACAATCGCATCTATTTTAATAACACTTATTTCATAACATACGTTGTCATATACGCATTTGAACGTCACAAAAATAACCGAGCACAAATAACAAGATAATAATATAAAATACAGAAATACAATTGAAATTTATAATTAATTAACAGTAAACAAGATTGTTAATAACATAACAAGCAAGCCGCAAGAATCCAGAGTTCAGAGACGCCGACTCGGTGGTTGAAGAGGTACCCAGCGCGAGTAGGAAGGCCGATAACCGTCGGTCACATGTTTTCGAGTAGGGACGACGAACATAGAAATAGATGCTTACGTAGGATATCAGTACTCATAGTCCGAGAGCTGGTAGCAAAATTTAGGTAGGTATAGGCCGACCGTTTATGTGAGTCCTCGCCTGCGCGGTACACTTCGCGAGGTATAAGCTGAGCTTTGCATTAGTGTGAGTGATCACCAATCAGGCAGGAGCTTGAAATTTTGTCCGCGAGGTATAGGCTGAGCTTTGCATTAGTGTGAGCGATCACCAATCAGGCAGGAGCGCGGCGAGACAGAATGGCGCCGCGCCTAAGGCCGGTTGTCACACCTACACTATCCATGTACACTCACACAAATGCAAAGCTCAGCTTATGCCTCGCGGAGTGTACAGGAGCGCGAGTGTATGACGACAAAGGGGACTGAGACAAGTGCGGGCGGCAGCGAAACACGATGTCACTAAGCGCCCCCGCCGCCCGCACCTGTATCAGTCCCCTTTGTCGTCATACCCCGCGCCACTGTACCCCGCAGGCGAGGAATTCAGATAAACGGTCAGCCTATATTTGAGACAAGCTGAAAACTACTACAAAAAAGGATGAGGTTATTAATTAGACAACCATATTTTTTATAAATGTTCCTGATTTTTTTTCTCGATTCTTCTTTATTCGAAACGGTAAACTACCACAATGGTCTCATATAAATTTTATAGAAATCTCGGCGGTTGTTTTAGTAAAATCAACAAAAATAAAAACACACAACATTGGTGATATTTTAGTTTATTGTTTGTGTTAAACTAATTTTAAAATTGGAGTCATTTCTTTTTTTTTTCAGACAATTTTTTTTACAAATAAAGGGGTCTATCTTTGAGACAAGCTGAAAACTAGGCAGCTTAGAGTGATGAAATAGAAAGTGAATTGATAAAGTTTTTTGTCAAATTGCCATAGACAACCTAATATTTGCATGCCGTAAGGTTGATTATGGAGTTCTCAATGTAAACATTTAAGATCTTATTGTAATTACCCATTTTCGCAAATAAAGAAATTTTATTTTATATATTTATTTTACTTCACATAGTTCTCCAATTATATCCCTACCCGGAGGTGCAGACCCGCCCTTTTACCGCCTAATTAAATCTAGACGATTTAATTTGGCTTTGCTATTGCTGTCTCTATCATTTCAAGCAACAAGAACAAAATTAAAAATTTTGACTAACCCCCGACTACCTAAGATTTGTTATCTGCACAACATTCTACTAGTCAAGCCCTTTCATTTGATACCCATATTAAGGGAGTTGTGAAAAAAGAAATGTAATTCGCCATTTTGTGATATCGGACATCTTGGATTTGTAATTTGTCATAGTGAAAAGTATTCTACTAATCAAGCCCTATCGTTTGATACCCATATTGAGGTAGTAGTGAAAAAAAATATATAATTCGCCATTTTGTGGTGGCGGCCATCTTGGATTTGAAATTTGTTATAGTGTATAGTACTCTACTAGTTAAGCCCTTTCATTTGATACCCATATTGAGGTAGGTTGTGAAGAAATATTTTAACCGCCATTTTGTGGAGGCGGCCATTTTGAATCGATATTAACCAAACATAGCTAAGAACACCCGCACGGTAATTAACTTTCAAATAAAAAAAACCGCATCGAAATCGGCCCATCCGTTTGAGCTCTACGGTGCCACAGACAGACAGACAGACATCGACGTCAAACTTATAACACCCCTTTTTTTGGTCGGGGGTTAAAAAGAAAAGAGATCAATATCAAACCTAAGGCAGTTATAGTTAGGCGGTAGACTCTCTGGGCTGGTGAGCAGCGGGGCAAAATGAATCCCTCGATTTGGATCACCTGGCAGGTAGATAGTCCTTCAAAAATTATCTCTCTTTTTGAGAATCCCTATTTCTTAGTTATAAATAACACCAAATTTAAATTTCAAATCGCATCAAACCCATTTTTTGCAAAACATATGTATTTGCACGCGCCCGGCAGCCCCGGCTAAATCATCTGGCTTATTATTTTTTAATATTCTTTAAACATTAAACTACAACATATAAAAATTCCAAATGTACTCAAACATTATCACTGAAAATTCTTTTGGCGCGCCACACTCAGATTTTTCGTGGGTTGTGAATTGCAATAAGATCCGATAAGAACTCTTCGGGTAAACTCGGGACGGTAACCATTGACCATCTAAAATGCGTCAGCGTTTCTCATTGGACTGACGCATATCTAGATGGGCATACCTACTCATGGCCACGCCCTCCGGTTTCACCCGCGTAGTTTCCAAAGTAAGCTATCGAATTCCGAGTTATAAGTTTTCACTTTTATCGGCAGTTTCTATGACTGCCAATTTTTTTGTAAACCACTGTGTATATTTACCACATTGCTTTATACTTACTCAGTAAAAACTCCGGCATCGAGCGTGGCACTCATGATGGCAACTCTCAGGTCCGGGTTGAGGTCAACGGCGCGTTTAAGCAGCAACATGGTGACGTCAGTGTTGACGTCACGCTCGTGCGCTTCGTCGATGATGACGTGGGAGCAGCCCGACAAACCTCAAAATGAAAATTGTTATAATTAGTGCAAAACTATATGAGCAAATGCCATCTTCCTAGTACTATGGGTACCAGGGATGTTACGGAGCGCCGACTCCGTTAAGTCGGAACTTCCGAATGTTATTGCACCTCCGGTTTCGACTTCGGTTCCGAAAGTTTTAAATCGGAGGTTTTAATCGGAGGTCGATGCACAAAATCACACCTCGGATACTCCACTAAAACTCCATACAACCGCCGCTGTGGAGTTACCTACTCTTCACACAACTACGCAGATGTCGTTCGTACACACGCGTGAATGTGTGCGTTAGAGCTAGGGCTACTGAATTGTTTTATTGAATAGTTGTGCCCCTTGAGTTCACCTGGTGACGTAAAGTAGTCTATAAACTTGCTATAATGTTGAGTTACGTAAATAGAATGGAGCCAAATTATACTGTTCTAATTAAAAGCGTGTATGTATTGCCGCGTAAAATCAAACGAAACCGAAGATAGATACATACAAATATACCTACATTTATAGGTATCTATTTCTGTTAGTAGGTACACATTCGCATATTATTTTACACTTACCCAAGAAGGAAACTTTATTCTGTCATTATAATTATTCCTCCAGGCATTATCAATCCGTACCCAAAACTGGCTGTGTGAGTTACGAACTTTGAGTTAAAAATTACTACGTTATTATAAAGCAACGTTTTTTAACAGTTTCTAATCTTACGTTATTTTATCCTTAGGAAATTAAATAAAGCTTTTAATTTTATCCCGTTTAGTTGACGGACAGCCGTAAACAGCACAACAACACACCATGATGATATTTCGTTAGGAATTAGATGTTCGATACCAGCCCTTCGTTGAGTGCTCCTAGCGTACTCGAAACCGCCTGAGGGGTGAGGAAGCTTGAAATTGGCGGGGGTGGGGAGTGTCCGTTCTATCTATATTATCTATTCTATGACAAAATAGCGGCGGCGCGGCGGGATGTATCGACTGTTACGAACAGGTTCCGCTGCATGTCGCGCTGGGAATCCCCCTACCTTCCCGCTACGCCGATTATTTTTTGATTTTTTCACTTTTTGTTATTTTATTATTACAATGAGAAAAGTTTGACTAAATAAGCTTTTATTTGCCCTTAAATAAAAAAAAATCTCTCCTACCACTACTTCTGACCCCGTCTCCACCTCCGACTCCGATTCCGACTACGGTTCCGACTCCGATAAATCAAATTTAAAAACTCCGACTCCGCCTTCGGTTCCATTAAAATTACGTCCGATACATCCCTGATGCGTACACAAAGCTTCAGCTGAAGATAACAAAACAGATATGAGGCCGTAGTGGAGGCTCTGAGCCGGAAGGAGGCGGCTTTGAAAATACGAGTGGCAAATGACGATGTCGAGTCGATTACTAGCGGAGTCCCAACCGTTAGTGATCGGCTCAACAGACGAAATCAGGCTACTATAATTAGGTTGAAAATATTCTCAACTCCCCAATTTTCCTTTTTTTCTCCTAATCTAAAATACGAGAGTGTGATATGTTAAAAAATGAGAACACCAAAGGTCACGGACCACGGATAATGTGGAGTCGCTAAATTAAATAAATATTATATGTTTATGTATACTTACTTTTATTAAGAGGCGGGATAGAACATATTTACTATGTTATTTGCCCCAAATACCTGTTTACTTGAACTTATCTACATCTGAACTAAATTGTATCCAGATCCATTGAATAGGTAGTTATTTTACGAAAGAGTAACAAACACCAAACATCCATTCATCCATGCAAACTTTCTACACCAAACTATTACAATAATACTAACATCGCCCCGCGGTTTTAGCCGCGTTAGTTCCCGTTCCGTTATTTTTTGAGAAAGAAATGATTTGAAAGCCTATGTCATATGTCATATTTGAGGCTATGTATCCTAATTGCGTTCCATATTTCAACCCGATCTTTTAAGACGTTCCCACGTGATTGAGCAACAAACATCCAAACTTTTGCATTAATAATATCGTTAGGATTTGTAGTGTTTCAATATAACCCATGACTTGCGTTTGCACTATGGATACAAATGACGTAGACATATGATGCTATGATTCGGCTTTTGTTTCAATTCCTGGAATAATTAATTGGTTTTCGTTCGTTGATATATAGTTTCAATGTTTTAAATTGACGCTCGTGTCGTCATTATAATTGGGTATTGTTTGAAATGAAATCATGCGAGAATGTATTTAAGAATATTTATTGAATATTCCAATAAAATAAAAAGGTTTTACAAAGGTCGTGCACATCGTACAGACATTTTAGAAGAAGAGAAAGTATGGCAATCTGTGTTGCCATATGTGTGTGCAGCTTCTACCAAATATAAAAATGTTGCCACACATTTTATGTTCTGTACTGAACATAAGTTGCGGGGCCAAAGGGAAAACTGATGATAACACAACAATTTTTAGCAGTTGTTTAAAAATATTAAAATACTGAAAAATGTATAAATTTCTTAATTTAATGGTAATTTACATAATTTTGTGATAGGTCTTGTGTATATTTTATCACCAATTTTTACTTCAGCTACTCTCACTTTGTTATCTTTACCATAAAAGACTTTAGTGATTCTGGCCATTGGCCAACTTAGTGGAGGTGAGTTTAAATATTTTACAATAACTAGATCACCTTCTTTTAAGTTTTCATTATCATACTTCCATTTGGGACGGCTTTGAAGCTGGGTGAGATAGTCTTTTGACCAAGCTTGCCAAAAGTCTTGTTTTAATTTTTTAACTATATTCCAAAACCTAAGCCGATTGACTGGTACATCTGTTAAGTTAACATCAGGGTAATCAGTCAAAGCAGTGCCAATCAGAAAATGCCCTGGTGTTAAATATTTGTATTCATTTGGGTTTAGAGAAAGCAGTGGTCGAGAGTTTAACACTCCTTCAATTTGGATGACAACTGAATTTAGTTCCTCATAGGTTAGAGTCAAATTTCCAACTACTCTCTTAAGGTGGTGCTTCACACTTTTCACCCTGCTTCCCATAAACCGGCAAATTCTGGAGCATAGCTAGGAATGAACATAAATTTTATGTATTTATTATTACAAAGTTTATAACAGAGTCTCTGTGATACATATTGCTCTGTAGATCATACAATTCCTTTAATTCATTAGCGGCACCTTTAAAGGTTTTAGCATTATCACAATAAATTTTACTGGGCATGCCGCGTCTAGAAATGAAACGATTAAGACACGCCAGAAATGTTTCAGTTTTAAATCTGAAACTATTTCTATGTGTATAGCCTTTGTTGAAAAGCAAACAAACAATGCAATGTAGCCTTTGGTGATCAATGGTTTGCGTATGCGAGCTATCTTCATTTTGAAAGGTCCACAAAATCTATACCTACATGCTGAAATGGTCTTGTAGCTGTAACTCTGTCAGGTGGTAGAGAACCCATCAATTGCTTAGCAGCTTCAGCCTTCATTCGCGAACAGATAACACATTTGTGAACTACCTTTTTGACCTCACGTATGCCATTGATTATCCAGAACTTTTGAGATAAAGAGCCGAGTACTAATCTAGCACCAGCATGAAGCAATCTTAAGTGTTCATTTTTTATTATTCTAGAAGTAATATTATTACCCTTTGGCAGTATGACTGGATGCATTTTGTCTTTTGCAATGCCTGCATTTTGCAACCTGCCACCAACACGAATCAAACCACAGACGTCCATGAAGGGATGGAGACTACCTATTCCACTTTTGATATTTGTTTTACTCAAGAGACATTTTATTTCTTTGAAAAATACTTGTTTTTGAACTGAACGAATGATAACTAATAGGGAATCATGAAGTTCTTTTGGAGATAAATGTCCATTTAATTTGTCATTGTTATTTTGCTTACAGTTATTAACAAATCTATACATGTAAGCTAAGACACGTTGTAGTTTATTAATGTTTGAAAATCTTTCAAGTAAGTCCAGTGGTAGAGGTGCTTGTTCTACCTCTATGTTGCAAACATTACTGTTAATATCTTCAATTTTTGATGGAATAACATAATTTAGATTATGTGCATGATTATGTTTAAAATCACTATCTGATAAATAATGGGGACCATGCCACCATAGAGACTGGTCCTTTAAATATTGTGGTTCTATGCCACGAGAAATTAAATCAGCCGGGTTATCACCTGACTTTACATAGTACCATGAATTTTTGTCAGTTAGTTGTGTAATTTACACTGCTATTGACATAAGTATTAGCCTTTACTTTTTCAGTTTGAATCCAGGCAAGGACTATTTGGGAATCACTATACAAGAAAACTTTATGCTCAAATCTAGGCATAAGTATTTTACTGACTCTAGATGAGAGTTGAGCCAGCAAGACTGCACTATTAAGTTCTAGTTGTGGTATTGTGAGTACCTTATTTAATGGAGCCACTCGAGACTTGGAACAAATTAATTTTGTTTTTATTTTGCCATCGGCTGTAATAGTTCTCAAGTAAAGGCAGCACCCAAACGCTTTCATGGACGCGTCTGCATAGCCTATCAACTCTGCACTTACAAAATTTTCTTCCTTTATAAGTCGATCAACTGAAATACTGTCTGCTGTCTTAAGGTCAAGCAGAAATTTTTTCCCACATCTGTAGTTGTTTGGCAGGCAGCAATGTATCCCAATTTATTTTTAAAAAACCAAAGTTCTTGCATAATTAACTTGGCTACTACTATAATAGGACCGATCAAGCCTAATGGATCAAATAGCGTTCCAATAAAGCTGAGTACTTTCCTTTTAGTATTTAAATTATCACCATTGGTGTCAGAACATTTAAAAGTAAATGTGTCTGAAATAATATTGTATTTCAGACCTAAAGTCTTGATAATGTTTGTTTTATTTAAATCCAATTCTTCAAAATATTTTTATCCTTAGAGATGTCATCGAGTACTGTGGGAAGATTGAACACCACTTGTGCAACTTAAAGTTGCCTAAGCGCAATAAATCAATTAATTGAGCCTTTAATTCAAATAATTGTTCCTCATTATCACACCCACATATGACATCATCAACATATGTGTTGCAGAGCATTGGTTTTGCAGCAAGAGGATATTTATCTTTGTAGCGATGGGCAAGTTCTGTTAGACATCGTGTGGCCAAAAAGGTAGAAGACTTTAGTCCATATGTTACTGTCTGTAATTGTAGACAAATGATGGGCTTACTTGGGTTGTCTCTCCATAAGATGTTCTGTAACATCTTGTAATTATCATTTATTTGGACACAACGGAACATTTTTTCTATGTCACAGATTAATGTAAACATATAAGTTCTAAATAATATAAGAATGTCCAAAAGCTCACCCTGTACCACAGGACCATTCAGCATCACATCATTAAGAGAAACTTTCTTTTTTGAATGCATACCTCCATCAAAGACCACACGCAATTTAGTAGTTTTGCTGTCATTGTTGGCTACTGCATGGTGCGCTAGAAAGTAATTAGAGCCATTATAAACATTGTAAGAACTTATATCAATTTCTCTGGCATGTCCCATCTCTACATACTGATCAATACATTTTTTGTAGGCCTCCAATAGTGAAGGATTTCGTTTAAATCTTTTTTCTAACACATAAAATCTTTGTAGGGCAACTGAGAAAGAATCCCCCAAGTCCAGTTCATTGACCGGGCTGGCTAATGGCAAATCAACATGAAAAGTATTGTTTTCAAGTTTAACTGAATTTGTGAAAATATTTTCTGATTTTAAATATTCCTCAGAACACCTATCGGCATTCTCTGGGACTTTCTCAGTTATCCAAAATTGTTCCATAACATTTTCCAGTTTTTTATGGTTGCTAATCGCAAAATTAGATACAATGTTATCAGAATTATTGCTTTGATTGTGCAATTTGCCTGCAATCACATATCCAAATGTAGTGTTTTGCAAGACTGCCCCATTATTTAACTTGATACAGCCACCTAATAGAATGGCAAAGTATATCTCAGCTCCCAAAAGCAATGATATTTTTGACGGTACATTGTACTGTTCATCAGCTAATGTAATATTTTTGGGAAGAATGATCTTAGATGTATCAATCAAAAATTGAGGCAAAGGAGTAGTGATTGACTCAACTACATGACAATTCACATTATAATTAATATTTTTGTTATGATAAGACTGTATGGTCAGCATTGCTGACTGGTATATTTTAGTAGCTTTATTACCTATGCCAATAATGTTACCACATTGAGTAGTTGTGTGTAAACACAATTTTTGTAACAGTTCAGTAGTCATAAATGATGCTTGACTACCACTGTCGAGCAATGCACGAACTAGGAACTCACGACCAAATTTGTCAATGATTCTCACCTTTAACGTAGGAAGCAGTACTGTGCCGCCCAAATTATCATTGCTAGAGTGCATTACAACTGGTGTTTCAGTTTTATGACACAGCAAAGTGTTGTGTAGACCCTTACAAGTTTTACATTTAAATTTAACACGACACTTGTCATTATGAGCATTCAAACACAGAGAACATAATTTATGTTCTTGAACAAAAGATTTATGAGTCTCTATAGGGACCATTTTGAATTTAGGACATTTAAAATGCCATGTTCTAAGTCACAATACCTACATGCTACATTGGAGCGAGTAGTGACATTGGAAACCTTTGAGTGTGAATTTTCTTTATAATTTTTGTCATGTGACATATTCTTATGAGGTAAACTATCTTCAAGTGCAATTGCACGTTTCTCTAAAAATGAAACAAATTCTACCATAGTGGGCAATTTCTCTAAGTTTCTTTCCATATGGAATGTGCGGTTAGTGTAAAGATCTAGTTTTCTGCCTAAGATTGAAATTAAAATCATGTCCCATTTATCAACGGGTTCATCAAGATTTTTTAACGCTTGTAATTGCTGCTTAACTTGACACAAAAAGGTCCTTATAGAGGCTGCAGTACCTTTTTGCATGTGAGGAATATCAAGTAATATGTTAATGTGATTAGAGATTAAGCGTGCCTTATTGTCATAGCGCATCCGTAATAATTCAAGTGCTTCTTTATATGAACTGTTCACAAGTGGTAGATTTATAATTATTGAAAGAGCTTCGTCAAGGAGATACTTTCTCAAGTAAAAGAGCCTTTGTACATCTGAGAGAGAAGTATTATTATGAATAACTGCTATGAAAAGTTCATGAAAGGGCTTGAATTTAGTAATATCTTTGCCATCAAAGACTGCAATTTCCACAGCTGGAAGTTTGGATGCGGCTAAGGAAGCACATGTAGGCTTATTAATGTCTTTCAATTTATTTATACTTGCATTCAATAAGGCCAAACTGTTGAAATACTTTTCCTCAACTTCACCAATATCTTCGTCATCCTGCTCATCAATTTCTAAAATATTTGATTGCGTGAGCTCATATGATTGAAACGTAGTAAGCAACTTTTCTTTTTTGGCGTTTAACAGCTCAAAACTAGCAGACTCGAGACTTTTGGAGTCGTTGACGTAATTATCTATCCTAGATATTAGTCCTTTTGCTATTGCGCGTGTAGATTTAAGCTTCTTTAGTCCCTCCATTACGTACCGCACTAATAAATACTATACACTTCACTTAAAGGCCTTTAACACTGATTTTAATATGGTAAAATTCCAAAAAACACTTGTTTACAAGAGAAAACGAAAAACGAGATATGATACGGACGACTGCTGTCAGAATCAACGTCAAAGTCGATGGAATACCGCAAACAATTTGACATTGACAGTTCAGTCGATTCCAATTTTGAGTTGGAAGTAGGTAGGTAGGTAATTTACCGCCATCCAACAAGTTTAGCAACTTGTTCACCTTTCCAACTTGTAGGTAGATATCATTGAACTCTTAAAAACGGAAGAAGCGGCATACTCTCCTCAACGATGGCGATGTAAAATCAGGTGACGTCTCCTGATTGAGATCAGTCGCAACGTGAGCGACAAATGGAGCGCATGTGTGCTAATAATTCCACGAAATTCGATTTGAGCTGTTACAATGCCATTTTGTGTGTATTTTGTGTGTGTACAAGGTGCACAAATAGTACCAAGTCCAAGAAAAAGTTTCGTGGCATCACTTTTCATACGCAATTACACAAAATCTTTAATTATTTCATTTAAAATAATATTTTCTGTTGTAAACAATTCAACATTTGTAAAAAGGGACAGATATACATGACGTGAAAGAGTGGGACACGACCAGCGATATGTTGACTGCAGCGATAACGCCCAATGTTTACGTCACGGGCAACGGCTACTCCTTCTCTTTCACGCCAGTGTCTTCGTATGTCTTTCTATTCTTCTCGAAAAAATATTTAAACAAACGTGTAACTGTGGTATCTATAGCTATCTCATTTCCATCTACTGCTAATTTGCTATGATGTCTTTGTCATTCATTACAATGTATCTCACGATGGAAGTGTAGCTGTGTGCACGTTGTGTATTTGTGTGAAATTTTCGCCACATTATGTTGATTTCATATTAGAACTTACCTCATCTTCCTTTCCTTAAATATATCGATGGTAGATATAAAAAGTTTTACCTTGCTGCGTAAAACAACGTTTTACCATGTTCCAGCTTCTTCTTCTTTCGAGTTTTTCAGGATCATATCGTACCTTTTTCTTGAGATATATGTTTTTACTATCCAAACTATGGGTTGGATAGGTTTCAGCGGCCAAATCGTGTGCGCAGGTAATGACGCCGAATAGCAGCGTATGCGCTTTTTCTTCGATAAATTGTTCTTGTTTCGCTGAAATAAGCTGAAAATAGCGTTGCAGCACCCAATCAATAGCACTGGGTACCTTAGAGCCGCCACGAGCAAACTCAAAAAACGCCGGTTCGCCGGAGCACGTGTCGGTTACAATATGGATTGTAACTTTACTATTAACACAGTATAATTGCACTCGCGGTTAACTTTTCGGATGAAGGACCAACTTCGCATGTGTGAAATGAAATCATGCGAGAATGTATTTAAGAATATTTATTGAATATTCCAATAAAATAAAAAGGTTTTACAAAGGTCGTGCACATCGTACAGACATTTTAGAAGAAGAGAAAGTATGGCAATCTGTGTTGCCATATGTGTGTGCAGCTTCTACCAAATATAAAAATGTTGCCACACACATTTTATGTTCTGTACTGAACAGGTATTTTTTCCTCATCTGTGTCAAACTTCGATGACACCTGTTTTCCTAGTCATCGTTTAACCTAAAGTGTAGAAAGCTTAAAGTTCAGCAACGCATTCCACAGCCTAGACGTCCTTATCACAAAAGTAGGCTCGAACCTCTTCGTTCGTATCATTGGAATATCAACCATGAAACGATGTCACTTTTTCTAGTTCCGAGGAGTGCGATAGAAAAAAGAGCAAGGTTGTATTAGATCGTGCAGATCAGTTGTATGTTGTCATCGTGGTAGGACTCTTTGCAGAGTCCGTCTGGGGAAGTACCACACCTTATACAAATACAAATACAAAAATCTTTATTGCTGTTTGCAGGTAAGATAAGATGATACAAAACATTTAAATGATTGACCCATACAAACTGGCCTCTTCTTCTAGAGGCATGCAATATGTCTGGCAACGCAGTTTCCATTGATCTGAATTTATACAATGATAATAATAGTCAGCTGATAAGGGCTTCTTCTTCTTTTTTCATTTTTAACTTTTAATCGGTTGTATCATATATGTCATCTGATTCATCATGTATTAATTTCTGGCTTCTATCCCGTTGTGTTATGTTAGTGTGATATGTTTGATGAGTACAATTACGCCAACGTCTTGTGCTTCAGCAGGATGATGTTATGGACTTTGACAAGTGTGTGGTTTCATGTAGAATCTAAGGTCTTGCAGTAGTAGCTCTTGCAGTTTAGCCGTGTGAGCAATTTTAAAGAATGTCATTATGTATAGAAAAATCAAAAAATAATAATAATAATTACTCTATCCGAGCCTCATAATTTAGCCTAGTTCGTTAGGTACAGGCGTCGTTGTTGCGCATCAAACTGGTACTTCACCACTCATCCATTTTTGGTAGGATAATCACGGTGAAATTTATGTATTATTGAGCTTATATATTTGTTTTAAAACAAAAATGTAACCATAAAATTGTATCCGAAGGATTAAGCACACTCAAAACTAAATTAAATTTTACAGAGTAAAGCCGCACGAAAGACATATACTATAGAATAGCACTCACACTAACGAGATCTCGCTCGCCGTGCGCTCGCGCCGTTAACAAACCATTATACCTACATAATATTATTCTATTGAATAGCACCCACACTGATGAGATACCGGGTTTGTGCTTTGTAAACAAACGATTGAGGACGGAACCAACTACCTATAAAAGAACTACAAGTGATTAAATGTTGCGAGCAAATGTTTTACCTGATCATTTTATTGGCTCAAATAATTTTACAATATGTACTTCAATATATATTTTAGTACATGTTTGTAATTTCATGTGATTCTTACCAAACCATAATACTGCCTTCAACAATTTATATTATCAGCAATATTCATATTTTTACATACTATTTATATGTATAACTATATCTATGTATATTTTGATTATTTGATTCCTATCGACCCGTTCCGGTTTCGGTCGTATATTAGTCATAAATATATAGAAATAAAAATTATGTCGTCACCAATTGAGTTTCACGCTGTAAAGGGATTTATTGTTGTTTATTCACTTGATTAACAACACTAATGGATCTAACTATCATTAAGTATATTGATTTGAATTATTTATTATACATACAAAAGATATTCATTTAAACCGGATAACGCAACAAGCAAACCACAACGGTACCCACACATTAATTATTCTCTTACATCCTATCACACTACACATACTCATATTAAATCCACATACACATCCATATTTATATTTATTTTTGTCCTGAACATACGCCTCCCGCTCATTGAAACAATGGCACATGAAATCCAATCTTCTGCGAATTTAAATGAAAATTAATAAACCCACTTAGTTAAAACTTTAATTATTCAAAAAAGTTGTTCGCTGTTAGATTTATGATTTAAATATTGTATGTTGGGTTTAAACTGCAAGTTCACGCAGTAGCTTAGGCGGCGTGTATATAAATATGTCCCCGATCTTTTCCTTTACTTTAATGTTTTCTTATTTTAATCCATACATTTGTTTTCTATGTAGTACCTAATTTGGAATATTGTTGTGCCCTGGGTGACTTAGATAAAATAAATAAATATGCTATGCACTTAATGTTGTGTTGTACTCTTGTACGCGACCATCTCTCTCGCGCTCGCTCAATATGTGATTTTTTATCTGAGTTACCCACTTTATTTATTAATTTAGCTAATTTGTCAAAATAATATTCTATTTTAGTTAGTCGTCTTACAAATATTATGTTAACGGAAAGGCCTGAACTCCCACGACACAGGTCACCCTAGTGTGGGAATTCAGCGTTTACCGACTCAGTTCTTTGTTTATGTTTATTTGTCTACCTTCCTGTTTTATATCGGTCGGTGAGTGTATTAGTTTAGTTTCTTTTTTATACAAATAAACGTTTATTATTATTATTATTAATAATTCAATTTGTATAAAATAAAACAATGTCAATGTGTGTAAAAGAATGTTAACATGTATAAAATTTAATATTTGTATACCTACTCAAAGAACTCTCACAATATATTATAGAGTAATCTGATTCAACCTGTCCATTACAATATATTATCTGATCTAACATTAGTTAAATCTAAAGTTTCATAAAATATAGACAGTGGACACTAATGTGGCTAATGGAATTTAATGTGGAAGTTAATGGAATGTAAATGTCATGTTATACAAAATCTATACATCAGTATTCCAATTAATTTCCCTATCATTTAAAAATTCTTTCACAGTGTAATAACATTTGGGTACCAGTATCTTTTTTAATTTACTTTTAAACATGGATGAGTTAAGTTTTTTAATTGCATTTGGCAGCTTATTATATAGAAGAGGAGCCATACAAAAAATTCTGTCACTCATAATCTTTTTCTTGCGTTTGCCTATGAGCAGCCTACACTTATCACGTCCTTTGCCAATTATTCTACCCCCAAGCAGTAATGTGCAAACATTACCGTGTTCCGGTTTGTAGAGCAATGTTTCCTTTGAAATTACAGTCCATAGAGATAAAACATCTTTTCGTATGCAGCTCAAGTGGCTCCCCATTCGCTTTCGTCGGAATGCTCATATTTTGTCCCTTACATATAACGTGTTGTTTAACCCATTGTCTCCGCATTATTTACAAGACCTTTTCACTTTCTGCAGCGATGCGCACTCTCGGCCTCTTAGATCGAAAAACAATTTGTTGCTGCAAATACCATCCGCACGTAGTGAAATGTTCTACGGCAAGTCGTTTGCATTTCAGGCAGCTCAGCTGTGGAACGCTTTGCCTGTGACCATTAGACAAGCTCAGTCGCACGTTGTTTTTAAGAACCAAGTAAAAGAAGTATACTTATCGCAGTCATCACCCAATTGAAGCTGATATTCTAGTTAAAATCTCAATGTTTAATATATACCTATATATATTATTTATTGATATTGGAGAGAAAGGTGGTGATAAAGGACCTCGGAATCATACTTGATGAGAAATTTACTTTTAGAGATCACTATGATTATATTATTACTAGATGCAATAAACTCTTAGGCTTTATTGCTCGTATCACCAAAGACTTTAAAAGTCCTTTCAGTTTTTTAAATTTGTATTACTCAATGATACGTAGCATCCTTGAATACAACTCTGTCATATGGTCACCTTATTACAAAGTACATACAAAGCGCATTGAACGAGTCCAGAGTAAATGCCTAAGTATACTCAGTTATAGACTGGGATTAAAACGACAACTGCAATCATATACTAAAAGATTAGAAAAATTTAAAACTCAATCGCTTGAATCCCGTCGCACATACATAGACCAAGTTCACCTTTTTAAAATTGTGCATTCATATATTGACTCTCAGTCGCTTCTCTCAAGTATTAACTTAAACATTAAATACAGAAGTCGTGATCCTTACGCTAAGACCTTTATGTTGCAGGTTCATAAGAACAACACTTCATACTACAATCCCATTGTTAGAATGTGTCGCCACTACAATGAAATTGCTAATAGGAATTCAGATTCCATTGATATTTTGATCGCAAACTATCTAAATTTAAGGCAGATATCAGAAAATTGTATTCACATCTCATCCACCTATTAAGTATAAACGAAAATCTCTTTGGTTATAACTTGTTATTATTCTTATAATTTCCTTGTTTCTAATTATCTATCTTTTCCTTTTTAATCAACCCTTTTTTTTTTTTTGTTGTTAAACTCGTAATAAATACTAGTACATATAATCATGCTGTATACGTATCCATTAGGAATACTGTCTAGATCTAAACTTAAGTTCTAATCTAACTATACACTGTATCGGCTGTATTCTGTTGTACGTATTAAATAAATTAAAAAAAAAAAAAAAAAAAAAAAAAAAAATTATTTTATCATATCTAATTATTTGTATGTATTAGTATATTATTTAATTCGTATTTATGTATTAGGATGTATAATTACTGTGTAAGTATATCAATATATTATTTGGTATTTTAGTTTTTAAAATCTATTTTATTGTTTAATTGTAGAAGTATTAATCACTCCTTTTTGTACTTCCCCTCCTCCTTATTCTCAAATCTCTCTTTCCATCCTATGGTTGCCTGGAAGAGATCGCTTTCAGTGATAAGGTCGCCAATTGCTACTTTATTTTGTTTGTTGTAAGTAACTTTTGTTTGTTTTTATATTAAGTGCAATAAAGAGTTAATCTATCTAATCTATCTATCTATATCTCTGAGTGGTGAGCGCAGTGCAGTGCTAGGTAATGATTTGGGCCCTTCATGCTCCAATAGCTGCGTGTAGCTGTGTTGTTATGTGGCAGGTAAGTTGCGTACCATCAGGCACATGTCCTGCGCTCGTCTCGTCACTCTATAATTTACAAAAAAATATTGGCAGTCATAGGGATTGCCGATAGAAGTGAAAACTAATAGCTCAGAATTTGATAGCTCACTTTGGAAACTGCCCGGGTGAAACCGGAGGGTGCACCCATCTAGCTTGGCCATGGCCATTTAGATCATCCGAGTTAACTCGAAAATGTCTTTCATATACGAACGTGACGCTTGACCACAGTTTACAGTCCACAGAAAATCTGTAAGTGGCGCGTCAAAAGAAGTTAACTTCAAAAAAAGTTTAACTCTCTCCGAAATGTTATGTAAAATTATTGTTGAAATAATATTGATATTCACCAGGGTTTGCTTGCAGCCGGTTGAGGAGGACCCCCGACGTGCAGTAGAGGAGGGAGCCGGCGGGGGGGCGGGGCGGTCGCGACTGGAGCCTCACTTGGTACCCTACCGACAGTCCCACCTGGAATTGACAAATAAAAACTGGTGGACATTCACCACAACAACAAAAATAAAAGTGGTCAAGCGCGAGTCGGACTCGCCCATGAAGGCTGCAGTAACTGCTCCGTAGCAGCAAGTAACATAATATAAACATAATACTTGTAGTTCGTTGTTACTTTAATCAGTGTTTTAACAATAGTCAATTTATGACGTATTAAAATAAAACTACTTACTAGATCGCATTCAAACCAAATTTCAGAAGAACCAAAAGGTAATCATACACATCATACACTTTTTTTTATTTTTGTCGTTCTCTTGTTCTAGAAGTTACAGGACACTTTTTACCACTATGGAAGAGTCCATCGCGCAAACTATTCAGTTTAGAAAAAAATATGTTAGAAACCTCAATATCATTTTTAATGACCTATCCATAGATAACCCAAACGTATGGGTTTGATCAAATTTTTTTTAAGTTTAAGTTCTAATTATGGGACACCCCTAAATATTTTGTTTTTAAATATTTTTATCAAAATCTTAATGGGGTTCACAGATTACATCTACTTACCAAGTTTTAATGGCATAGCTCTTATAGTTTCGGAGAAAAGTGGCTGTGACATACAGACGGACAGACAGACAGACATGACGAATCTAATCTATAAGGGTCCCGTATTTTGCCATTTGGCTACGGAACCCTAACTAGCTCCAAGCGATATTGAGATATGAGACTAACCTCTTCCCCAAGCTCGCTGGCGACTCTCTCAGCTAGTCCGATGGCTGCGACCCTCCTGGGCTCCGACACCACGACCTTGGCACCGAGTCGGCAGTGCCGCAACAACGCGGCCGGGACTCTCGTCGATTTCCCGCACCCCGCCGCACCCATGATCACGCAGACTCGATTTTGCTCGAATGTTGAGGTTATCTGCTCTCTGTTAAATTTCACATACATCCAAGACATTAATCTATTGTACCTAGTATAATTTTAACAAAAAAGAACCGACTTTCAACAGAAAACTTATGTAAAAAAGTTTTCCTCGATTTCTCTAGGATGTCATCATTAGATCCTGGTTTCCTTATCATGGTGCCACCCTTGTAATATCTTCTTTACAACAAAAAAAGAATCATCAAACTCGGTTCATAAACGACGAAGTTATCCGCGAACACACATGGAAAAAAAACATATACGGTCAAATTGAGAAACCTCCTTGTTTTGAAGTCGGTTAAAAATTAAATTCATTTATTCAAACCATACGCTCTTAACAACACTTGTAACGTCATTCGCAAAAAGACAATGATCTCTTTAGTGACCCAAGTTTATCATCATCTTCAACAGTCTTCTATAATTATCCTTTTGCTGGGTATATGCCTCTTTTACTTTGCCATCTGCCTCGGTCATGTGCCAATCAAGTCGGTCACCGCCTAACTATAACTCTCTTTTCGTTTCTCTTCTTTTAAAATTACAGGGACAGCAATAGCAAAGCCAAAGCCGATTTAATTAGGCGGTAGATCCGCAGGTTCGACCCGCAAACGTTACAATATCGTCGACTATCTTGCTATATCTACGCTCCCAAGTTACGGCTGGTCTAGTCGGGAGAACAACTGCCGATCCGGCGCTACTGGTTCGAATACCATGCGCACTATCTTTTCGAAGTCATGTGCGTAATGCCGCTAACTTAAAAACGGTGAAGGATATACAACAATATAGTACAAAAAAAAAACTATCACATAGATCTTAACTATACAATATTTTCTTACAGCTATAAATAGGTATATTAAGTTTATCAGCCTGAACTAGGTAGAACCTGTGTTTCAGGCGAGAAAATGCCTAACTAAGAGTTACATTAAGGAAGATAATAAAACTAAAGAACCAAACAACAAAATCGGTTAGAAGACAAAGTATTTACGAACTACTTTGCTTATTAAAAAGATAGGTATGCAATTTCTGAATTATTTTTATAACTTACTAGCTGTACCCTGTCACGTTTCGCTGAGGCACATCTGTGACTGATGCAAAAATTAGATAAAAACAATCCTTGATGTGGATTATATATCATTGTAAAATTTCAGCTCCATTAGTGCAGTACTTTTTGAGTTTTTGAAGCGTACACAAACCAACATAACATTTTTATATATAGAGACATCAAATGTTCAGCTTCCTCATATGACAGTACAACTCAAGTACAATAGTATAGTCAGGAAATCTGCATGTTTCTAGAATCTTTCGAGGTCATGTGTCATCAACCCGCATAAAGCCAGAGCGGTGGATTATGGCCTTGACTCTCTGCTTGCGAGAGAACGACACGAGTCCCAGCAGTGGGTACATAAAAGTGGGCTGCTTACGTATATTATTACTGTGCCCACGGCTTTACTCGCGCAGTTTCCGTTCCCGTAATTTTGCGGCGATAGAAACAGCCAGTGTTATTCGAGATTACATAAAATCTGTGTTCCAAATTTCAATCCCATCCGTTCAGCCGTTTCGACGTGATCGAGCAACAGACATCGGCAAACATCCAACGTTTCGCATTTACAATATTAATAAGATGTAACTAAAATAGCTTATAAATTGAAAACGGACATAAATATTACAATTATTTATGTAATTACGAGTGTGTGGTCAAGCTGATATCGTGTGGGGTAGGTTCAGTCGCTGATATTAGTTCATTAGCCTAAGAAGAACGGGTCATTGTTACAACCGTACTATATTTTCTTGGTACTTTCCACGTTATTACGCAACGTAAGAAAAGTACCTAACAGTACCTAGATCCACGACTGTCCGCTATCGGCTGCGGTGTACCCACATACCGACAACAACCCACAAAGACGTCATAGCTAATACAGAAAATCAGTAATTAGTCTTATCAAATTTGTTTGAAATTATGTATTGCAATAAACAATAACTATTCGTTGAACATTTTGCACAAACAAACACAAGCAGCTCAATAAATGTTCGCACAGATGGAACTCGGGGGATTTTCTCTCAAGAAGAGAGTCAAGGTTATAATCCATCACCCTGTGCGGATTGGTGGATGACACATGACATTCACATTCTAGATGCATGTTTCCTCAGGATGTTTTCCTTCGCCGTTTTCAAATTAACGGCATTACAGGACTTCGAAAAGACAGTAGTGCGCGTGGAATTCGAACTATGGGCTCCGGATCGGTAGTCGCCGTTCTCTCGACTACTCCAGTCGTAACTTCGATATAGGGACGTAGCTACAGGGATAATTATATGAAGAGTCCAGATCAAACAGTACATGCATACATCATACGGGATAAAATCCCACCCGCACCACTGTCTTTTCGAAATCACGTGCGTAATGCCACTATCTTAAAACGGTGAAGGAAAACATAGAGAGGAAACCGACATGTACCTAGAATCTTTTGAAGTCATGTGTCATCCACGCACCCACACTGGGCCAGCATGGTGAATTAGGATGACGACAGGGTCAAAATTATTCTAGAGGTATTCTAATTAGTTCGTCAGATTGATTATGGAAAAATAAGTGACAAATATTTTTTGTTTTATCAAATTATCATAAATTTACAAAGATATAGTACTCGTAGAATAGAATAGAATAGAATAAATTTATTATCAATGCTAGTTACACTCACAAAATATTTATAACTAAACATCCTGAGTACTTCTCAGCAGACTCGTCAAGTAGGTACAAATTTGTAGGTAGGTAATTACATTGATAGTTAGTAATAATTTAAAATAACAACAATAACATAATTAATAAATTCAGCTGTAAAAGGGCTGTGTCAAAGTTTTCTTTTAATTTGTAATAGAAATAATAAATAAATGACTTACTCGATGACTTAGTGATTGCATCCTATTGTATTTGGTGGTATCAGTCATCATCAACAGCCCACTAAATGTTCCCATTGCTGGGACTCGGGGCCTACTCTCGCAAAGAGAGTTAAGGCCATAAATAGGCCAGTGCGGGTTGGTGATATTTAATTTTAAATTGAAGTCGGTTTTTGTTTTTTTTTTCGGAGAAAATTAATTATTTAATAAGTTAACTAACGAACTAGTTACTTTTTTAGTCGTTTCGCCTAGTCTTAGCCGGCCTTGACTCTCTCCAGAAGGACCTGAGTCTCAGCAGTGGGAACATTTAATGGGTTGCTTATGTTATATCCAAAGAGTTTACATATACTACGTATAGAGTTGGCACAAACGCTTTACACCGAAAGCACGGGTAGCATCTTTCTTGCCTTGTCGCTCATGTGGTAGTATCATACTTTTGTCGCGGCACACCACTCTGTTGCCATAGAAAGTTTGCAAGTCATCTGCTTACGATTGACACAAAGGAACCGTGCGGAAAATCTAACTCTATACGTAGTGTAAACTCTTTGGTTGTATACCTATCTGCGTGACACTGCTGTTATGGGCCGGCGTGTCGTTCACCACCTGTCCTACTCATCTGTCACTCTCTACTATAAAATCTATCTTTAAGTGTTCCTGGGGGCCCTTTGAAGAAATAAAACTAAGTCTTCCAGTCCCTTTCTCCGAACTTCTAGACGCGCTGCTCGAAAAGCGACTGGAGAGAAGAGAGAATTTAAAGTTATCTTTACAACCTACAGGTCCGTGAACAAAATTTATGGGTCATATGAACCACCAGGAGACTATGTGGGATGATAGAAGAGTATTAATAAATAAATATTGGTGAACAATTCACACACAACACCATCTGACCCCAAACTAAGCAAAGCTTGTACTATGGCGGCCAAAAGCAAGCAAAGCTTGTACTACATATATAGTTTTAAATACATACTTATTATAAATAAAAACACCCAGACACAGTGCAAACATTTGAATTAATCACACAAATATTTGGAATGGGTTGGTAATCGAACCCACGACTCTCGGCTTCGCAGGCAGAGTTACCACCCACTAAGCCACGAGGCCAGTCAAAAACTAACAGATAAGATTGAGCATTATGCCGTCACTTGAAAGCTGTCCAACTGCGTGCAGGTGAAAATAGCAACAGGGGGGTTGCAACTCTTGATCATTTCTCCTTGTGACATGTTTTTTGTAAGGCATTGCGGAATAATGGATTAGAAGAGGTATTGAAACTATAATAAATGTAAATTTTCACCTGCACTCCGTTCGACCGCTTTCAAGTAACGGCATAGTGCTGAATCTTATTACTTTATACCCTTCTCATCATCCTACATAGGTCTCCTGTTTTCTTATTTTGTTCACGGGCCTAGTCTATTATTAAATAGAAAAGAAAAGCAGGGTAATACTGTATATATTAATCGATCAATCGATATGTTATAATCTATATTGGAGTGAATTTTTTATTTATTTAAATACGTACAAATTGTAATTATCGATGTAATTACGAAGAAGTATGATATGAACAGGAACATTCATTTATGTTTTATTAAACATTATCTTTCTTGTATTGAAACTTTTTTTAAAACAAACCAACACAACCAATAAAATAAAAACTCAATTACTCACTTGTGAATAATAGCAATGAAAAAATTCAGAATTTTATTACAGGTGTCATTATACCTATGCCTAATTGCGGTGAAACTAAAGCCACTTTATGAGTTTATTGAAAATATATTTATTTTGTAATATTGTGACTACGAGGGTCAAACTGAAAGTTCTTAGAACTGGCCACTTATAAACAATATAATAAAAAAATAATTCTATAATTTGAAAATAGAACTCTTTGCCAATATTACTGAGTATATACTTCATTCATTTGTCATTTGTTTTACGATTTGGCGGCAAATTGAAAATTGTCTGTGTCACGTCAACATGAATTTAACACGAGAAAATTTTCGTGCAATGATTTTTTATGATTTTCGATGTCATTTAAGTCAACAAGAAAGTTATGATAGACTACGATTGGCCTTTCACGATGAAGCCCCATCTCGTGCGACTGTTTACAACTGGTTTAATGAGTTTAAACGTGGTCGCACTAATCTCACTGATGATTTACGTGAGGGACGGCCTTCTACGGCGACGACTGAAGATAACATCT